>CM053574.1:68926450-68951989 GCA_028646485.1 Cryptoprocta ferox
CAGCCTGATCTATAAAATCATGTGTTCCCTTTAGTGCAGCTGATTCAAATGGGCCCGGCGTCCTTCCTCCACAGCTGTCTGTAATAAATCACCTGCCCGTGGGCAGACAGCAATGGGAAGGACATGTATGGCAAAACTCATAGGCTGGCGCCGGGGTAAAATCTAAGGGAAAGCTCATCTATATGAATAAAGGGTCCCACGTAGCCTGCACTGCAGCTGGGTATTTGTAATGCACTTATAATGGCTAAAAATTAATTAAAATAAATACGGTCCTCAAAGGAGAAATTTTAAATACAGTTTAAAAAATACATCACCAATTTTTATAAACAGGAATAATGCCATCAGATGGGTCACCATTATAAATACAGTGCTTCTGTTTGCTTTCATTTTAGAGAAAACCTGGAGGAATAGCTCTGGGAGAACTCTGACAACTCTAAGACATGGGGTGGGCAGGAAAGGGAAACTACTCTTGCTTGGGGATGCTTCTGACTCCCTGTCAACCTGGGTTTCCTCACTTGTAAAATGTGAGGAAATTTTAACACCGAACTCACACGTGTGTTGTAAGCATCAGCTAGGATGTGATGAGAAAGTTGCTCTAAGAACGCTAAAGCTCTCTACGAACGAGAGCAATTTCCACATGGGAATTGTTCACATCAAATGAATGAAAGGCAACAATTTAGAACAGTTGAGGGGCACCTGGGTGGCTCAGTTGGTTAAGCATCTGACTCTAAATTTCAGCTCAGGTCATGATCTCATGTTCTTGGGATCGAGCCCGGTGTTGGGCTGACAGCACGGAGCGCGCTCGCTCGCTTGCTCTCTCTCTCTCTCTCTCTTCTCTCCAATCCCCCACTCACATGTGCATGCACTACTTCTCTCTCAAAATAAATAAGCTTAAAAAATAAATAAAAACAGTTGACTAATTTCTGTAAGTGTTATTCCATTTAAACTAAGTGATATCTGAATTTCTAAGTGAGAAAATAATCTTATGAGCAACCTCCAAAACACAGACATGTTTTCTGGATTTTTCTTTTTCTAAAAAACATAGTGGCAGAAAAATTTTTTTAGTTTTTTATGTTGATTTATTATTGAGACAGAAAGAAACAGAGCATGAGTGGGGGAGGGGCAGAGAGCAAGGGAGACACAGAATCCGAAGCAGCTCCAGGCTCTAGGCTGTCAGCACAGAGCCCGATGGGGGGCTCGAAACCAGGAACCATGAGATCATGACCTGAGCTGATATCGGATGCTTAACCAACTGAGCCACCCAGGCACCCCTGCAGTAAATTTTTAAGTAGGCAAGTCTGTGCTGATTTTTCTTTGTAGTTTCGAAGCAAACAAAGTGTCATCTCTAGAGACCGAAATATTTTTAATTGTTTTATTTTGTTTTCCTGTGGTTTTATTTTTATGGTTTTAAATATGAAATGGTGTCAAAACAATATTTGTATATCTGGAATAGGATGCCTAAGTTTTATATACATACATAGATATTATGTATGTTATATGCATTTATGTATATACATATGTATGCATACATATATATTATGTATATACATTTGTGTTACTTATATATATAAATGCTCGCCTAGTACTCCCTAAGCCATTTATTAAATAATGTTTCCCTTCTCAGTGATGGATTCTTTGTCATGTATTACATTTTTATAAATAATGAGTTTTATTTCTGAGTTATTCTGTTCTTACTCTTTCTTGTGTCAATGTAACATTATTTATGCCACAAAATTTATTAAGTATCTGTGTGTATAAATGAAAAATCATGATTATTTAGTTTCTCTGTGTTTGAAAATTGAAACTCATCTCAAATATATTAAAGACTTGAATTTAAGAACTGAACCATAAAACTCTTTTTTAGAGAGAGAGAGAATGCACATGCATGTGCATGAGCAGGGGAGGGGCAGAGAGAGAGGGGGGCAGAGGATCCAAAGTGGGCTCTGCACGAGCAGCAGAGAGCCCAGTGCGGGGCTCGAATCCACAAACTGCCAGATAATGACTTGAGCTAAAGTCAGACACTTAACTGGCTGAGCCACCCAGGTGCCCCTGAAACCATAAAACTCTTAGAAGAAAACATAGGCAGTAAGCTTCTTGACACTGATCTTAGCAGTATTTTTTGGACTAGTCTCCCCAAGCAAGGACAACAAAAGCACAAGTAAACAAATAGGACTATATCAAATTAAAAAGCTTTTGCACAGCAAAGGAAACCATCAATAAAGTGAAAAGGCAACCTACTGAATGGGGGAAAATATTTGCAAATCATATACCTGATAAGGGGCTAATATTCAAAATATAAACAGGGCTCATACAACTCAATAGTGAAACAACAAACAATCCAATTAAAAAATGGGCACAAGATCTGAATAGACATTTTACTGAAGAAGACATACAGATGGCCAACAGACACATGAAAAGATATTCAACATCACTAATCATCAAAGTAATGCAAATCAAAACCACAATGAGATATCACCTTACTCCTGTTAGAATGGTTATAATCAAAAAAGGCAAAAAATAACAAGCGTTGGTGAGGATGTGGAGAAGAAGGAACTTTGTATGCTGTTGGTGGGAATGTAAACTAGGGCAGCCACCATGGAAAACATTGTGGAGGTTCCTCAAAAAGTTAAAAACAGAACTACCTACCATATGATCTAGTAATTCCACTTTTCAGTATGTATCTGAAAAAAACAAAAACACTAACTTGCGAAGATACATGCACTCCCATATTTATTGCAATATTATTTACAATTATTTTCAGGATATGGAGGTAACTTAAGTGCCCTTCGTAGATGAATGGATTAAGAAGGTGTGGCATATATAGAGTATACACACAAACACATGCAATGGAATATTACTCAGCCTTAAAAAAGAATGATATCTTGCCAATTGTGACAATATAGATGGACCTTGAAGTTATTTTGCTAAGTGAAATCAAAGAAAGATAAATACTGGATGATTTCACTTATGTGGAACCTAAAAAGCAAAAGGAAGAAAACCAGACTCATAGACCCAGAGAACAGGCTGATGACTGTCAGAAGAGAGAGAGGCTTAGGGGGTGGGTGAAATGGGGGAAGAGGATCAGGAAGGCTGAACTTGCACTTTTAGAAAGAAGTGATGGTGGTGGGGAACCTGGGTGGCTCAGTCGGTTAAGCATCTGACTTTGGCTCAGGCCAAGATCTCTCAGTTGATGGGTTCGAGCCCCGTGTCAAGCTCTATGCTGACAGCTCAGAGCCTGGAGCCTGCTTCGGATTCTGTGTTTCCCTCTCTCTCTCTGCCCCTCCCCTGATCACACTGTCTGTCTCTGTCTCTCAAAAATTAATAAAATGTTAAAAAAATTTTTTTAAAAAGGATCTCCAGGTGAGTCAAAGGTCTCTCAAAGCCCTGTGACTTTGTGCTTTCACTGGACGGAGTGGCCATCTCCCCATTGTTCCATCTGAAAATCATTTTTCAAAACAGCTCATCTCCAAAAAAAAAAACAAAAAACACACACACACACAAAAAAAAAAAAAAACAGCTCATCTCACCTCTACCAGAACACCGTCAATAGCCACTTCTATCACCCTACGCTCACCTGCTTTGTCCAACACCATGCAGAAGAACTTTCTGCAGTGGTGGAAATGTTCCTATCTGTGCTGTCCAATATGGTAGCCACTAGCCACATATGGCTATGAAGCACTTGAAATATGGCTAGTACAACTGAGAAATTGAACTTCTAATGTTATTTCATTTGAATTTGAATCATCTTATCTGGATAGTGACTTCCACATTCGACAGCACATACATCTAGACTGAGGCCTTCAGGAGTTCACTTTGTCTTATTTATCTGTGTCTCCATCCCTAGCCCAATGCCAGGGACATTAATAGAAACTTGGTAAATGTTCGTCAAATGAATAACTTTAGCTGCTAATAATGAACAAACACTCTGAGTACACTAAATATATTATCTACCTGACTCTAAAGACAATATGAAATAGGCACTATTACAACCCTTGTTTTACCAATGAGGAAATGAAGGAACTAAGAGAACTAAGCAATGTATGGACTAAACGTGCCCCCCTCCCAATTCATATGTTGAAGCCCTAATCCCAATGTGATGGTATTTGGAGATGGGCCCTCTGGGGGCTAACTAGATTTAGATGAGGTCATGAGGGTGGGGCCCCCATGACAGAGTTAATGTCCTAATAAGAAGACGACACCAGAGGCTACCATATAAAGACACGGTAAGAAGGTGGCCCTCTCCAAGCCAAGAAGAGAGCCCTCACCAGGGAACTGAAACTACTGGCACCTCGATCTTGGGCTTCTCAGCCTCCGGACTGTGAGAAAATAAATGTTTGTTGTTTATGCCACCCATTCTGTTATAGCAGCCTTATTTGTAAATGTGTAGGAAGGAATTATAAACAATATGCCACGGGCGCTTGGGTGGCTCAGTCAGTTAAGCATCTGGCTTCGGCTCAGGTCATGATCTCACAGTTCATGGGTTCAAGCCCCACATCGGGCTCTGTGCTGACAGCTAGCTCAGAGCTGGTAGCCTATCTTCGGATTTTGTGTCTCCCTCTCTCTCTGCCCCTCCCCTGCTCACGCTGTCTCTCTCTCCCTCAAAAATAAATAAAACACACAAAAAATATGCCAAAAGAAGGATTGTGGGTATCATATTTAACTACCTTTGTGAGCTTTTTGCAATATGCATATGGTAACTTTCTAATTTACACTTCTTTATTAATGTATCTTTAGGTAAACTACTTAAAGTATAACATACATACAGGAAAATGAACAAATAGTTATACCAACCCCAAGTGAATATCCCAATGCAACCCCAAGTAAAATCTCCTTCTGTGCCCTCCCACACTCCTCCCCCACCCTTATACTGACCTGCCCTACAAGTAACCGCTATTATAACCTGTTACACTATAGATTATTAGTTTTGCCTATTTTTGACCATTTCATTTATTTATTTATTTTGAGGGAGAGAAAGAGAGAGAGAGAATGAGCAGGAGAGGAGCAAAGATAGAAGGAGCAGAGAGTCCGAAGTGGGCTCTGTGCTGACAGCAGAGAGCCTGATGCACAGCTCAAAGGCACGAACCATGAGATCATGACCTGAGCTGAAGTCGGATGCTTAACTGACTGAGCCACCCAGGTGCCCCTATTTCTGAACTTGATAAACAGTGAAATCATTCATTATGTATTCTTGTGTGCCTGGCTTTATTCACTCAACACTGGTTGTGAGATGTATCTGTATCATTGTGTCGAACAATAGTTGTGATTACTGTATGAGATTCCACTGTATGAATATCCCACAGATTGCTGATTTATTCTCTTACTGAAGGACATCTGAGTTGTGTCCAGCTTGGAGCTGCTGGGAATAATGGTGCCATGAACATTCTTATGTATGCCTTTTGACACATACTACATAAACAGTAGTCCCCTGCCCCTTCCCCATGGATTCACTTTTCACAATTTCAGTTTCCCTTGGCCAATCTCTGTCTGGAAGCCAATGATTTTCCTTCTGACATATGGTCAGAAGGCCCCAAGTAGCCTAATGCTCCGTCACAGGGCCTGTGTCATTCACCTCACTCATCCCATCCCACTGGCATTTTATCATTTCACATCATCACAAAAAGGGTGAGTACAATTCGGTAAGATATTCTGAAACACCACATTCACCTGTTATTACAGTGATTAAAACTGTTCTATTTTATTATTGTTAATCTCTTACACTACCTAATTTATGAATTAAACTTTATCATAGGTATGTATGTATAGGAAAAGCATAGCATACATCGGGTTCAGCAGTATCTGTGCTTTCAGCATCCAATGAGGATCTGAAATGGGTCTGCCATGATGGGGGTGGGGGGGACTGCTGTACATGCCACACTTATGTTGGTTACATTCCTAAGAATGGAATTGCTGGATGCAGATATTCAGCTTCTGACAGTTTTACATATGGGTGTACCAATGTACACTCCAACCAACAGAGTACAGGAGTTCTAATATTCTCCCCTGCCATCAATATTGATGTTTTTATCCTTTTAATTCTGGGGTATGTGTGTGTTAGCATCTCATTGTAGTTTGGTTGCATTTTCCTGATGACTAATGAGGCTGAGCATCTTCTTTCTTTATTGGCCATTTGGATTGCCTATGTTGGGAAGTGCACGGCAAGTCTTTTGCCTACATTTCTAGTGAGAAGTTGGTATTATGATTGTTGTCATGCTTTTGAAATATCGTGAATATTATATGTCAGTTGCATGTTTTACAAATATCTTCTTGTGGCTTACCATTTCAAACTTAATGATCTTTTTCTGATAAGTAGAATTTCCTCAATTTAATGCATTCCAGTATTTTCTGATAAGACTGACAGTGATGAAAAGTGTCAATATTTGAAAGACCTGCACGACTCACTGGATATTTTCTGAATAACTCAATGCATGGTGTCAAAAAATCATGCATGAATAAAAGAGCATTCAAAATACAAGACAGATGAATGAATTTCATAGTATATTATGAGAAGTTCATTGAAATGCTTTTAAGCTTTAAGAAATTACAACTTGTCTGGGGAGCCTCGGTGGCTCAATTGGCTGAGTGTTCAACTCTTTATTTTTTAACGTTTTTTATTATTTTTGAGAGACAAAGACAGAGTGAGCAGGGGAAGGACAGAGAGAGAGGGAGACACAGAATCCAAAAGCAGGCTCCAGGCTCTGAGCTGTCAGCACAAAGCTCAACACGGGGCTCGAACCCACGAGATGTGAGATCATGACCTGAGCTGAAGTCGGATGCTTAACCAACTGAGCCACCCAGATGCCGCCTGAGTGTCTGACTCTTGATTTCCACTCAGGTCATGATGGCAAGGTTGGGGTGGGATCAAGCCCCACATTGGTTTCCATGCTGAGCATGGAGCCTGCCTAAGATTCTCTCTTCCCCCCTCTGCCCTCATGCTCTCTCTAAAATTTAAAAAGAAAAAGAAATTAACACTTGTCAAGTTGGTGTATAAAAGAATACTCACAATAAGGGGAAAAGCCATTAAAACAGCCCTCCCTTTTCCAACTCTACATCTTTGCAAAGCTGGATTTTCTTTATATACTTCAGCCAAAACAATGCATTAAAACAGATATGTTGTCTTCTGTTTCTCTTCTATTCTTCCATGTCTTCTATGAAGTTGGACATTAATAAAATTTGCAAAAATATAAAATAATGACACATTAAATTTTTGTTTGGAAAATATAGTTATTTTCCATAACAATGTGTTATTTATATGAACATGCATTGTGTTTATTGCTTTTTTATTTTAGAGAGAGAGAGACAGAGTATGCGCATGAGTGGGGGAGGGGGTACAGGAACAAAGAGAGAGAATCTTTAAGCAGGCTCCATGCTCAGCGCAGAGCCCAATGAGGGGCTCGATCCCCTGACCCTAGGATCATGACCTGAGCCGAAATCAAGAATCGGATGCTCAACAAACAGAGCCACCCAGGAGTCTGTGTTGTTTTAAATATATTTACACATATTCATAAATATTTTTAAGAGTATAAAAGGGGCCCAAGACCAAAATATTGGGGGACCACCGGTATAGCTGTTCTATCGATTATTGAGAGAGGGGTGTTAAAATTTTTCAACTACGATGATGAATTTATCAATTTCTTTTTTTAGTTCTGATTTTTTACAGCTAGCTATTAATTACCTGTGTACTTAGAATAACTATCCTTCTCTCTTTATCGCCAATAAGGATTCTTGTCTCCAAGTCTACTTAGATGACAGTAACTTAGTTATGCTAACTTTCTTCTGGCTAGCTTTTCATAGTACACAGTTTTAGCCATTATTGTTCAAAACTGCACCTCCCTCCCTCCCTCTGTCTCTTTCTTCATTTTCTGAGACTATAGCTACACTTACGAGAGACCTTTTTACCATGTTCCATATGTCTCTTATGCTTTTTTCTGTTTGGCATTTTTTATCCTCTTTTTCATCTCCATGCCTCAGCTGGACATTATTTTACTCTATTTTCCAATGTACCATTTCTCTCTTCACCTGTATCTAACCTGTATGTGAGCCCACTTCTGAGTTCTTAATTTTACTTAATTTTTTACAGCCAGATTTTTATACTTTCAGTTTCCAGTTTTATTTTCTAGTCCAAGTTTCCATATTATTTACTTGCTTAAATATGGTAATCATTGTTAAAGCCTGGCTCTGATAATACGAGGATCAGTGTAACCCCAAAATAGGGTCTGTTTCTTTTGTCTTTTTTCTCTCTTGGTTTTCAGTCAACCCTTATGTTTTCCATACTTAATTATTTTTTTAATGTTTATTTATTTTTGAGAGAGAGAAAGTGTGAACGTGGGAGGGGCACAAAGAGGAAAGAGAGAATCCCAAGCAGGCTCCACGCTGTCAGCACAGAACCTGATGCGGGGCTTGATCTCACAAAGAGTGAGATCATGACCTGAGCTGAAATCAAGAGTCAGATTCCCAACCAGTTGAGCCTCCCAGGCACCCCTATTTTTTTTTTATTGAAGTCTAGAAATTGTGCGTGAAAACTTGTAAAGATAATCAGAGACTCTGAGGAACTGTTATCTTTCTCCAGAGTGGATTTTACTTTTGTTTCTGGGAGGGAGTTAAGGTAAGGAAGACTCGCTGACTGAACCACGGACTGTGCCCAGCCTTCTGTGTTGCCAGTGTTGGTCTATTTCGTGCTCACCCATATTTCTGTATTATAATCTTTTACGTATCCCCAATAAAAGCATGTGTTTATCAGGAGCGGTCATTTTTGGTGGGATCTGAATTAAATTTTTATGTTCTGCCACCCATGAGTGTAAAAGGAATATGCCACAACGGGAAACACAGTGCCAATAATCAGGCTCACTCCTCTGGGATCTTGACTCCACAGCCCTTACTGCGCTGCTAGCTCTCCAAAGCACTTCAAAAATTGTTGTTTCTTTAAATCGTTACTGAGATAGAATTCAATACAATGAACCATTTTAAAGTAAACAACTTAGTGGCATTTACAATACCTATAATGTAAAACCACCACTTATACCTAGTTCTAAAATGTTTCTATTGCTGCAAAAGGAAACCTCATATGCATTAGGCAGTTCCCCTCAGTGTCCTCTCTCCTCAGCTCCCGACAACCACCCATCTGTACGGACTCAGCCATTCTGGCCATCTCCCAGAAATGAAATCACACAGCATGTGACATCTTGTGTCTGGCTGCTTTCACTTAGCATATTGTCTATGAGGTTCGCCCAAAATGAGTATGTATCAGTACTTCATTCCTTTTCCTGGCTGAATAATATTCCGTCGTGTGTGTGAGTGTATGTGCATGCATATGTATCACAATTTGTTTATCCATTCACACACTGATGGACATTTGAATTGTTTTCACCTTTTGGCTACTGGGAAGAACACTATGAAGATGCGTGTACTACAAACACAAGCTTCTGTTTAGGTTTGGCCTTTTTAAATTTTTTTTAGCTTTTCTAGTTCTCAGCAGGTGAGTTCATTTGCAGAAAATCAGTCTGCCATGGCCAGCAATATAAATCAAATTTAAAGTTAATTTTGAACAGTTACAATATAAAACAAATTGATCTTCCACTAGTCATCAATAGGAAGACGTTCTTTGGAGTATAAAACACATACTCAATTTTAAATAATCTGATAAACATTTGGAAGCTGCTTTGTTGAGGTTTTTAAAGACTATCTAAACTTTCCTTAGGCCTAAATGCAGAAACAATTAACAGTATAATAAGCAACCCCACCCCAGAGGCATACGCTACATGAATTAAAATATGAAAATTCCCTTTTACACAAAAAGATATTCTTGAGTACTTCTCCTTTTATTTCTTGAGTTAAAAATGTGTAGTGTTCGGCTCTCTGTTGCTGTCTTACTAAAAAAGTACTACAGTGGCTACAAGATATTGACTTGTAAAAATTAACCTTTGACAGAAATGAAACAATGTGATAACGCACAGAACAGCAGGTGGATACAAGCGGCCCAGATGCTCAGCCCAGTTGAGGCTCAGCCCAGTTGAGAGACGAAGGCTTTAAAGACAGTGAACATCAAACATACAGTGCGAGACATTATAAAGTTTGAAGGGAGATAAAATGCAAATACAGAAAAAGACGTGCTCAACAAAGAAGACAGAGATGGGTAAGGGCTGTACCACATTACTTTGGTTTAACTCCTCATGAGTCTAGAAACATGAAATAGAAGGGAAAAAATCACAAGTGTAGAAATCGGATTTCACACCATTACCGCATACCTACGCTACTAAAATACGTGAAGACTTAATTTGAAAGGCACCGCATTAAACTATGTGTTCTCTTTTAGGATCCTATTTTAAGGTAAATAAAATGGTCTTGTGTGTCTTTCAACATCCAAAATGGGAAGTTTCAGTAGTCCAAAACACTTAACCCACTGGCTTATTTAGTCTCTATTGATATAGGTGACTGGTGCAGTCTAGCAAAAACACTTGGTCTTTTTGTGGCTCTCTGTGCCTCAAATTCTCCAATAACGAATTCCTTTCTATTTCTAGAACTGAAGATCTCATAGAGGAGTTTGGGGAGAATCTCATGGTTTTGTAGCACATATGCTAGTAAGAAAGGGAAATAAGGAAAAATTATTTTTAATATAAAATGTTTACTGTTTTTGTTTCCTACAGACTATGCCCCTTAAAAACTCTAGCCCTCGTTGTGATAGACCGACTATTCGTTTTAAAGAGAGCAAGAAAACATTGTCATTGTTCTATCATAATCATCAAAAGAGGAGAGAAATCCTTCTCTTGCTAAATCCTTCAGGAAAGTACAAATACATTTTTAATGAATCTGGTCATGTTTAACAACAAATTAAACTTTTATTTTCTTATTTTTAGTGGCCTGCCTGTCCAAGGGGTTGGATTAGGGAAACATCTTTATCCCTGGGCATATGGAACCGTTGAATAAACAGGGAGATGTGGGTCAGTGGTTGGTCATCTACAGAAGTGGCCCTGCTTTTGAAAGGAGCCAGTGGCTGAGGACCCTGGTCTATCCCAACTTGGTGTCTTCTTCCCAAAACACATTCCAAGCCCTTGCCCCTGGTCCTAGAGATTAGCAATCCCAAGTACTGGCACGTCTGGTCACAGCAGCCTCCACGGCCCCTCACTCAGAAAGCACACCACAGGGAAAGCAACGGGCGCTCACACCCAAGCTCGCTCACTCTGAGCTGTGCTCCGGGGCACACAGTGGGTCACCTTCACTGGCTCAGAACAGCCAAGAAATTCGGCTTGGTGCCAGGGTGATATCAGCAGTGGACAGCTGGGGAGTCCGCCATGTGGCTTTCTCCTCCTGGGCACCCACTTAATGTTTCTGGTCTAAACCCACAAGAAATTGCTCCCCTCAATTCTCCTTCAACTCAAGCTATTCCCTGCACTACCATAACAGATCCCTAAAGGGGAAGAAGACTGCATCATATATGGAAAGTCACAATACATTCTTACAGTACATAGGAACAAAGTGGAACCACCCAGAAAGTGAAGTCAAATAACATTTTAAAATATTAACAGATGCCCCCCTCCCCTACCCACACTTCCTCCAGCATAGGGTCCCATGTAAGCAGCCAGGCATTCTGGGTCATCTCCCTAGGATGGAGATCTCTGAAGAAAACAGAGATGGCCCAGTCCTTCGAGTGTGCAAAGCCTCAGGTGCACAAGAGAATGCCTGATGAGGAAGGGACTAGTTTGCCACATGCACACACTCCTTCTGCCAATGATGCGTGCGAGACAGGCTAGATTCTCTGCACTGACAGAGTGAGACGGGAACCCAGGAGGCTGTAGATACCCTGGGCCCTGAGGAAGGTGCTCCACACTCTTCCCACAGGCCACACTGGGCACTCTAGGCCTACAGCAAACGAGCTTACCCAAAGGCACAGGTGCGTGTGGAAGGGAGAAGTCCAAGCACCCCTGTCTTAGCCGTGAGCCCCAGACATCCCCCAAAGACTCCTGGAAATAGGCACAACTGGAGACAAAAACTAGGTCAGGACAAAAGTTAGAGAAGTCATTCCTATCTCCAAGTAAGATATGTAGCCAAGGGAGACCTGTATTCCAACTGTGAAAGGAAAAAAAGGTTACCAGTCAAGTTGACTTTCAGACTTGTTAGAGGGGCTGGGCTGGTAAAGGTGTCAGGATGCCGGTGCGCCCCGCCTACTCCCCTGCTCACATCACACAACCCCGCCAGCATCACCACAGCCAGCAAAGTCTGCCTTGGGGCTGGAAAGGAACACGGTGGGAAGTAACGTCAAGTCAGAGGAGTTCTCTTTCTTTCCCTAATACAAAAGCTGGCCTAAAAAAAAAATCACATCTGGTCTTGGGGCACTTCCCAGAAGGCCAGCAAATGCAATTACAAGCACACTGACCCCACCTCAGCATCCAAACATCCGGGGCGTCTGAAGAGAAGATCATCAGAAAATAATCTGTTGGAAACTTAAGGAAAGGGCTTGCCGGGAACGGCACAAAATCCAAGAATCTAATCATAAGGGGACAGCACTGGATAATGACTCCTGTCAGCAGAGTAACTCAGACAACTCCATAAACGTCTTCGAGAGAACTTGTTTACACAGCTTTTAAACCAGATGCTAAACAAATGTCGGTGAGGATGGAGAACCAGTGAATTACATATCATACACTGCTGGCCAGGGTACAAATTGGAATAATCGCTTTCAAAACCTGTGTGTCAGTATCTCCTACAACTAAACATACGTGTACCCTATGATCAAGCAATCTCACTTCTGAATATATACTAAGAGATAGAGATACTTACGTTCGTCCAAAAAAACACGTCCAAAAACATTTATAACAGCATTCCGCATAATTGCCAAAAAACCGGAAACCATCCAAATGTCCTTCCTCAGCAGGGTGGATAAAGCGTATACTATTCCTACTTCGCAGTAATGAAGGGAAAAAAATGCCATTTGCTGCTGACACAATGCTCCGCCAAAGCAGCCCGTCATATAAGAGCATGTACTCTAAGATTCCATTTGTACAAAGTTCAAGCACAGGGCAGACGATGCTACGGCAACAGAGAGCCGTTACCTTGAAGTCAGGGAAGGATGGACAGAGGCACGGGGGGCTGCCAGAGTGCTGGGAATATTCTATATTTTGATGTGGATACTAGTTACACAGAGTCGTGCATATGTAAAAATACACTGTGCCATGCATTCAAGTTCTGTGCTTTACCGTGTTTTTAATGACTCAGTAATATAAAGGTACATTTT
This sequence comes from Cryptoprocta ferox, assembly GCA_028646485.1. Lineage (NCBI taxonomy): Eukaryota > Metazoa > Chordata > Mammalia > Carnivora > Eupleridae > Cryptoprocta > Cryptoprocta ferox. The sequence goes on from CM053574.1 coordinate 68,939,676, forward strand.
TTAAAAAGCGAATCACACAATGTATTCACCACGAAGACGGCCTGCTCTCAGCAACATTAAACAATACCTGCATCCTTATAGTAATAATGGTGAGTGAATCAGAAAGGGCCCTTCTCTCTAGAAATACGAACTAAAAGACACAAGAAGATGGGCATATAAAACCAGTTAATGAATACACGAGAGGGAGGGAACATGTGAAAACAGGAGGCAAACTGGTGGGGATAATCTTTAACAATCAATATCTCCATTATGTACCTGAGGCTGACTTTTCTACTGCAGCGCACAATTAAGCCATTGTTTACAGGCATGCGCAATACCTTTATTTTGTTTTCTGGCAAGTACCTTAACTTAATTTTGGTATACGGTAGAAGACCGAGGTCTAACTCTGTTAACTCCACTCCTGGGAAATGTCATCTTATAAACATCTATAAAATGTGCACACAGAAAAGCCTTCAGCATTTGCTACATTTACCATTTATATCAATAAATTCCCATTTCATTAATCTAATTGACTAACAGCTATCCAGGCATGAAGTTAAGCAATCATGAGTCCATTTCTGCCAGGGAATCCCAGAGAAGCTGCATCCCATGGAACGGTGGTGACGATCATCTGGGAAACGTGTCTCTGGAGGTGCAGCACAGGGAATGGAGATAGTAAAAAAGGTCCCTGGATCAGACAAACGCGTGGCCTTAGCTCAATGACTTCCTACCCTGAACCTGGTTTTCTCGTTTGCTAAATGGTGGGAAACAAACAATGCACATCTCTAGCGTTACTATGCAAATGAAATAAGGTAACAGTCCCAGGGCTCGCCAGCAGGCACCGGGTCTAATTTGCCTAATCTCTGTGCGTCCAGTCTAGTTACACAACAGAAAGCCTATAAATGCACATCATGACGATTAACTTTGTGTGTCAACCTGGCTAAGCTATTGCAGGTCCAACAGCACTCTAGATGTTGCTGTAAAGGAATTTTTTAGATGTAATTAACATTTATTATCAGTTGACTTTAAGGAAAGCAGCTTACCCATAATGTGGTGGACTTCATCTAATCAGTTGAAGGCTTTAAGGGCAAAGACATGTTTCCTAGCAAGGAAGGAATTCCACGTCCAGAATGCCAGAGAAACTCAGCCCTACAGATTTCAGACTTACCAGTCTCCATTGTCCACAGCCAATTTTTTAAAACAAATAAACCAATCAATCAGGAGAAAAAGAGAGAGAGGAGAAGAGATCCCTGTATCTCTCACTGGCTGTTTCTCTGGAGGACCCCGACCAATACATGCATTGAATGAATAAACATAAAGCATCCAGGACCCAAAGCGAGTTTACAGCAAGAGACAATTCAATGTTAGATGCTTACCTTTCTTCTCTTCATTACGTAATTCCCCACTGTGCAGGAAGTGTGCCCTAACTTGGCATGTATATCATCTTTTAATTATTAAACATAGCTGCAATGTATTTATTGTCTGCTTACTAGTAGTTGAGCACAGTACTGACAGGATTGTTTGATTTTAGGCACAGAACAACGCGGTAAAAGGCAGGCAATACTATGCCTGTTTTACAGAGGTAGGCACAAGCCCCGTTAGCTCTCAAATGCCAGAGTGACACTATAGCACGAGTCAACAAATCACAGTGGCTTGGGACCCCCATTTGTTTTCTCACGTGTGTCTGTGGCTGCAGTGGCTCCCCTGGTCCACAGGGCTTCAGGTTCAGATGGATTGGGTCCACTGAGTTTCTCACCCTACTCCATGTTCTCAGCACACATCATCCGACCACAAGCCCAAGCACACAAGTTTCCACCTGCATCCCATGTGCTAATATTTCACTAGCCAAGCCAAGTCACGTGGCTGTGCTCAAGATCAAGGCCCAGAGGACTACGCTCCAACTCAACACGTGGCCATGGTGCAGAAGTACAACATGGCCACAGCAGGTGTAACGGTGGGCTCAATTACTCCATCTGCCACAATCACCTTGTCCAAAGTCATGGAGCAGCCGCTTGAAAGCAGGACACAGGCCCGCCAGGCTCCAGGTCTGCCTACCTGATGGTTATCATTCTTCTAAGACACACAGCTCTAAAAAGGCGACGATTCTCAACCCCACTAACAGAAGCTGTTGCAATTACCTGTGTGCTTTTTTCATCCAGCTATGCCCCATCAGCCATCAGCCATCTTCCATCTTGCAATCCCACAATCCCACAATCCCACAGGGTCCCTATGGTCCCTAATAGGCATGCCATCCCACAGGTGTGCTAGCACTACTGCTAAATACCATTAACTATATGCAGCCAATTAACAATGATCACATTCTACTCTACTACAGTCCATGTTCCACGTGGAGTTCTATTAGGGGACAAGACAGGTAGTCAAAAACCAGTGATTGAAATAAACTAAAAATCACTGGTCTTATTAAAACCTATCAGTGCGTAAAGAGGTTTAAAGAAAATTCCTTAGGTATGTATTACGTTCTTCTTGGTCAAGTTGCCAACCATTCCCTATACGCTGACTTCTTCCACATACTTCCACTTACCTGTCACTCATACCAAAACAGAAGGACCCCAAACTCTAAATCTTCCCAGTAAGGAAACAGAAGTACTACGGAAGATCATGACTGGCTTCCATTTCCAGTCCCAAAGGAAGAGAGCAAGGCACATCGGGCCCCACACTACCACACGATATTCTCCATGTTCCCAGCCCAACCCAGGGATAAGCAAGCCACGGATCTACCCAGCTTACAGGGAAGGCCTTCCCTCTACCTACGGGATAAATGACAACTGTCTCAATGCTGCTGCTGCTTTGTTGTGCCCAGACAACCACATTTTACTGGATAAAACACAATACCCGTTTTCTCAAAGACAATCCTCCATTTCAGAGATAATGTGTCACAAATCCACCTACTTTTACTATAACAGACTAAAAAAGAAGTTATTCTGAAGATGGGAAAATTGGAGACCACAGCTCACAAACATTTTTTTTTCCCTTGAAAAGGGCTCTCACATAAAAAAGTGATGGCTCATGACTGGCCTAGACCTTCCAGATCTCAGCACCATCTGCAATTATGCTCTCTCCCTGCTCCACTCCCTGGCCCTCTCCCCAAATCTCCTCACCTCAGGCTACTTCTTCCATCCTCACTGTGTCTGCCTCCTCCTCCTCCATCCTATCCTCCCTGGCTCAGCTCACCAGACCTTTCTTCATGAAGCCCTGGTCAGATCATATGACTCTCCTCCTCGAAAGTCCACGATAGCTCCTTATACTTAGGTTTCCCTCCTTGGCCAGACCCTGCATTTCTCCCAGCTCAGCCCCCTAGAGAGCAGGGGCTGCAACCACCACAACCGCCACCTCAGCCCATGCAGCCCCATGCACCCGGCACCCAGGTGCCGAGAAGTGTCTGAGTGACCAAGCTGGGTCTCCAGACTCAGTTCCTACGAACTAGAGCTTCCTGTCGTATGTCCTGTGTTATACCAAACACAGTCAGGAGTGTGTACCACTCCCTGACTGCGGCAACCCTCACACCTTTCTTCACACTGCGCTCTCAGCCTGGAAGGACGCTGCCGCCTCTTTTCTATGCATCCAAATCCTTATTTCAGGTCAAGCTCATATGTCAAGTTTCAGTAGTTCTCAGATTTTCCCACCAAAATCATTTTATCTCTGTCTGGAACTAATCTCCTAGTGCTTTGTACTATTGTTTATCTGTCTGCCTTTGCCATTACTGAGAACTTAAAAGCAGGGCCTTTAAAAAAAAAAAAAATCTTTGTATCTTCCTTGTGTTTAGCACAGCAGTTCAAAGACAGTAATCTATACAAAATGTTTATTAAATCTCACAGGCTCCTGCAGAATTCATAAATTATGCTTCTATGTGCATCAACCAAAAACTCATCATATGCTATACAGGCTGTACATTTAAGTAAAAGAAAATTTCATGACTATAAACAATGTAACACCTAGTTATATCCCACAAGTATAATAAAATCTTGATTATCTGGTACCCACCCCCCAATATCGTAGTAAAAGAAGAATCTAATGAACTAACAAAGATCAGAATCCCATTTATACCCACATGGCAACAAATGAACAACCAATACCACGTATAAAACTAAAAAAGCTTTAATGGTCTATAGAAATCATATTCTAGAATACACTATATTGTTATGTCAGCATTGAAACGATTTCACTGATATAAATCCCTTACACCGGATTTTTTTTGGCATTGCAAATTTTTATACTATAAAAATTTCAGTACATTTTTGTAAAGATGATTTGCGGGGATTTCTTAACAAAATTTCAAACACGGAAAAGATGACAGAGACAAACTCTTTTCATTAAAGAGGTTAATTCAGAATGAATAATCAAATACAAAAGTTAATTCTATGGGATTTTTTTTAATAACTTAGAAAAAGAAACCAGCTTGAGACAATAAGATGGCTGGCCGCTAGCTTCTACACCATCCATGACTGAGTTTATGGGATTAAAATGTGATGAGGAATTTACCTAATTAAAATTAAGTACAACTTGTCTTATTTGATTAGCTCTCTCCTCCACACTCATGGGCCCCGTAACTAAATGCTTTGGTGATGGCTCTTATACACAGCTGTCATTTTAATGGAAATATACTTCACTAAATTCAGCAAATTTCTGTCCACTACCAATTGTTAATCCATGTCAATCTCATTTAACAACCAGAAAAGCCATTATGAACTTGTCAGCACTTTAATTTCCCTAAATGAACTTAATTGATTTTTTTATTACTCATTTGGCATTATCATCATCTTCCCTTAACAACAAAGTACAACAAAATCAGCTGTCATAAATGCCCACTATTTTTAAACCATATCTTTTAGAAACAGATTAGATAGGGATCTGTGTCTTTCATAGCTTGTCTCCGACTTGATTATTATGAAGAACAGACTAGTGAGAATCAGAGAATTCCCACCCCTTGGGAAGGAAGGGGGAAGACAGGGAAGACAGCAACCAAAGCAAGGCTCTAGCAACGCAGGCAGGGTCACATGGCATCAAGGTAAATATTAGTATGCAGCATTTTTAGTAGTCGTCCAGAGTATCAAGATCCTGGTGATGAATAACAATGCCAAGTGGCTTTATCTTTGGTTATCTTAATTCCCACAACTATACCTACTTTCTTTTGATTTCATAATACCCATAATCATGCACCACGAGAAAAACACCTAGCATGTGTTTGCTGTTAGCATATTTCTCTAAGTACATTGCATACATAGTTTCATTTAATGCTCATATATATTGCTCAAATATTTCTATATTTCCACAGAGTCCCCATGAGAAAACTGAGGAACCAGAAGTGAGGTGCCTTGCTCAAGGCCTGAAATTTGCAAAGAGTGGATGTAGGATCCATGGAATCCGATCAGGGTCCTTACCAGCAAGGTATAGCTTCCCTCACCAGTGTGAGAGGTCCTCGGTGTGGGAAGAACGAGACCCACCACAGAGAAACTGAGTCCCCGGAAGTTGCCCAGATGACAGTTAGGATTTATAAAACATAGTGCTAAATATTTAACAAATGTCTAAGTAGCTAAAAAGTAGCCTACCATTAGTACTTCTTCATAAAGGATAATCAAACATTGGTTCTTAAAATATCTTAAATGATTATATATGTTTACACGCATTAGTATCAAACTCATTTTCATGTATTCAATGAAAATATTAGTCTTACATAAAACAGGAAATACAGGACCTTCACCAGGAATTCAGTAACTGTTTAATCATTAAATGAGGAGAGCCAGAATCAATATATTTCCAATTCTTTTCTGAAGGAACCTTCAATCCCATTGACTTCTGCAAAGTTAGGGATGGTCAATAGCTTCTTGTGTCAGAGTAATTAAACACAGCATTCTGATTCTGGGTAAAAAGCAAAACAGATCCCAAACTACCTTGCTTGACCAAATTGTGCTATGACCCAGAGGCAACCATCTCTCATCTCCTTCTCCTCTCAGCTTGAGAAAGAGGATCTAAGATAAGGAGCAGAAATGAAATCCTTTCCTTTGCAATAAAGTATACAATGAAATCAATCTTACTAATGGAACACAGCTTGCCTAACAAGACAAATTTGATGCTGGTTTACCTTTCCAAGCAGAAGGCAACGTACGTGTCCTGTTCTACAGGAAAAACGGCCATCAGGTAGAGATCTCATCTGCTCCTGTACTAATTCCCACTAATCTTAAAGTGATTTCCCCACTTTTCCCATTCCTTTTCAGTGCCCCAAGTGTAAGAATTACCTCCAGATAATCTGAAGGTAGTCCCCTGACTGAGGGCTACTGGGCACTTCGTGAAGTGATTGAAACCAGGAGACCAGATGGCCACATTCCCCTTCAGCCAGGACAGGCACTGACCACGAGCTCAGTGCCACAGAGGAAAGGACAGTGTCAACCCAGCCCCACTGAACAGGGGCAGCAGCACCTCCCTCTCCTTTATTGCCTATGCTTGTGGACTTCAACTTTTGTTTTTATATTTTTAGAAAGATGGGGCTCTACCCCAGCAAAATAAATTCAGTCTTCTAGAGTCATCCCCTTGGTTAGATACAGCCAGGCTCCATACATCTGTACCCAAGAACAAGAGGCTACTGCTTGATTGTAGGATTGCTCTCAAAGCTTTTCAAGCAGAAGGAGGAGAAAACAAAACAGAAAAGAAATGAAAGCTACATAAAAAATATGAGTCTGGACAAGATGGCATAGACCCATTTCTCCTTACCCCTGCACACTAAATATGAGTGGCGCTTGCAAGGACTTCCTAATTTCCAAGGGTTAAAAAAAAAAAAAAAGGAAAAAAATCCATTTGATCAACTTAATTGCTTTTATCTACCCTCCCATACTCCCCTTCCCTTTCACCCTCTTTTCCAAGCTGTTTGGCTTTGCAATATGTTACTGGTAATGAATCCTGGAAATAAAGCAAGAGTAACCCAAAGCAGAATGCTGAAAGGTGTTCAAAAGATGGTAAGGGACCCTAGGACTGAAGGAACAATGTCTCACCCAGAAGCAGAAGGCAACACAGACCTGGCGTTTCCTGGTTCTCAACCTAGCAACAGAGGGCAGCCCACATCCCTGAATCACAAGGCGGACGACACCATGTGAACCAAGCAAGGGGGACTGAGAGACCCCTGCTGACAGTAAGTGGCCAGTGGAACCATTCTCCCAGTTAAGCAAGATTAGCTTCCACTGAGAAACATGGAGGAAGACAGGGGCTCCTACAAGGGTCATTCCATTGCAGAAAGCACTTAGGAAGCATCTTTGTCACCTGAGGGCCTAAGATTCCATCTAGTGCCACAGGTGGCCATGCAGCATAGGCAAGAGGGATTCCACCCACCCCCAACAATATCAAGCCTGGGAAGTACTCTACATCCACACAGCCTGGGGATCCTCCCACCACAAGTCTTCTGGCATGAAAAGCTACTTTGTTACCATGGGCTGGAGACTCCCTCTCTCATCCAGAGACACTACATACCTGGGAAGCACTAGTAAAAGAGATCTCAACACAACAAATAGCCAGGCAGAGAAGCATCATCATCCCCATGAACCAGAGACACTCTTCTCCTGTCTAGAGGTGCAAAGTGTCCTGGTCTTTGTAAGCAACTTCCGCCCCCTCAGGCATCACAGCAGGGACCAGTGGGAGTCCCCATGGCACCAGATGTACCAAGCACATTTAAGAATTAAATTACCATTGGAACGTGGCCCACAAAAGTAGGTCAGGATCTGTCTACTAAACCTAAAAAGCACAACTGCCTTCCAAAATAAAATATTTAAATAGAACTCAGAGACTTTCTAACAAAAGATCCAAAACATCCAAAACACAATTGAAAATCACTCATCATTCCAAGAACCAAGAAAATCACAACTTGATTTGCGAAAATACCACCAATTGGCATTATTTATCTCAATAATGTTGAGATAAATAATATGTTGCAATTATGTGTCAAGGATTATAAAGCAGCCATGATGAAAATGTCTCAGCAAGAAATTACACATTTTCTTTAAGAAGTGAAAAAACAGAACTGAAAATTTTAATAACAGAAATGAAAAAACTCAATGGAAAGGCTCAATAATAAAGTGGGATGACAGAGGAAGAAACAGTGAACTTGAGGACAGAACAATAATATCTACTCAATCTTAACATAGAGAAAGTAGACTGAAAAAAGATCAACAGTGCCTGAGGACAACAAGAAAGGGTCCAACAATCATATCCAGTGGAGTCCCAGAAAGAAAGGAGAGAGAGAGTGGGCTAAGAGAGTATTTTAAGAAATAATGGCTGAAAACATCCCAAATTTGGTGAAAAACATAAATCTACAGGATCAAGAAGCTGATGAATTCCAAACAAGGTAAACCTAAAAAAATCCTCACCAAAACATATCATAAATTTCTCAAAACTAAATACACAGAAAAATCTTGAAAGCAGCAAGAGAGAAACAAAAGATTACCTATAGAGAAATACCAATTCAGTTGTATTCATCTGAAACTGTGGAAGTCAGCAGGAAGTGGCAGAATGTTGTTAAGTGCTGAAAGAAAAGAACTGTAGTGCTGAAAGAAAAGAACTGTCAATAGAAATTCTTTTTTTTAATATAGTTTATCGTCAAGTTGGTATCCATATAACACCCAGTGCTCATCCCAACAAGTGCCTTCCTCCATGCCCATCACCCATCCAGCAAAGCTCTCCTTCAAGAATGAAAGATAAATAGACATGCTCAAACATGAAGGTAAATTAAAACAATTCATTGCTAAAAGACCCACTCTTAAAGAATGGCTGAAAGAAGTTCTTCACACAAAGCAAATCATGAAGTCATAAAAGAAGGAATCTTAGATGAAATGGACCAATTCTTCCAAAAACCACAAACTACCACAAGTCACCCAATATGAAAGAGATTATTTGAATAGGCCTATAATTATTTAAGGATTTAATTCATAATGCAAAGACCTCCCAAAAAGGAATCACCAGGCCCAGATAGTTCCACTGGGGAATTCTATCAAACGTTTAAAGAATTAACACCAATTTTATATAATCTCTTCCAGAAAATAGAAAATAAGAGAATATTTCCCAGGCTCATTTTAAGAACCCAGTATTACCCTGAAAGTAAAATCAGACAAAGACATTACCAAAAAAAAAAAAAAAAAAAAAAAAAGCAAAAACCAAAAAAACAAAACTACAGACTAATATCTCTCATAAATGTAGTTACAAAAATCCTCATCAAAATATTAGCAAATTGAATTCAACAGTGTATAAAAGAATTACACACCATGACAAAGTTGAATTTATTCCAAGTATGCAAAGCTGATTCAACATTTGAAAAATCAATCAATATAATCCACTATGTATACAGGCTAAAGAAGAAAAACCATGTGAGCTGATTTTTAAAAAGCATTTGACAAAGTCCAATATTTATTCGTGACAAAAACGTTCAGTAAGTTAGGAGTAAAGGGGAACTTCCTCAGCTTGATAATGAGTACTTACAACAACCTACAGCAAGCATCGTGCTTTATAGTGAAAGTCTCGAGGCTTTCCTCCTACGATTGGGAAGAAAGAAGCCAAGGTGGCCCACTCTCCCACTTTTATTCAACACATACTTGAAGTTCTAGCCAGCACAATATGGCAGGAAAAGTAAATAGATTTGTATTAAAAGGGAAAAAATAAAACTATCCAAAGTTGCATATGACATGATTTACTATGTAGAAATACCCAAGGAGACTACAAAAAGAAAAAAAAAACCCTTGGAAATAAATGAATTTAGCAAAATTTCAAGCATAAGATCATCATGCAAATATCAATTTTATATCCATATACTAACAAAAAGCATAGAGTAACCAAAATTAAAAATACAACACCATTTATAATCTTTTCAGAACAAATGAAATACTTAGGTATGCCCTTAACAAAACATATATAGGATCTTTTGCTGAAAACTATAAAATGCTAATGAAAGAAATCAAAGAAGATCTAAGTAAATGGAGACATCATTTTCATGGACTGGAAGAGTCAGCACGGTAAAGATGTCAATGCTCTCCAAACTGAGCTAATGCAGTTACTATCAAAATTCTAGTGAGGGTTTTATTTTTTTTGTAGACATAAAAAAGCTTATTCTAAAATGTGTACAAAAAGGCACAGGTTCTATCATAGTTAAACAATCTTAGGGCAAAAATAATAATATAAGAGGATCACACTACCCATTATTAAGACTTACTATAGCACTTTCGGTAATGAAGACAGTATCACACTGGCAGAAGAATAGACACACTGATCAGTGGAACAGAGTAGAGAACCCAGAAACAGGTGCAAAAATATGTTCAACAGATACTTGACAATGGTGTAAAAGCAATCTGATGGAGGAAGACTATAGCCTTTTCAACAAATGGTCCTGGGACACGTGGACATCCATAGGCAGAAAAAATAACCTCAACCTAAACCTCACATCTTACACCAAAAATTAAGTCAATATGGATCACAGATGTAAATGTAAAAGAGAAAACTGTAAAAGTTTAATATAAAAAAACAAATAAGAAAACCTTTGGCCTCTGACACTAGCCGAAGCTCCTAGACTTGAACCAAAAGCACAATTGCATAAAAGAAAAAACTGATAAATTGGACTTCATCAATATTTAAATACCTGTACTGTGAAAGACCTTGTTAAGAGGAGGAGAAGACCAGCTACACATCTGTGACTTGCAAACCACATATTTGAAAAGGATTTCCTATCTAGAATATATAAAGAGCTCTCAAAAGTCAACAGCAAGAAAACAAACTCCAATTTAAAAATGGGCAAAAGGGGCGCCTGGGTGGCTCAGTCGGTTGAGCATCCGGCTTCGGCTCAGGTCATGATCTCACGTCTGTGGGTTCGAGCCCCGCGTCGGGCTCTGTGCTGACAGCTAGCTCAGAGTCTGGAGCCTGCTTCGGATTCCGTGTCTCCCTCTCTCTCTGACCCTCCCCTGCTCGTGCTGTCTCTCTCTGTCTCTCAAAAATAAATTTAAAAAATAATAATAATAAAAAAAATAAAAATGGGCAAAAGACATGAACAGACTTTTTTTCAAAGAGGATATACGGATGGCAAATAAGCACATGAAAAGATGTTCAACATCATTCACCAGAAGGACATGCAAATTAACATTGCAATGAGAGATCATCACACATTTGTCAAAATGGCTAAAATAAAGACTAGTGACAATACCAAATGCTACTAATAGATACAAGGAGATTAGATCACTCAAACATTCCTGCTGGGAATAGCAAACCAGTTTAGCCATTCTGTAACACAGCTTGGCAGTTTAAAACAACAACAACAACAACAACAACACTAAACATACAATTACAATACCACCTAGCAATTGCACTTTGGGCATTTATGTCAGTAAAATAAAAGCTGATATTCACAGAGAAACCCTGACATGAATGTGATGGACTGAACTGAATTTTGATCTCCTTTAAATTCATATGTTGAGGTCCCAACCTCCAATATCTTTGTATGTGACTGTATTAGGGAACAGTGTCTTTAGACAGGTAATTAAGAAAAAATGAGGTCATTGTGGTGGGCCCTATCTAAACTTTTTTTAACATATATTCATTTTTTAGAGTGAGAGAGACAGAGTGGTGAGCAGGGGAGGGGCAGAGAGAGAGGGAGACACAGAATCTGAAGCAGGCTCCAGGCTCTGATGAGTCAGCACAGAGCCCAACGTGGGGATTGAACTCATGGACCATGAGATCATGACCTAAGCCAAAGTTGGATTGCCCCACCAATTGAGCCATCCAGGCACCCCAAGGTGGGCCCTGTCTAATATGATTGATGTTCTTATAATTAGAAAAATTTGGACACAGGCACACACAGGGAAGACCATGTAATGACATAGGGCGAAGGTGACCATCTACAAGCCAAGAAGAGAGGCCTTAGAAGAAACCAACTCCACCAACACCTTGATGACAGACTTCTAACTGCCAGAATTGTAAGAAAATACGTTCCTGTTGGTTAAGCCATTCAGTTTACAGTACTTTGTTACCGTAGCCTTGCAATCTGACACAGCAGTGTTCAGTTTTATTTGAAATGGCCCCAAAATGGAAACTATCTAGATATCTTTTAAACAAATGTGATACATCCACGCCAAGAAATATTTCTCAGTAGAACAAGGAGCAAATGATTAATACACACAATTATTTGGATTAATAATCAGGGAATTAAGCTGAGTGAAAAAAAAAAAAAAGACAATCCGAAAAGTATATACATAGTGTATGACTACATTGATTTTGTCTTGAAATAACAGAACTATGGAAATGGAGAACAAATGAGTGGTTGCTAAGGGTTAAGGATGCTGTGCGGGGGGGGGGGGGGG
>CM053574.1:68952089-69178203 GCA_028646485.1 Cryptoprocta ferox
ATTTTATACTACAGTTTTGCAAGATGTTATTATTGAGGGAAACTAGGTAAAGGCTAATATATCTCCATTGTTCCTTATAACTGCATGTGAAAGTACAATTATCTCAAAATAAAAAGCTAAAGAATGCCAAGGGGAAAGTGTTTATTGCCTGCAGAAGCAATGCTGAGACACCACTTTTGCTGGGCCAGGGTGGTTGTGGTGGGGACTGAAGAAAAGGTAGAAGTAAAGAGAATTTGAAGTCTTTGCTAAATCGAAGGCTTGCATCTTCATCAAGTCTGCATTATTCTAGCATTCTCTTTAACCACTCAGCGGGCAAATATTCTAATTAATCGTTACTTCACAGGGAAAGGCTATGCACTGATAGAGGAGACATTTAACCAAAGATGATACTACACATCATAGCTCATGCAATGTCAGATTCAAGTGCCCAGAATTTCCAGTCTATGACATAGTATTATTTTTTAAGTGTTACTTAAATAAAAAATATATTGCCTTCACGGTGGCTTCTATTTTGCTTTTATATTTGAATTGATAAATCCCCTTGAGGCATTTCAATCAAAGAGGGGAGTTTTGGTACAACTGTCAACCAACGTACTAATGAGTGCCAAGCCCCCAGCTAGCGTGGCAATAGCTGCTACTTTCGAAACTCCATCATTCATTTTCTTTGAAGAAGGAATGTCTGCAATCAGGAGAGATGAAGGGGTTGCTCACACAGCCATGCTTTTCATCATGTGCAGAAAAATAACACTATGTTCAGTGTCATGCTCAGGATGGAAGGACAAGTCACTGGGTGAACAGCAGGGCTCTGGCCCCAAACAGCAACCCTTGATGAATATTCCACACCATGGGATGGCAAAGCTAGTACAAAGAAAAAAAAAATTTTTTTAAGTTTATTTATTTATCTTGAGAGAAACAGAAACAGTGTGAGTGAGGGAGGGGCAGAGAGAGAGAGGGAGAATCCCAAGTAGGTTCCGTGCTGCCAGCGTGGAGCCTGATGCAGGGCTCAAACCCACGAAACCGTGAGATCATGACCTGAGCCAAAATCAAGACTGAGCCACCCAGGTGTTCCAAGAACAAATAAAAGTCTTAACTTTTGCTGGAGCTTCTGGTAACAGCTCTTAATACTTATCTCTGGAGCGCCTGGGTGGCTCAGTCAGTAAAGCATTCGACTTCAGCTCAGGTCATGATCTCACGGCTGGTGAGTTCAAGCCCTGCGTCGGTCAGGCTCTGTGCTGACAACTCAGAGATTGAAGCCTGCTTCAGATTCTGTGTTCTCTCTCTCTCTGTCTCTGTCCTGATCTCATTCTCCCTCAAAAATAAATCAACATTTTAACAATGTATTAAAAAATGCTCATTTTTAAAAATTTTTTTTAACATTTATTTATTTTTGAGAGAGAGAGAGACAGATCATGAGCAGGGGAGGGACAGAGAGAGAGGGACACACAGAATCGGAAGCAGGCTCCAGGCTCTGAGCTACCAGCACAGAGCCCGACGCGGGGCTCAAACTCATGAACTGTGAGATCATGACCTGAGTCGAAGTCAGACGCTCATCTTTAGATGCCATTAGAACCTAGTCAGTTTAGCTCACCATCCCTCAAACCAGGGGCAGCTTCACAGGCAAGCAGCTATCCCAGGGACCCACATTTGGCTTAATGCTCTACTGTCTTGGTCTGGAAATTCTCAATAATTTTATAACAAGAGACCCCACATTTTAATTTTGCCCCGATTCCTACAAATTATACAACTGTTTCTGACTCAAACACATCTTAAGGTGTCACCCCTGGACCCCCTTCCCCACAAAACTTTCGATCCATTCTCATAGAATGCCTCCCACTCCATCACTGCCTACCAAATTCTAACCAGTCACTTTAACATCCAATAAAAATCACAACTCTTCCCCGATCACCTCCGCCTCATGTCTTGCGTCATTTACTACCTATAAATTACTCCCAATAATCAATCACACACCGCACTGAGGCACAGCTGATAAAATGTTAATTACATTTTCTTTTGTCATCTCCTTTTCACATTTTTTTTTGTCCTGGATCTCAAATAGATTAAAATTTGGTGAGGGCAGAGAAAATGGTCTCATACAGCACTGTCAGGACTTACCGCAACGATGAGAAATGTCCTACGGCCATGCTGTCTCATAGACACCAGCTACTGTAGTTAATGAGCACTTGAAATGTGGCTGGTGCAACTTAAGCAACTGGACTATGTATTGTATTTAACTGTAATTAATTAAAGTTTACACGTGCACTAGTGGCTGGCATCCTGGACAGCACAGGTCTGACATTTCTACAGAGAGGTGCTAAAGAGACCTGTGGCAGACACGGTGCAGAGGGAGTGGCTTGGCCATTTTGATTCGATTTCTCAAGAACTTAACACTCACCTTCATGGAAAGCACAGCAAACTTTTTAAGGAAACAAGTTTTTAGTAAGTTACATCCTAAATCCCCCTACTGCTTAAAGTATCCCTGGTAGTTACATGCTGTTAATATTATTTAATTTAAGAAAATGAATGTAACTCTCTAACGGCTTGAATTGCTATTGGGGAGTTGTGTGGCTTCAAATTGAAGATACCTAAGATAATTTTCTTTTGATTACAGAATTCCTCAAAAGGTCTTTCTATATATCCTAAAACACCAACAGAAGCACAGCTCATTATTGCAAAAATTAAAAAAAAAGTGCAATAAAACCCATGAAAAGCTGTCTAGTACTGTATCTGCATAGGACAGTGAAAGGCTGATGCTGTGTTCTCTTCTCTAGGATAGTGAAAGGGCTGCAGCATCAGAGACCCTTGAAACCACCGGCTGGGGACTCCCACTGTATTTCAGATCTGGGAGGTACCAGAACACAGCTGCGACCACCTCCACGTGCAGATATGAGCTGCTTTCTCCCTCGCCCGCCCCTCTACCCACTTTGCTACACAGAACTTGGTACGTGCAAGGCTGTCCTTCAAACATTGGGAATGGATGACTTTTAGGAGCACGACAACAGACAGCTGGATTTGTGCCTCTTTGAAATGCTCTCGTACTTCTCTTGAGCTTTTCTCTGCTTTGAATGGTTTTATCTTGAGCACTTTTATTGCTACAGGACTCTGGCCTCCAAAACTGGTAATATTCATAAAGTAACCAATTCGTCAATCTTATAGTATATCTAAGAACTTTTGTATTTAAACATTAACCTAGTTACGTTCGTTCAGTACGTTAAGCTGGTTAAATACCCAAATGGCAGGAGTACCATACCTAAAGCATACAGTGACCCAGGTTCCAAGGACTTTTTTCTTTAATTCATAAGCAAAGCATGCCATCCCTTTTACTGGAATTTGTCACACAAACAGACCCCAGTTTTTGTCACACAGACAGACCCTCAAGCTGTCTCTAGCTGACATTTATATGCCAAAATTGCATCATTGACACAGCCTCAGAAAGAAATGGTGCAGCGTTTCTATGCACTAACCACATGACCTTGAACCTTCCACTACGCTTTTTACAAATCCTGCTTATGGTGGGTATTAGTCAGCTCAGGCTGCCATGACAAAACACCCATAGACAGCATGGCTTAACCACCAGAAAGGTATTTTCTTACAATTCTGGGGGCTGGAAGTCCAAGTCCAAGGTGCCAGCTGACTTGGTTTCTCACAAGAACTCTCACCCCAACTTGCAGACGGCCTCCCTCTCACTATGTCCTCAAGCAGCACATAGAGAAAGAGCAAGCTCTCAGGTGCCCTTTGTATAAGGGCACGAACCCCATCCTGAGCCCCACATCCTCATCACCTCCTCTAAACCTAAGTACCTCCCAAAGGCTCCATCTCCAAATGCCACCCCACTGGGGCTTGGTCCCTCAACATATGAATGGGGGACACAATTCAGCCCATAGAAAGGACAGTAATGAAGACAGAAGTGAAGAATGGCCCTAAATAAGCAAATGATACAGCCCTAAAAGCTCCCAACAACATCTTACTCTATGTGCCTTTTGCCCATTACTGGAAAACAAAGTGTGACTTACTTGCTGTACGTGCAAAATCCTAAGTCTCTAGCAAAGGCAAAAATCATGTTTCTCTGGATCCTAGCTCCATAATATATTTCTTTGAGTCACAAAAATTTGCAAATCTGCACATGGCAGAAACTAAGCCTCGACTCGAGGATATAAATAATTACAATCATGTTCTATTCATACGGAAAGCCTATTTAACCTGTCTTCTCACTTAGCCAGCTGTAGTTTAAAAAAGCCATTTGGAGGGTCTCTCAATACTCATGCAGCCTCTCTGTGATGCTTCTGAAATCTGAGTTCCTCCAGGGAACCAGCAACACCCAGGGTCTTGGGAACAGGTTACCATCCTGACTGTTGTCGGTCCTCCCCCATCTATTCCTGCCCTATGCCACTTTCTACATTGAACCAGGCACACAAAGAATCCTGAAAGATGCACTCAAAGCATCATGTGGCCAGGCATACCCTCCTTCCTGCCTCTCTCAGCTCTTCCCTACACAAAATACCTCTTCCCAGCTGACGTACTGAGTAGACTTCCAAACCAATTCCTTTTTTGTTTGTCTAGTTTGGATACTTGACTCTGACTACAGCTCTGATACATCGATGGCTAAATACCTGCAGTGGCTCCCCACTGCCTGAAGAAGAAAGTCCAGCTTCTCACCTGACGTTCAAGGCCCTCCATAACCACCCACTGATTCGCCCTCCAAGGTTACTTGCTGCTCCTCATTCTCCTCTCAGGCCACATGGAATGCTGTTGGTTCCTCAGGACATTCCAGGCTGCCCTGCCTTCAGACATTTGCTTGTGCTGTTTTTTGTCCTGGGAATGCCCACCACCCTCACCCACTTACTTTACAACCATGAGAGCAATTATGCACCCAGCTAACTTCCACATGTGGAATAAATGAATCCCCGCCATGAAGCTGCTTTTCTCTGGATGGAAGTTCTCTGCTCTGCAAATCCTTCTAGAACCCAGCAAGTGTTCTCCTGTGGCTTTTTGCACTCTCTGTACTGCAGCCCTGAACATAAGGTTCATCTCAAGACCCTAAGCTGCTCAGTTAGGCCCCCTGAATGTCTGGACAATGTCTTTTACAAAGTAGACTCTTACAGAACCAAGGAGAGAAGGAAAAGAGGAAGGTGAGAAGGAGGGAAAGAGGTGGGTGGGGAAGGGAAAAAATGCCCAACCCCATGAATTTCTCATCCATCCGCATCACATGATTTGAAATGTAATCTCAAAGAGATGAACTAAGGAATGAACTCCGAGTGGAACTTAGGTATGTTTTGCTGTAAAAGATATGTTTGGGATTAAAATAATTACTTTAGGATTAGCAGTTGTTCTAGAAGGATAACCTCAGCCATGCCTCAGTGCCCTTGAACTTGCTGTTCCCTTGGCCTCTAGAGGGCTACAAATACTAATGAGACAGCCCCTCCCTAAAGGAATTTGGGGAATGGAGTTTGAGGGGTAAAGAGATGATTATAATAGGCTATGATCCATGAGGCGGGAAGTCTATACAGGATGCTCAGGGAACAGGAAGGGAGACCCTGGCTCCAACCTGGCAGACAGGGTTAGTATCGAAGAAAGGTTTTCCAGGGAAAATAACACCTGAGCTGGATCTTAGAGAAAAAGTAAGAATCCACCAGACCAAATGGGACATGCAGATGACAGAGGGAGGATACCTGCTAGAGGCGATCTTTTGTTGTTATTTGTATTTGTCTTTGTTTTTCAGAGGGATGCCCCTATTACCTTTTCATTCCCTTAGTCAGGAGCTTAGCCTTTACAAAAACTCTTATTATATGAATTTATATATATATATATATATGTATACATATATATATATATTTAACGATACCTTCCAGTTCCAATAGTCTATGATTCTGCTCTTCTCTACATGCATGCGGAGACTTTTAATAGGTAACACACTATACTCTATAAAACTTGAAAGACGAAAGAGTACACGATAAAAACTAAGTTGACCTGCCTCTCAGTTCCCTTTCACAGAGGCAATGACAGGTACAGTTTTCCAAGACTTCTTTAAACTCACGCGTCTGCCTCTTAATGGAAATCTTGGCTCTATCTGCTTTTCACCTGCAACTTTGGCATCTGATGAAACACTAGAGGCTTCCAGGCTCCAGGTGTTCCCAGGATTTACGAACTAATTAGTATCAGCAAAATGTGTGCCAGTGTCCCAGGACAAACCTCTTCTCCCACAGCATCTTTCCAGGTAAAGGGACAGCATGAGGCCGGCAAAGCAAGTCGGGGCTGGTTCAGAGGAAAAGCTGACACTTTGTAGGGATGAAAGTGAGAAGACTCCGAGAGATGGGAGGGCTTCCTTCAATTATGGAAGAGACTATAATGGGAGAAGAGAGGTCAGAGGTGGCCCCTGGGATGTGAACGGGTGACAACTGGAAGAGACAGGAGGATGCTTGGCAGCCCCATGGGGGCGGGGTGTTCGAACAATCCTGGCTGACTAAGACAGGGTGGATTCCCCCGTGGCCTCAGTCCAGGGTCACGAGGGAGAGAATCAAGCACAAAAAAATGTATGAGACTAGATGACAAGATCAGTGCTTCTCAGAGCAAAATACATAGCCTGCTAGTAGAATGTGATCTAATCTTAACTGGCAGAAAAGCAATGTTTTTAATAAATATTTTCATGGTTGTTACAAAAACATATGATAAAGAGAGTTAGCATTGTGTGCACTTAAGTGCAAGGTACTATTGTAATTGCTTTTCACTGACTCCTCATAAAAACTCTGTAAGACCAATAATATTATTATCCCAAATTTGCACTTGGGAAACTGAGAAACAGAGAGATTTCCATCTTGCTTGGGGTCACTATGACCAGTCAGAGGTGGAGTCAGAATTCAAACCCAGGCAATCTGGCTCCAGTGTCCAGGCGACAACATCATCGAATCCAGATATTTATGCTTAGGATGAAGCCAAGCCAAACACAGGATTTAATCTGGAGAAACACTATTAAGTAACTAATAATGCAGGTAGTTCTCAGATATAACAAAAATCATGAATACAGTCTCATCGCTGATGTCTGAAATATACTTGTCTAGATATATCAGTAAGGTCCCCTCCAATCTATCTTCTAGAATTACAACATAACCACTAAGTGCTCCTATAATTTAGGCCATTCGGTGGTTACAGAGTATAAATCACTAGAAGTGAAGCCACATAGGCCAAAACTGATGCCGTTGCAGGGACACTACCCTGCTTTATAGTCTAATAAATAAAAAGTTGCTACGCGGCACAGACACTGTTTTGCTAAGTCCTCTGAAACAAACCCTGGCATGCAGGTGTGGACAAATTTAGCCAAGACCCTCGTTGAGTATCACTGGAGCATCCTATCATCCTGCATCCCCTCATCCCAACCTCGTCCACCCCCACTACTACACACAGAATGTATATGCCTTCTTATGCTCAAACTCCACTGAGAGCAAAAACACATGCATACACTGAAGGGAGTATTTTTCATGTGTTTGTGACAACTTTCCATTTGCTATTCCTTGAGACGATGGGACTATGGTCCATTTTGCTACTGGTTATGGAAACACGTAGAATCATAAATTAGAGCATTTTTGAGTATGATGTTTTTCCCACGTCTCTCCAGGCATGGCTACCCTTCTTTCCAAGAGAAAAAAAAAACCAACAAACAAAAACCCTCACTTTGTCTTGAAATACAAATCCCAGCACACCACATGAAGCACTGCTGTGTTTAACACGTGTTTGCAATCCATACATAAAATGAAGAAAAAGGAAAAACATGGATGCCTTGAAAAGAAGACACACCCATACTCGCTGCACACATCAGCTTTGTTGCAACTTCAGACGTCCTACAACACAGTGAGAATAATTATCTAATAACTAGGCAGCTCACCAAAATCTTTGGTGACTTAGCTATAATTAGAAAGTCAGAAATAATGAGCATGCACCTGCAAGCCCAACACCAGCACAGAGGAGAAAATGACACTGGGCAAATGAGTCCAAGTTCTCCAGGGTAGGCAGCGCATGTCTTAACTCAATCATCTATGCAAGTCAAGTGAACCCCTAAAGGCCACTTTTTCCCCTTTGAATGGAACGCCACCAACATGAGATCCTTTCTGGGTTTTTCTGAAGCCTATCACAGAATGGGGAGCATGTGAGGAGCCGCCCTCCTGGGAAGAGCAGAAAACAAGTGAACAATGAGCCTGGCACCCTCATCATCGCAAAGAATTAAAAAGAAATTAAAATACATAGATTATATGAAGCATCCACGGTAAACACTAGTTACTTCCAAGTGGATTCTCAGGTATCAGACTTCACGATTACTTTTTTTTTTTTTTTTTGGTGGGGGGGGGGTCAACTTAGCGTATGATTTTCTTTTTCTTCAACTAATCTTTTCATACAATGTGGTTTATCCCTTACCCCTTGCCCTAGATATTGACAATGCAATCTTAAAAGCAAAGGATAGGACCCAAAGATTGATTGTTGTATCTCAAGGGACCAATTCTCTCTTGAAATACCTCTTGCTTTTCAGATTTCATGAGATCTATGCAGGGCCTCCAACTAGAATAACCATCGGCAGCATCTCTGATTAAGATGCCAAAGGGAAAATCAGATAGATGGGTTTTCTTCATTTGACATGCTCTTATTCTGTATCAGACACGACTCTTGCCTTTCCCACTTTCATTGTCCTATTTAGAGCATTTTCATCAGTGTTTCAATATCTATTTTTGTTCTGCTCATAAAAGTTATTTAGGACAACTATAAGTCCAAATATCCTGCAAGGCACCAGGGAATTAAGCTCTAGAAAGACTCAATCCACTCAGAGCGCAAACATGCAATGGTTGCTAGTACAAACTAACAATGTTAACAGAGGAATGGACGGTGTTCTGCAGGGTCACAGGGTTAATTTGTTCTGCCACAGGAGACAGGGGTAAGGATGAATGGGCAGGGAAGGTTTTGCAGAAGAGGAACACATGAGCTGTGTTTTGATAGGATAGAGAGGGTGGAAAGGTGTGTAGGACAAGGAGAAAAACATGAAGATCAGCAGATCCCCAAGTATATATGCTGTCCCTGAGCAGACACTTCACGGAGTTTGGGACATGCTAAGTTAATCATGCCTTTAGTACATGGGTAGAGCTACCTGGTGAGGAAGTCTGGAAGTGATGAGAAGAGGGAGAGGTGGAAATAACTCCCCAGATGACAGCTCTGAGAGGGACTGGTATGAGAGAAGAGCTCAAGGACAGACCTCAGAGAATCCTCCCTCATAATCTCTGCGGTCACACCAGACATTGCTTCCTCTCCTCATTCCCATCATTCGGCTTTAGCACATGCCCCCTTGCTCCAGAATGCTTCCCCCTTCTTTTTGCCCAACACTGCTCAGGTCTCAGGCAGCTGACCCCAAACCCCCTTCCTCAGTGCTCTGTAATTTTCCCTCATAGGACATAACAAAACAGAACTAATGCAGTGGTGTGTGTATTTATTTCATGCCTATTCCCCAATCCTGGTTTTGTCTTCCATATCCAGCATGAAGTCTGCCACACAGCAGGCTCTCAATAAACATTTCCTGAGTAAATGAGAAAAGAGCTGTGGCCAAAGGGACTGGAAGAAAATCAGGAATTAGTAGTGTCCAAGGGGCCAAAAAGGGCAAGTGTACCAGGAAGAATGTCGTCAATAATGAGGAGGTGACCCAGAGAATAAGCACAGTTAAAACAACAAAAAGGCCTACTTCTAGAAAACCTAATGGGAATGATTAAACTTCCCAAGGCAGTAATCCAACCTGGTCAACTACCTTAATCAAATCCCTTCAGTCATGGTTTATTATCTACGGCATGAAAGCCAAACTCTCTAGCAGGAACCCAACGTCTTCCTCAACTCACAGACCTCCAACTCAAACCCTCGTGTTCCGACTTCTGTACCTTGGACCCCACCAGACTAGCTTCTTGGATCTCTAACCTGTCACACCTTGCACAGACTTCAAAGTCAAGGGAAATGCCAGTTCCTCACCCAAGCTAACTTACTCCTAACCTCTCCTAGCCCATGGTGATCATTCATCTCAAATCCTAAAAACTAGTCTATATCACTCATAACCTTCACATACTTTTTCCTTCCTCAGCATATCTGCAAGCCTCACTCTTCATCAGTTCAGGTGACTCTGTGAGGCTCTCCCCAATGACCTTATTCAAAATATAAACCTGTCCCAACACATCCTATCACCCTTCCCTTCTAGGTTTTCGTAACCTTTACCACTATCTATATATAGTTTACTTAGTACGTATAGTTTACTTATTTTCCTTGATTTTGGTCTGGTTTATCCACTGCTATATCCCCACTGCCCAAAATATAGCCTAGGACCAATTAATGACTCAAAAACTATTTATTGAATGTATATCAAATAAACAGATTTTTATCTACTCTGAAATACAGTATTTACTATTCATCTTTAAGACTGATCCATGCAAGTATGTTCTGTACATACTTCCTGTTGATAAATCAGGGCCATCCACAGCCAAAAAAGAATAAAGATGGTTAAGACAGTCATACTCCTAAACTTGACCCAAAGCCTGCTCATGGTCCACACTTTGTTGCCTCTTCCAAACAAGTCCGGATCCCAGTTCAGGCATTCATCAGCTGTCTAACCTTGGGAAACCACTAAATGTTCCCGAACTTCAGTTTCTTCTTTTGGAGGACACTTAACCCCTATAAATAGGGCAGATATAAGACTATCTGGCACAGTAATTGGAGCACAGGCTTCAGTAAATGTTGACAATCCATGTTAGCTCCCTTTAACCACAGAGGTAAATACTATGAATGTTCTCCTTGTGAGCCTCATGGCATCATTCAGTCGCCAAGAACATTTTTCAATCCAGTTGAACACAAAAGTCTATATCTCACCAAATTGCCTAATGTTTACCAGATGACATATCTATATCTATATCTATCGTCACTGCAAAACAAGATAAAAACCAAAACATGAATGATGCTTTTATTAAAACACCCAAACCAAAACAGTTAAAATAAATCCTACTATACAGAAATTTATCCATTCATTCATTCATTTAAAAAATATATGACTAGAGACGTCTGGTTGGCTCAGTAGGTAGAGCACGCAATTCTCAATCTCGGGATCATGAGTTTGAGACCCACGTTGGTCATAGAGATTACTTTAAAAAAAAAAAAAAAAGGAAATCTATCACAGGAAAGGCAAAGAATTTTCAAGGAAATATAATGATATTATTTGACTAAAGTCAAAATTCAACGACTGATGATCAATCGGTGTAGTCATTCCAAGCAAACCCTTACCTAAAAGAGCAAAAGGTACAAATGGAAAATTCTACTAGACCTTAGAATTTTAATTACTATATGTATGGGGAAAGAATCTAACAAAATGGCATATCTTCCAATAATTACAGGTCTCCTGTATTTCCTGTACACCAGGAAAATCAGTGCACTGTCTTTCAACTTTTTATTGGCAAATAATTACAGACTTACAGGAAGTAGCAAAACAAAAAAAAAAATACGGACAGGTTCCATGTATTCTTCACCCAGTTTGCCCCATGGCGGGAACATCTTGCTTAACTACAGTAAAATATCAAAACAGAAAACAGACATTGATACAACCTACAGAATTTATTTAGATTTAGCCAGTTTTAAATGCACTCATTTTTCCGCGTGTGTGCGCACGCGCGTGCGTGTGTGTGTGTGTGTGTGTGCAGCTCTATGCATTTTTTAATTATGGTAAAATACACATAACAGAATGATTTCTAAGTGGCATAAAGTACATTCACATTGTATACAACTATCACCACTATTGAAACCTTTTTATCTTCCCAAACTGAAACTCTGTACCCATTAGTTAGTATCTCCCCATTCCCCTTTTCTCCCCATACCTGGCAAACACCATTCTATTTTATGTCTCTAGAAATTTGACTCCTCTAAGTACCCCATATAAGTGGAATCATGCAATATTGCCTTTTTCTATCTGGCTGATTTCACTTGACATATTATCTTCAAGGTTCAGCCATGTTGTAGCATGTGTCAGGTCCTGCCTTTTTAATATTTAATATTCCATCGCATATCTATATAGCACATCTGTTTATTCATCAATCTGTCAATAGACATTTGGATTGTTTCCACCTTTTGCCTCCTGTGAATAATACTGTTATTAACATGGGTGCACAAATAGCTGTCTGAGCCCCTGCTTTCAATTCTTTTGGAGTATACCCTAAAGTGGGATTGCGAGATCCTATGGTAAATTTATTTTTTAATGTTTTGAGGAGCCTCCCTACTGTTTTCCATATGTCTGTACCATGTTACATTCCCACCAGCAATGCCAAGGATTCTGATTCCTCCACATGCTGGCCAACACTTACCTCCTGTTTTTTTGATAATAGCCATCCTAATGGATATGAAGTCCTAATGAGTAATTTTGACTTGCATTTCTTGGGTGATTAAAAATAGTTAACTGCCTCTCCAATGCAATTTTATAACATGTTTAGATTCATGTAACCATCACCACAATCAAGATACCAAACTGTCTGATCACTACAGGCCCCTCCGTGCCACCCCTGCAGAGCCATACTCCCCCACATTCCGATCCCCTGGCAGTCACTAATCCATTCTCCATCTCCATACTTTTATTATTTTAAGAATGTTGTATTAATAGAATATTGCACCTTTGGAAAGCCATGTAAGTTGTTGCATGTACTGACAGTTTGTTCCTTTCCATTGCTGTATCGTATTCTACGGTGTGGCCCTATTACTACACCCTTCACCCATAAAGGACGTGTGGGTGGTTTTTCATTTGTTTGCTCTTCTGAATAAAGCTGCTATGAACATGTGTGTACAGGTGTCTGTGTGAAGGTGAGATTTCATTTCTCCGGGGTCAATACCCGACAGCGTAATTGCTGAGCTGTGTGGTGAACAGAGGCTGTTTTATAGGAAACTGCACTGGGTTCTGGAGTGGCTATACCATTTTACATTCCCACCAGCAGTCTATCGCTGATCCAGCTTTTGTACATTCTCAGAAGCTTCTGCTATTGTTACTGTTTTTATTTTGGTCATTCTGATAGGTGTGGAGAGGTATCTCATTGCGGTTTTAATGTGCACTTCCCTGATCGCTAATGATCTGAACATCTTCTCACATGCTTATTTGCCATCCAGATGTCCTCTTCAATGAAACATCTATATATTCTGTTCATGTCCCTTTCCTTGGCCCATTTTCAAATTGGGTTATGTGTTCATTACTCTTGAGTTTTGAGAATTCTTTATGTATTCTAGATGCTGTCCACTTTTTGATACGTGGTTTAGAAATATTTTCTCCTAGTCTGGAGCTTGTCTTTCTGTTTTCTAATGTTATCTTTTGAAAAGCGGAAGTTTTGGGGGGTGCCTGGGTGGATCCGTTGGTCAAGTGTCAGACTTTGACTCAGGTCATGATGTCTTGGCTCATGAGTTCTAGCCCTGCATCGGGCTCTGTGCTGACAGCTCAGAGCCTGGATCCTGCTTCGGATTCTGTGTCTCCCTCTCTCTCTGCTCCTCCCCCACTCGTACTATGTCTCTCTCAAAAACAAATAAACATAAAAAAATAAATTAAAAGAATGAAAAGCAGAATTTTTTAATTTTAGTGAAGTCTAATATATTAATGTTTTCTTTGATGGGTCATGTTTTTGAATGTCATATCGAAGAAATGTTTTCTAGTGCAAGGTCACACACAAAAAGCAAACTTTTCTAGGAGTTTTACAGTTTTAACTCTTATATTGAGGTCCACGATTCACTCTAGATAATTTTTGTGTTTGGCAAGAGGTAAGAGTATAAGTTCACCATTTTGCATATGGGTATCCAATTGTTCCAGCAATGTTTGTTAAAAACATTATCCTTCCCTCTTTGAAATACTCTGACCCCTTTGTCAAAAATCAATTGACCACAAATGTAGAGGTTTATCTCTGAGCTTTTTATTCTATTCTATTGATCTTTATGTCCATCTTTAGGCTAATACCAAATTTGGTAGTGTAAGTCCTCAAACTATACTCTTTTTCAAAATCACCTTGGTTATTCCAGATCCTTTCCATTTCCAAAAGTACTCCATTTTTACAGACTTTGTTCTTTCAAAAATATTTAATTCTAAAAACAAATAGGTCACTCCAATCTATTCTAGAACTCAACCTTTTTCATAAGATTTCTCTCAACAATAGACCATACTGTACTATTAACCATGTGAAATTATCATCTCTCTCCTTCAACTGTCCACCTCATCTTTTCAAGTAATATAAATGGCTGAAACTTACCAAAAATTTTCCCCATAGTAAAAGGAAAAAATCTAAGCACAGAAAACCAAAATCTGGAACAACATACTCAAAACATAATCTGTGATTATTGCTCAATAGTATAACCAATGGCAACTTGTTTTTCTTTCCCTTTTTATATACGTCCCCAAATTTTCCAAAATATGCATGTTACATTAAAGTTTATTTTTTCCTATTATAAAATACATGGACCTTCAATATTTGATTTTCCTTTTTCTTCTAACCTTTGCTTTTTGGTGGATAAATACAGTGTTACTATATGAGTTATTAGCATGAATAATGTCAGAGTGCTCAGCATGATTCCTGGACTTTGCTTTTCCATTTCACAAAATCCAAGATAGAACAAACTTTATTAATGCTTTACTTTATTCATTTACTGCTCTGTTTCATAAATATTCAAGGATCAACCCTGCTAGATTTAATATGATCTTGATAAAATATGTTTTATATTTTCTCATTAGCCTGGAGTAATATGCAAGTAGGAAACAATAACAATCAGACAGGAGGGAAATGAGAACTCTATTTCACCAACAGTAAATGCTTTTTTCATATTTTTCAGAGTTGATATGAATTAAACACAATGAATACAGATTTCTTCCTTAAATCATATTATTAACCAAAATGTGTTGAGCAAAAATGTTAAGACCAAATGTTGGTGAAATAAACTTTTAGCAAAGATGCCTAAGTGTTTGATGAAAATGGTTGAGTCTTTCAGTAGCTGAATCTCTGTCTTCTTTTAATAAGTCGTAGCTTCCCTGGCTTCATTTCTTTACCTGAACCCCATGATCTATCGCTTCAGAGAGAATAACATTTATTTTTATTATTTTATTTTATTTTATTTTATTTACCAGTACAAATGCCTTCATCTTCTTGCCCCCTTGCTTCCCTAACCTGAATCAATTCATCCACCTCTATCTTCTCTGTCCTCCTCTCATGGGTTTTTGAGCACTGACCCTGAAAACCACATCGCAATGTCAATAGTGCTTAGATACATCCTTACTGTCAATGTCCATGGGGCACTCAACACTAAAAGGAAATTCTTTCACTTCACTTTATAGAGTTCTCACTCTAAGTTTCAACCTCTGCTAGACCATCAAGGGACTTTATTATTTAACGAAGATCATTAAAAACCCTCTCTTAAAGCACAGAGGGCCATAGAGCCTGTCTAAGAGATACTCTCCCAAATTTGCAGCAATGACATTTCAAGAATATATTCAAATTGAATATATTCAAATATTCAAATAAGCCCCCAGGTCAGGTTTTCAACATCCTGGTTTCATAACTCGTACATGAAATAACGGTCCAGGAGAAGTCTAATGGTAACCAATGAAACATACATTCTAAGAGATAAAATGGTATTTCACAGACCCTGCCCTACTTTTAACACTATGTATGAGCCTACATTCAGGTTCTAAAATTTGAATTTCCTACATGGGATTAATAACACAGGGGAGCATTAAAGTGAGGGGGAAGAAAAGTAGGTTTTAAATAGTAATTAAACTTTATTCCCCGCTGGTTCCAGAAGTGACCTGGGGAAAAGGCCATTCCACCTGAGTTTTCCTGTCCACCACCAGGCATGTCAAGAAAATATACTATTTTTTTAAGCTGCAACCTCAATGTTTGAAAGCGTTTTGAGCCACTGTGCTAACGGTCACCAAGTAAGTTCAATCCTCACATATATCAAAATATTTCAGAGCCACAAGCACATACCCTAATCCACAGTCATTACTCAAGGGATCAAGTGCAAATCTTGTGCCATAACTAGAGACAACACAGAGGCCATGTCTATACTCAGGAGGTCAGTAACTTCATTTCCAAATGCAAAGGAAACACATTTTGAGATGTGGTGAAACAAAGGAGCCAGCATCTCTTGGCCCGTGCTGCCTACCAAACAA
This sequence comes from Cryptoprocta ferox, assembly GCA_028646485.1. Taxonomy (NCBI): domain Eukaryota; kingdom Metazoa; phylum Chordata; class Mammalia; order Carnivora; family Eupleridae; genus Cryptoprocta; species Cryptoprocta ferox. The sequence continues at coordinate 68,968,264 of CM053574.1, forward strand.
TAAGCACCAGGGTAGACAGTCAGCCAATGAATCTATTACCTGGACACCTGGACACCCACAATGGTGTCAGCAATATAAGAATACATAGTTTATGACACCAGCAGATAAAATATACATATACCGTATACTACAGATCAGTGGGGAAGCTTCTGTGTATCTTCTTACAGATTCATTTATCAAAGCAATATCATCACTACATTAGTTACAGGATTTAGAGTAATCTCACACTAAATTCACTTCTTTTAACTGAGCAAGTGTCAACAAGTAATGTGAGATTTTATGGTTCCTAACAGATGCCATCATTATAATATGACATTCTCTGTTATACTTCCATTGGCTTACAAATTATAAATAATGGATCAGATCTGCCTTTCTTAGTTTTACTAAAAATGAGCCCTTACGCTAGGATATGCTAGCAAAATTATGTAAACACAAATCTATCAAATTGTTTTATTATAAACTTTTTTATTTTTATTTTTTTATATCTTTATTTTTTTATTTTGAGAGACAGAGACAGAGAGTGAGCAGGGGAGGGGCAGAGAGAGAGGGAGACACAGAATCAGAAGCAGGCTCCAGGCTCTGAGCTGTCAGCACAGAGCCTGACGTGGGGCTCGAACCCATGGACTGTGAGATCATGACCTGAGCCGGAGTCGGACACTTAACCAACTGAGCCACCCTGGGACCCCTAAAAATAGCACTTAAAAGACAATTTTTTAAAAATTATGTATGAATGTTTATCACCCAGGAAACAAAAGCAAATATATGTGTCACCTTTATTTCAATAAATAATTAATTAATGTGAGATTAATTAATTTAAAAAGCAAACATAGAGTTTGATCAATGAAACCAGAAGATAAAAGAGCAAATTCATTTGATAAATATTTATCGACAACCTATCATGTGCCAGGCCTTGTTCCAGGGCCATAACAGGAAGTGTACGGGATACTGTTTTGGTCATCCACCCAGTATGTATTACCTCCTTTCTAATAAGACTCTGATTTTGTTCAGGTCTTCACCTCTCCTCCAATGCATCCCTGGCCCCACTCCTTGCCCCACACATGGGCCTGACTGATCCAAAGGTAATCTCATTCCTATCACCAAAGATGAGTTCAGGAATGAGCCTATGACTCAGCCTAGACCAAAGACACACACAGAGCACCTGCTAGGGGATTTCTGAAAAAGACTTCCCTAGATCTTGTGGTACCTTGAAGAAGTAGCTCTCCTCTCATCTGGACAGCATGTTGAGAGCAGGCTGGGAACTGGTACAGCTACCCCTAGGACAGCCAGAGGGTCTGGAGGAGGAAAGAGCCAAGACGTCCACATGGCAACGCAGCTGGAACCTCTAGATGACAGTACACTCAATCCTACCCTCCCTTTAGGCTTCCATATTGATGTGGACTAATCCAAATCTCATTATTTAACTACTCTTAACTAGAAGGTCTTATGCAAGCATGTGAAGGCAACTCTTGAAGGGCGGACATAGCCTCTTTGCTTCAGAATGTATAATCTGGGGGAAACACAGACCCAGACCCTGATCAGAATTAGGTTCCTTACTTCTGAAGGAAGGCAGAGATAGAGCAAAAGATTAGAAATGCGAAAATCCCCCTGAGAGAGAGTCATGTTTCAGCTGTTAGCTAAAACAGTTCAATAACAGCATCTCAGAATAACAGTATGCAGGCAGCTGTAGGAATTGGGGCCTTCCTGGCATTCTGCCACCCATCCAAATCTCATCAATTTTTAAATTAAAAAAAACATTTTAAACAGGTTTTAGTAGGCAAAACAAGTGATGAATAAAACATTCTAGAACGTTACAATAAGCAAACCTACAAAATAATCCCTTAAAAAATTGCTGTACATCTTTACTGATATATTCTTAACCTCAATGAATAGAAACCTTTTTTTTCCATAGAAAGATACAGCTTTCTCTGTCTTACTAATCCCGAATTGTTAAAATGATCATCAATATTCTTGGGTGACACCAAGTGATCGATTACATAATTCAGCTGAACAATTTTCTCCCAGGGAATATGCTAAATCCATATAAATCCAAAAGCATATATTTACCGTCCATGGTAGCACAGACTAAGTTAATCCTTCAAAAATTAAACAGTAACATGAATACAGAAGACTTAACACATAGCTTAGTAAAGCAGCAATTAAGGGCATACCCTAGATCAGAAAAACAAAAGAAAAACTGAATCTATTTCATCTAAGTTTGGAATTTCTCCAATGAAGAATGAGTAAGTTCAACTGGCTTCATTTATCCAAAACATTTTTACTGAGCATCTATTATATGTGGTGGGTATTGTCCTACTGTGCTGCTTGGTGGGGGTACACTGAATCCTTCCTTTATAAAACATTGTCTTGAGGGGGGACACAATAAAATAACCTCAAAAATACATGTGAATTACAATTATAAGAACTTCTACAAAAGAATAGTGTGGGAGACCTTACGTTTTTTCGGATCATTGATACTAAATCAAGACCCCTCAGAGTGAATCCACAAAACAAAGTTTTCATAGTAAATTGTAAAAAAAAAAAAAAAAAAAAAAAAAAAGGATGATTTATGCGGTTTCCAACCCCTGAAAAAGCCTACAATGATCCATGACTCCTGGTATTCTTGTCCTTGTATCGTTCCATCCCACAGGGAACCAGAGTTGGCCTTGTGTGACTAACAATCAGTGGAAGTCACAATGTGGGACTTCGGATGTTCGGTCATAAAGGCATTGTAGCTTCCACCTTGGCTTCTTGGGACACTTGCTCTTGAGAGGGCTGGACACCATGCCATGAAGACATTCAAGCACCCCCATAAAAAGGCTCACATGGGGAGAAACTGAGGCCTCAGATAAATGGCCACACACACAAATAAGCCATTCTAACCTAGTCATGGCTACAGAGGATTGCAGCCTCAGAGAATATATGATTGCCACCATCTAAGAGACTCCAAAAAAGACCTACCTAGCCAAGCCCTTCTTGAATTCCTAACAGACACCATAAGACATAATAAATGATTCATTTGTTTTAAGCCATTATGTTTTATATGACTTATTACACAACATAAATTAAATGACTTATCTTAAAAATGATAAGGAAACAAAAATAAATTTATTTCATTTAGTATTTAAGAAAGGAATTCTTAAAACAAAAATATGAGTCAAGTGTTGATTAGACAGATGGATCATAATTCCCCCAAAATACCGTATAACAACATAATACAAAAACCCTATTTTCATTCTGAACTTTTACAGGTTGACAATAAAGAGAGTGATTTTAAAAAAATAATTTTCTTAGAGTCTTTTTTTAGCTCCATGATATCCAAATGATCATCTATTAAAGGTCATTCATTATCCACTCTATCTTCCTCAATTATGAACTCATATAACTCTTTATATATGACAGTTACTGGTCAATACCATTACATATGGTCTGCAATTCAACATCACTATCATCAAATTCATAAAATTCAGAATCGTGAATGAATAGATGGTGACACGTGTGATTTTACTTTGGAACCGATTGGCTCTGCATAGTTGTAAACGTCCAACTATCAACTAGAGGTTAATACAAGATACTGACAGGATGAATGAGGATGAATGCCAGTATTAAGGCAAGAGGTTTAAGTGTGAACTAATTTAAATGTTATCAGTTCACAAATATTTTTATGTTAGGACAACTTCCCTACCAAACATGGTAGAGCACTCCAATAATTAACATTTGGATACTCATGATACCCTTCACAAGAGAACTTAACTTAGCTCTAAACTAGACAGGGTATCAGAGAAGGCTTTCAGAGAAGTGCCCTGTGTAACTCTATCTAAATGAGCAGAGTGCGTTAACTTAACACAGGTGAAAAAAACATCAGGCAGAGAAAGCAGGATGTGCTTAAAGAGTCTTTGAAAGGAGTAAATACTCCTTCATGGCATGTTCAAGAATCTCAAAGATGTGTCATTGAAATATATTGTTCCTTCCTAGATCTCCATACTTCCACTGTGGTCTGCTGGCCATTGCACTTTTTTTGTTGTTGTTGTTTTCATTTGCCCAAAAATGTCTTTATTTTGTCTCTGAAGGATGTTTTCACTAGATCTAGAATTTTAGGTTGGCAGTTACTTTCCTTTAGTTTTTTAAGCACATAAGTGCATCATCTTCTGGCTTCTACTGATTCTCTCACAAAGTCACCGGTCAGTTTTATTGTTACTCTGTCAAAGGGAGGAGTATTTGAACTTTGTGGAATCTCTTGAATCTGTGATGTCTTTCATCAGACTTGGAAAATTAATAGCCTTTATAACTCTTCAAGTATTGCTTATGCCCCTCAGGTCTCCCTTTGGAGGGGTCTATACAGATCTCAAACTTAACATATCCAAAATAAACCTTTTGGTTTTCTCTTCAAAACCTATTATTTTCCAAGTCCTCCCCAACTAAGTAAGGAGTATCACATCTACATAATTGTTCAGAACAAAAACCTAAGAATGCCCCTCAATTCCTCTCTTTCCTCTACACCCCTCCTGGAATCCATCAACAAATCTCTCAAAACATATTCTAAACTTACCCAGTCTTCCTCAGCTGCCCACCATCACCCATCTCACATCAGACTCCTTGCCCAAGAGCCTCGTCACTGGACTTTCTACAGTCTACTATCCACACATCACCACAGCCATCTTTGTAAAGTATGAATCAGGTTACCTGCTTCCTTCCCTTCCTGACAATCTCCATGTCTTTTCACCCTACAATCTCTCTCATGTGCTGCTCTGAAAAACTCCTGTTGTCTTTCTAGCCGCTATCCTTGACCAATTACAAATCAAACCAAACTTGATAAATCCCAATTAATCTACAAGCTTAATCACTACCACAGCATGGATACCGATAACTGGGGACAACCAACGTGAGATGGTGAACAGTCCAGCAGAGAACTTTACTGAAGAAAAGGGGAGGAGCTGTGATGTACAGTTCCGACCCAGTGGACCTTCCTTCCTCCTCCTACATTCTGTCATCTGCCTGCTTCTCCCAGTGAGGCCATTTGTCCAACCATGTGGACAATGGAAATAATATCAAGACTGTCTTTTTTTTATTATTCAAACAATAAGAGGTATTTGATTTGCATTCCTCCTCTTTTAAGACCTAAGTTTCTTCTGGAAGTAAAATTTTCAATCTAACAATATTCCACTTACCTTTTAACTAGTGTGTATGAAGAAATCAGAGTCTACATCAGCCCAAGAGTGAACATTTTACAGAAATTCAAATATCTGATAGTAACTAAAACAGTTCCTCCACTGCACAGAACACAGTCACATCAAATACAGGAAACTGCTCCATTAGTTTTTTGTTTTACTACTCCTTTTGAACAAAACTCTATAAATGGTACTGAAAGAGAAAAGAGTCTTTATGATAATAATTAATTTACAAATGGACCAATCAAAGCCTGGCGACTGTAAAAGTACCTTAAGGACCAATTAAAATGAACTGGAATTTAATAGCTTTGAGAGGGGCCTATGATCAACACCAATGCAAAGTCATCTGAAGAATGGCCTATCCAGTTAGGCTCACTGGACGCTAGGAAAGTCAGCTTTAATTATTTAACTCTGAGGTCTGAGAAACACAGAGTAAGTTAAGTGAGCGGAACCAACCAGGGTTGGAGTTGGAGCCAGGGTCAAGATTCTAGAGAGCTCTTCAACAGCTCTGAATGTGTCTACCCTTTGAAAAGGATTTTCAGCTGATTTGTAGATAATCAATCAGTTACAATCCTGTGTAAACACTACAGCTGTGTGGTTTAGAAAGAGAAATTTCTGGCAATTGTCCTACACTTATGTTCACCAACCTTCTCTTTTCTGCCTGTACCCTAGAGCATCCTGCACACATATAAGCCATGGAATGGGGACACTGAGAGGAGTCCTAAAGATCATGCAGCCCAGTGCTTCCCAAACTCTGGTCTGAAATAAAGTTTTTATCAGTCTATGGTGAATTTATTTATTTATTATTTACTTGTTTAATGTTTATTTTTGAGAGGTGAGGCACAGAGAGAGGGGGCAGAGGATCCAAAGTGGGCCTCTATACTGACAGCAGTGAGCCTGATGTGGGGCTCAAACTCACAAATGATGAGATCGTGACCTGAGCAGAAGTTGGATATTCAACCGACTGAGGCACCCAAGTGCCCTGGTGAATTTCTTTTTAAAAATACATATAATGAACTCCTTAAAAAGCTGAACTTAATTCATCTCTAGAGGACTGATAGTCTGAGATCACAACTTTCCTACTTTTCTGAGGTTACAATGCCCTTTCTTTTATGAACTCTCTAGAAGGCAACAAAACCAAGGAGACGATGACCATGTTGGTGGGAGATGATGACTGAGTATTTCTTTTTAACTTACCTGGTTGGCAAAAATAAAAATTGGAATATCTTTCCCTGGACTATCTAGCCCCTAAAATCCAAAAGGTGAAAGATGCATCAATCTATCCCAATTCTTCCCTTTATACGGTGGGATTCCTACTAGTGACTAGAAGTCTCACACCAGGAGGAATATAAGCAGTAGTAAACTGAATGGAGGGCCCTGGGCAGATGGAACCCAGGGCCAACAGCGCAACACTGTGGGTGAGTCACCTCGTTCTTCCCCCTGCAGCTCCAACACCGAAAGATGAGAGAAGAGCTTACTAAAATTCCAGCACAAGCCAACAGGAACCCATCGCTCTGTCACTGATCACGGCGCCTCTCAGTGACTCTGGGTGAACATTAAACCACCACAGAAATACAGGTTCCAAGGCAAGAAACGGATGCATCTGTCGTACAGGAGAACTCGACTATACACTAATAAATTACCTGTTATTGTAGTGCAGTGTGAATTCCCACCTGAGTGAGCCACAATGAACATCTAAAACTGACGAGGTTCTTAATTAGGGAGAAAGTGCTGTTTCTCTGACATCCATTTCCTCCTCCTTTTTTCCTTAAAGTAGCCCTGTGCTTTCTTCACCTCTGTCACAGGCAGACAAAGATGAACACTATGAACAGAAAGTGCTCTGAATTCCTTAGAAGCAGCTACAAAAATTATGCGGTTGACTATTTGTGTTGGTCTTTCTGGGATTCCCTTCAAAGGATCGTAATTGTCCCAGGACTTCAAACCACCAGGGCCCTGGGGTCTGAGCAAACAGTACCGATCTGGGCAATGACAGCCGTGCAGAGAAGGCTTGGCACTTGCAGCTGCTCCCCTGGGTCCTTGTACTAGTGTTTCAGGAAAAAGAAAAGACGCTGCAACAGTCAATCACTGTGGCAAGACAGTACGCATGGGAAACAGGTGCTGTTGATGACAGCTGCACAGACCACACTTCTGGAATCACAGTAACAAGGAAACCACACGCCCTGCCCAACAGAGTAACTTCCAACATTCTTCACCTCATTATTGAAGGAAACCCACACATATGTATTAAGAGTTACAACAGAATTTAGGGGCAGCTGGGTGGCTCAGTCGGTTGAGTGTCTGGCTTTGGCTCAGGTCATGATCTCACGGTTCGTGGGTTTGGGTCCCATGTCAGGCTCTGTGCTGACAGCCTGGAGCCTGAAGCCTGCTTTGGATTCTGTGTCTCCCTCTCTCTCTCTGCCCCTCCCCTGCTTGTGCTCTGTTTCTATCTCTCAAAAATAAATAAAAATGTTTAAAAAATTTTAAAAATAAGAGCTACAGTAGAATTTAAATATAATAGAATTTAAATATTACCCAAGTATTCTAATATGAAAAACACTGACCCTTCCTCCCACTAAATATTTTCTAAGCAATACAAAGTGGTATTTGGCAGAAAAGATAAAGGAGTGGTGAAACTTTGCCTAAGAGATTTACTGAAATTCTGAATGACATTTCTCTTTCTCCATAAGCACCCGATTACATCTAGCAAGTCTAGAACTTTCACTTTGCACTGTTGGTCAATATAGTGCCTCCACACTTTCTTCTGATAATTTTCTCTTAAACTTTTAAATCTTTATTAAATCAAATATAAGGGGGAGAATAGGAAGAAAAGGAAATGAGCTTTGATTACATACCCCAAAGGGTTGGAGACACAAGCAAGTTTTATCTAATAGTAATAAAGCTTGGCATAATTGCTTAATATAAAGAGCAAAGGTCTTTTAGAAGCTAAATATTTGGCCATTCTTGGTAACTGTCTTGCATAAGATCAGACCAACACATTCTCTCACTATCCATCTGCCCTGTACAGATACCATCTACCATTAAAGTATGGTAGGCATGGTTTAAGACATTTACCTATGTTTTCAAGGGCTTGGAGGAATTTAGAGGTAATTTATGTAACTTGAACATTTTCTCAAGTAGCAGGTGTAATGCTGCATTTTGATTCATCCATGATCCTATTACTGTACTCAAAAATTGTACCTGCATTTTAAAATTCATTTCATAATTTCAATCCATCCCCAATTATAGATATGTTTTAAAAGGAGTATGTAGAAACTTGAAAATGCAGGCATGGGAACTCTACACAAGACAGCCAATAACCCTTCTATCAATCATTGTATCAAATAATACCAGACAGAAAAACATGTCTAGCACTCAACCAAAAATAAAGGCTAAATCAAAGCTACGACACGTTAAAATGAAAACTACACAGTTTGCCTAAAAACCATTCTTTGCAGCCACTCTCCAAATCTTATATAAAACTATATTTAAAATGAGAAACATGTAAAGGAAGATTACAATAAATTTAAGTATTCAAACTGTTTAAAAATAAACTTTAAAACTCAGCTGAGGGGCGCCGGGGTGACTCAGTCAGTTAAGCGTCTGGCTTTGGCTCAGGTCATGATCTCACAGTTCGTGGGTTCGAGCCCCATGTTGAGCTCTGTGCTGACAGCTGGGAGCCTGGAGCCTGCTTTGGATTCTGTGTCTCCCTCTCTCTCTGCCCCTCTGCCACTCACACTCTGTTTCTCTCTCTCTCTCTCTCTCAAGAATAAATAAACATTAAAAAAAAAAAACTCAGCTGAAAACCATTATCAGTCATGTTAGCATTTTAATACAGAAGATTTCCGCCCCATAGTGTCCGGCAGTCCAGAGGCAAGATGCCACAGGGATCAAAAATAAAAACCATCAAAAGCTCTGTGCCCAGAAGCAGGAGGCAGCACAATGCTCTTTGTTCCTCTCACGCCCCTTACCTGCAACTGCTGTCATCATTTGTGCTTCCCAAATGTTTGAAGTTCAGGAAAATGGTGCTGCAAACATCCAAATTTCAGCAGAAGAAAAAAAAAAAGAAAGAAAGAAGAAGGTCGCCCAGCTTAAGATGAGCTGTTGTTAAATTAACATTTAAGCTCAACCAAGATGAAAACAACGAAAGTGTGCAGGAAATGGCAGCAGCACCAGCAGCCACCCTCGCGTACACAAGCACAAAACGCAGTGCACGCCTGTGCTCCCGTGCAGAGAGTGAACCTCTCCTTGCTAATTAGCATCGGAACCACCACGCTGGGGAAGCGCGAAAATGCACTCCTCATGAAAAATTAAACACACCATAAGCGGACGCCCCTCCTCCTGCATGGACACTTGTCAGAAACAACAGCAACAACGACAACGACATTTTGTGAGAATCTGAAATGAAGAAAAGTAAGAATCCGAACTCCAAGAGGAGTCCTCCAAGGGCCTCACATGGTTTGTTTCTGGTTTTGTTTGCAGGAAAACAGTTTGGCTCATACATCAAGGAAATCGCAGAGAAAAATAATGTCAGAGAGCTACAGCAGCTGAACCTCCAAGAGACCGCCACTCCAGGGCCCCCATCCTCCCCAGAATGTCACCCTGGGGACAACCCGAGGGTCTGTTCCCAGTGACACTACTCATTCCACACCAGCCCGATCAATGGGCTTATTTTAAGTGGTGCACCCCAGAAAGACCGTAATCCATCCCATGGTACAGGGGATTCCTCCATGGGCCAAAATCCTCAGTGCTCCACAACACGGGTTCTGTTTTCTCCCCATTTAAAATGTGCGGCCCTTGGGATACTTGGTGCGACAGCAGTTTGCATAACTAAGCCGGGTCCCTCGTTATGGAGCGCTTACAGAGGAGTCAGCAAGTCACGCGTTGAAGCACAAACGGCTGGGAACAGCACGCAGCCTGCTGACTCGCTGTGAAGAGTTCATATTTTCCAAGACTTTCATCGCTTTCCTGGGACTCTGACACATGAGTGAGGTTCTGACCCAGAGGACTGGGGACAGAGCTAGAACCAGAATGCAAATGAAAGGGACTCCATCAGCTCTGTACTGAAGACTCTAAAGCAAGCAATGTCAGGGGCGCCTGGGGGGCTCAGTCAGTTGAGAGTCCAACTTCAGCTCAGGTCATGGTCTCGCAGTTTGTGGGTTTGAGCCTTGTGCCAGGCTCTGGGCTAACAAACAGTTCAGAGCCTGGAGGCTGCTTGAGATTCTGTGTCTCCCTTTCTCTCCCTCTCCTCTGCTCATTCTGTGTCTCTCAAAAATAAATAAATGTTTAAAAAAATGTTAAGCAAGCAATGTTTCTTTAAATCATGGGCCTTTTGTCACCTGCAGCCCAGTATTTAACAATAGTTATTAGAAGTACAGATTCCTGAACCCCAAGCCAGAGCTACCGAACCAGAGACTTGGGGGACGGGCCCTGGAATCTGTAGTTACATTTCTTACGCACATTAAAATTTGCTCCATGAACCATTTCACAGAGAGTATGAGCCACTGAACACACACACACACAATGCACCTTTGACGCTGTATTCACTGGAAAGAATTTGAAGCAGAGCACACAAATATGGTTTCGTATTCTTTTTCTTTAAAGATATTTATTTATTTTTGAGAGAGAGAAGAGAGAGAGCACAAGCAGGGGAGGGGCAGAGAGAGAGAGAGATACACAGAATCCAAAGCAGGCTCCAGGCTGTCAGCCCAGAGCCCAATGCAGGGATTGAACCCGCGAACTGTGAGATCATGACCTGAGCTGAAGTCAGATGCTTAACCGACTAAGCCACCCAGGCGCCCCTGGCTTCGTATTCTTAAAGAGTTGCTATGTGTATACTGACCAAAAGCTTCAATTACTGGCAGCTGTAAATTATGTGTATGGGGGCAAAAAAAATTAATAATAATAAAAGGACAATACAATGAAAAGACACTGTTGATCAGATTTACAACCATGGTTCATATTTGCCTATCACTAACTCACACTTTTCCCTCCCTGGGGAATCAGCCAATTTCCACCCCCCCACCCCCACCAAGGAAGGACTGCAGTGAATATGGCTGATACTAAAGTAACTGGTGAGGGGCGCCTGGATGGTTCAGTCACTTAAGTGTCTAACTCCTGGTTTCTGTTCAGGTCATGATCTCACAGTTCGTGAGTTTGAGCCCCAAGTGGGACTCTGTGCTGACAGCGTGAAGCGTGCCTGGGGATTCTCTCTCTCCCTCTCTCTCTGCCCCTCCCCGGCTCGCTCACTCGCATGCTCCCTCTCTCTGTCAAAATAAATAAACTTAAAAAAAAAAAGTAACTGGTAAGCCTCTCAGGTGTGAGGAGTCTGAGCACAGTATTTTTGTTCAGTGGGTTTAAAACCCTCTAACTTCTTGATCAAGCTTCATACCCAGACCTTCTCAATCTTCTTTTCATTTAATTTAGTCAACACAACTACCATCATTGGGTTTGAAATTCATGGTCTTTGACTATTAACGTAATGAATACTAACTTACATTTTACCAATTAGGACGTGTTTGAAATATATACAATGGTGAAAAATAATACACCAGAAAAGCCTTTTAAAAGTTTTTGTTTGGGGGCACCTGGGTGGCTCAGTCGGTTAAGCGTCCGACTTACGCTTGGGTCACGATCTTGTGGTTCACAAGTTCGAGCCCCGCGTCGGGCTCTGTGCTGACAGCTCAGAGCCTGGAGCCTGCTTCGGATTCTGTGTCTCCCTCTCTCTCTCTGCCCCTCCCTGCCTCAAGCTCTGTCTCTGTCTCAAAAATAAATAAACATTTAAAAAGTAATAAATGCTGTCACTTCAAATAGACAATAAGCTCAAATAATGCCCAGGGCTCTCACATTTATTTTGGTTCAACATATTTTACTGAACTCCTAGAATATTCTGTTGCTTCTAGTTCCTGCCCTCCTATCCCCAGCATTGCAGGAGACAGGGTTTTCTTTTTAGAAGCCATTTTAAACACCTTTCCCCGTGTCCTTTTCTGTACTGAGGACCTCTGCTGTGTTGATGGGTGGCACTCTCAGGTTGTCTTGTTTAGTTCTGAGGACACAACACAGGACTGCTTATTCCTCTCAGTGTTTTCAGAGAACTCTCTGCAAGGCAGTTCGGCTTTCGAGCACTCAGATAATACATTCTTAGAGAAATGAACCCTACAGAACATAAAGCCTTTATTCTACTATATTATTCTGAAATGGAATACTAAATCAAGTAGCTGCCTTTCCTTGGCAAAAAAAGAAAAAGAAAAAGAAAAAGAAAAAAGGGGGAAAAATGCTAGTCACAAATACTATCCAGAGATGGTGATTAATTGAACTAAGCCACCCACAATCTGACTTGGGCCACTTGGTGCTCAACAGTATTCACTGGCAAGATAGCTAGCTGGACTCAGAGGCACTGCCTGGGAGCAGGACACTCCCAGTGACTTTAAAATGGTCCATATGAGCACTGAACATAGTCCCATGGTAACCAATCCCCTTCTCTAACTAATTGGGTTGGCCAGCTTATAGCTAGGTTCAAGATACTGACAAAGAAATGCAGGGTCACTGACGACAAATAATGGGAACTCAATAAATACATGCTGAATAAATGAAGGAAATCAGTGTCTCAGAGACCCGACTCTGCTTCAGGTGCCTCCTGTGCCCACATCTACTCTCTCAGCCTTTCAGGTCCACTAAAGCACTCAGGTGCTGAGGAGGACCTAGTTAGCAGTGACAACGGGAGAAACCTGGCGAGTCACGGCACATGCTCCTGGCCTCGCTAACCTGACCAGCCCATAAGCTGGAAAGCCTGGGAAGTCCCACAGCTCAGGTGCCACCCACTGGCTATGATACATTCTTTTATTTTTTCTTTGTAGTATTTATTTAGAGAGGAAGAGACAGCGCACACAGAGGAGGGGCAGAGAGAGAGAGAGAGAGAGAGAGCGCGCACGCGCGCGAGAGAAAGAGAATCCCAAGCAGGCTCCGCACTGTCAGTGCAGAGCCTGAGGCAGGGCTCAGACCCACAAACAATGAGATCATGGCCTGAGCCGAAACCAAGAGTTGGAGGCTTAACCAGCTGAGCCACCCAGGCACCTCGCCATGATACATTCTTAAAGCACAGACTCTCCTGTCCAGATATGATCACAGCTCAAATTTTGACCTATGCGGGTTAATCTGAGAACCTGAAATCAGGGTGACCTTGCTTCCTCATAAAATAGTGTAGACAACTATCCCACTTCCCTTTCCCCTTCATGGTCCCTTATACTTGATATGGTTACTAGGTAGCCAACAGTTGTTACATAGTGAACTCATAATTGGTATATGTTTATAGACAGCTTCTTGCATTTGTGAATACCCAATGCAGGGAAGTGAGGATGGTTAGAGATTCACTGAAATCAAAAGCAGGCACAGGGCGCCTGGGGGGCTCAGTTGGTTAAGCATCCGACTTCGGCTCAGGCCATGATCTCAGGGTTCATGGGTTTGAGCCCCATGTCGGGCTCTGTGCTGACAGCTCAGAGCCTGGAGCCTGCTTCAGATTCTGTGTCTCCCTCTCTCTCTGCCTCTCTCTCTCCCCACCCCCCAATCTCTTCAAAACTAAACATTTAAAAAAAATTTTTTAAGTGGACAAAGTGGCAGAAGATGAAAACCAGAGTCATTGGGGATATAATTCGTGATTCCTAACCCACGACTTCTGAACTCCAGATAAGGAACTATATGGGCCTGGAAGCTGAAATTCAACGTTACGTTAAAACACATCTGTTTTCAGCAGACCTATAGTGCTTGTGGTACCTGCGGCACATTCTTCTGCTAAAACGAGTTCTGGCTCCCTCACTGGACGGCCCACCCCAGGCGCGCAGACAGGTGCACAGGCTACACCGGTCCCACCACAGAGGAGCAGAAATGGCTGCCTGTTAATATTAATCTTGTCTGTCCAAGGTCAGAGTCCCTCAGCCTCAGGCTACGTTGGACTGCTTGCAGGGCTCAGCACTAGAAGGCTGGCAGGAATGACTCGGGGGGTCTCTGGGAGGGAACCTCGGCTGGATCACGAGCAGGGTCCATCCCACCAGTTTCCCAGCAGGCTGGGTGCGTCCCTCAGACCAACAAACTGTAAGTGGGTCGGGGGGGCTGCAGATGAGGAGAACCCAATGCAGGGAGGGAATTTTAATACGGCATCGTCTATCTGAGCCAGTTGGGCAGCTCACACTAGTCAAGGAAGCCAGCTGCTCAGGAGATAGAGGAAATTTGGAAGAAGGAGGAAAAAGGGCAAAAAAGTTGAATTCGATGGCTTGGGACCCCGCTCTCCGGATAAAGATGAAGCTGTGTTACCAGCGCGCTCTCCCACACGGTCCTAGCCCGTTCAGGCCCAGAGGGAGGAGACACCATGCGAAGGACGGCCTTTTATATATCTGTCTTTTCTGCCATTTCTTCTTCTCTTTGATCACCCTTAGTAATGGTAATCGCTTAAATAGATGCTGTTTGAAATTATAAACCAAAGAACAAAATGCTAGCACCACCCCTCTAATGTGAAATATTTATTACTATGTATCTCTCTTTTATTCATATACATTTAGCTGAGGTCATTTTGTATATAAGCAGTTTATTCCCAGTTTTCGGTTCATATCACATTAAATTTTTCCATGTTACCATGATCTTAAGAATCACTTGTAATGATTTTATAATTCATCCAGGAGATGTATCCCACTCCCTTGGCTTTTAAGAGGTTTCTAATTTTCACTGTTACAAATAAAACTACAACAAACACCCTCTGTGTAGACAGGTTTCCTTTTTGCTCCTTAGGACCAATTCCCAGAAGTGGGACACCGAATCACCAAGCAGTCACACACTGACTGATCCGAGATCACCTGTGAAACTGCTTCCCGAGAGTTTTACACTAACTTACCGTGCAACCAAAAATGTGCAGGAGTTTATCTTTGCCAGCCCAAGTACTGCTTTCATTGATTTTTTTTTCAAGTTCAGTACCTAAAAATAGAAGCATCTTTCTAGTTGCATATATTTAGTTCTACTTGCGACTGACCTATTTCCACACGTTTATCAGCTCGACTTCTTCCAAACTATTCATATTTTTTTGCCATTTATCTACTATTTATCAACTTGAATATGCTCTTTGCATAAGAGACATGTTAATACTTGATCATACTGGCTGCGAATATGTTTTCTACTCTGGCTACGTTTTGTTTTCACAGATTATTTTAAGTACTCAAGTCCCTTGATCACTCCTGGTCCTTGAAAGTCATCTGTCCTCCAAGGGGTTCATAAGTACTACATTCTATTTTCTTCTACTTTTTCTTGTGTCGGATTGTGTTGCGTTGGATCATATTGTTGTTCTTTATTATTTCATCAAATGGAATTTGGGTGCATTCTATCAGGTGCCACCCTAAATAAATATTTTACAAATTTCACACCAACTGTCATCAACAGTGTTGAATAATCCAGTTCAGATTGATTTGTCAGAATGATTTGTGATATGCCCTTTCATACATATACATTAAAATCATGTGTGGCCTGAGGAAGGGGTGTGTGTGTGTGTGTGTGTGTGTGTGTGTGTGTTGGGGTCTACTTCTGATGAAGTTGTTTTATAAATATTAGCCTCTCCTAAGTCAAGGATAAAAATAAAAAGAGTTTTCTTTCCCGCATAATTCAGAAGGTGGGTGTGTATGAGGAAGAGGGTTGCAGCAAAAATCTAAGCCAGAGAGTCTATGGGGAGTTCTCTGGGAATCTCTGGGAACTGGGTCAGGGAAAACCAGGCATAGGCATTCCAAGCGGCCACCCTTCCATTCAAACCACCAGAGCGGTTCCCTTCCACACGCACACTCCTCAGGTCACTAAACAGGGATAATATTTGCCTTCTAAGTTTCCCTTGATCCTTCCATACATTGGTAATGCTGAGAGTTTACTACGGGCCAGGTACTGTTCTAGGCTCAGCAAAACAAAAACAATGCATGAAAAGACCCAAGACTCCTGACTTGTGAAGAGTACTCCCAAAGACCGTATTTTGGCCTTAATGTAACAGCATACATTGCCTGCTGATTGCCTACTAAGTGCCAGGCATTTTAAAGTGTATTAATACACGCAATGATCTCCTTTAGTCTTGAAAGCAAACCTTGGGCTGGCTGCTGCCACCTTTTAGAGTAAAAGAAACTGAGGCTTAGAAGAGCTAAATGCCTAGCTAGCATTTAGCTAGCAAGAGCTAGCACAGAGCTAGCAAGCAACAGGAGCATACCCACACCAGGCCTGTCTGGCCTCACAGCCTCCCCACCACATGCAAAAGAGTAACTGTGTAGGGCTGTGTGTGGGAGGGCAGGCTACCTGCATTAATAATCCAACACAATTCTGGCAATCATGTATTAAATAGGCAATTGGTCTACATAATCTCACACCCACATTTAAAAAGTACAAATGCGCTCTACTCCACCACATAGTACTTTCCATTTTATGTAGCATCCTAACCCCCGGGGACTACTTGTTCTGTGTATGCTGCAGCACTGGGAGAATGTCCCCCTGTGAGGGCTGACAGAGACCCTCTCCAGCAAAGAGCACCACCCTCGACTGGTCCTGTCCCTGAGCAGCCGAGGTTCAACTGTCTCTACCCACCGCCAGCTCTCTGAGACTGATAAGATTCTTTAATAGACTCCTTACCTGATAGGAAAAGCACTTGTTTACTGATGGAACTAGCAAGGGACAGTGTGCCTGACACTAACAGGAGGATGACTATGACCAGGCCACATGACGGCTGCCCAGCAGAGCCACAACCAATGCCAAACGTGAGACACACAGGCAGGGTCACTGACACACCTCTCCCCATGGGCAACAACAGTGTCCGGGAAGACTGAGCCTGCACAGGATGGATTTCACTTGTACACTGAGTAGGTTTCTCTTACGGCAGCACAAGAACCGTCTGTCCTAATTCCTCCTGCATCCACACACACAGAGAGACACAGAGCAGAGGGGAGGGGGCTGTCCAACTGCAACAGCAACCTAGGGCTAAAGGGATCAGCCAAGCACACACCCTATTTTACGCTGAAACGGGCAGCCCCTGGCAATGTTTCACTGAGGGGCTCTCTCCCCTGCTTGCTTTCTCCTTAGGACTGAAGGCAACATGGCCAGTGCAGAGTCAAGTGCCCCACGCTCTTACAATTACCCTGGTTTCTCCGCTGGGTTCACGCGGTGCATCTGCAAATGTCAAGACCTGCATCCCTGTTCCAGATCTCTCCTTCCAGCCTCTCAGCTCAAGGGAGAGCACATAAATCCTCAGGCGTTCCCTGCTCTCCTCTTTTCAGACCCTATCTCTTTAGGAGGAAGCAAGTCAAATCCCCTGATGCCCGTGAAAAGCAGGCAAAGGGTGACTGCCAGAAATGCAGACTCATTTCTCCTCCAAAACAAATGAGGTGTTCGCTTGTTTTCACAGAAAATGAAAATCATTTTTTGGAGAGAAGAAACAACAGTATTTGATTATGGGAGGGGGACCCTCAATAAAACCTAGAAATACTGTTTTGACTGTGTCCCCAATGGAAGCTCTCCTGGCAGATGGCAGGAGCCCTAACCCCTTGTCTTGTCAAAGATCTCCACCGCTCTGCCTAATGGATCACAGCTCAGTGCAAGGTAAACCCCTCCCCCTGACTGCCTCCCCCCCCCACCAGGCTCAAGGTTTTGCAACATGAATAGGCAGAATGGAGTTTATTGATCAGCAAGATTAATTCTGAAATGAATCCCAGCAGTCTGCCTCTTCTGCAGCTGCAGGGGAAACGTGTTACAAGCAAGGCTTCTGCCCTCTCTCCCCACCTGATCAGCGAGCTGGTTCCACGAATCCTCAGCCTCCCGTAGAAACATTTTTCTTGAAGCAACGTGCACGTTGTCCGCACTATCTTTTCTGGAGGTGTGCTGCTTATCTGTGAAGCTCCTTAGGTAAATGCAGTCTTTCTTAAATTGGTTACAAGATGATTTACCCTATACGTTTAAAAATTCAATCTGTTGGGGGAGCCTTGGTGGCTCAGTCGGTTAAGTGTCCGACTTTGGCTCAGGTCATAATCTCACGGTTCGTGGGTTTGAGCCCCATGTCGGGCTCTGTGCTGACTGCTTGCTCAGAGCCTGGAGCCTACTTCGGATTCTGTGTCTCCCTCTCTCTCTGCCCCTCCCCGCTCATGCTCTCACTCTATCTCTCAAAAATAAATAAATGTAAAAAATAAAAAAAATTCAATCTGTTTTCTGAAAAGGAAGTTTTACCTGAGGAGTTAAGTGTAAGAGTAGCTACTTGTAGTCCATGTCACATTTGCCTGTTGCTAACTCACAAAAGCCTTAATTACTGTCATTTAGAAAGCTGGCAGACATCCACAAGCATCGGGCCTGTGGAAGCCACATGTGCCTAAGGATCACCAAGTCCTAGAAAGCAAAATACCACCCTGACAGGCCCAGCTTACAGATGGGTCTGTAAGCACATTTTCCCACAGAAACGGCTATACTGGAGGGAGGAGGTCCCCGAGCAGGCCCCGAAGTCTGCACATCCAGCGTGTCTGTGAAGAATCCAGCCACGCTTGAAACCTGGAGGGATGGCCTGTGGACGTCCAGCCCAGGACAAGGCCACGGGCAGCGCACAGTCCTCACACAGCAGACCCGGCCCTGAGGCACAGACGACCCAATCGGGGCACTGCAGGGTGAAGTCCAACCTGTGTTCCAACGCCTCAGCTCAGCTCCTCCCGGTGCGACACGGAGGCAGCAACACCGAATTCAGAGCGACCAGGGGCACAACACCGAGTGTGAGACGCACGCGCTGTGCCCGTCACCCCTCTCCCCGTGTGCAACGACAGTGCCTGCCAAGGCTGAGTGTGCACAGGCGGGATTTCACAGGTGCACTGGTGTGAAGGGCAAATGAGATGATGGCACAGGGCTTGATAGAAGCTCCATAAAGGACAACTTAAAACATCACATACTCGGGCGCCTGGTGGCTCAGGCGGTTGGGCATCCGACTTCAGCTCAGGTCATGTTCTCATGGTTCATGAGTTCGAGCTCCATGTGAGGCTGGCTGCTGTCAGCACACAGCCCATTCTGGATCCTCTGTTCCCCTTTCTCTTTCTGCCCCTCCCTCTGTTGCACTCACTCTCAAAAGTAAATAAACATTTTTTAAAAATCACACTATCTATGTTCCCCTTTTCCCCCCCCCCAAAGCCTTTTGATATCAGTTTAAAGAAAGCCCTCTTGCTCCCTGGTTTTCCACTCCACATGTGGGGGTCTTCATCTTCTCCCACCAGCTCCCCTCCCCTCCCCCACCAACATGCAGCTTAGTTCAGGAAATGAGCACTGGAGACAAATCAGAAGATCTGGTTTCAACTCCAGCTTTTCTCACCTCCTCATCCAGCAAAGCTTACCCTGTCCTTTTCCAGCCAAATCTCACCCATTCTTCAAAATTTTGCAGAAAGCTCCCCCACATGAGGAGTTAGGGGTTCCTCGCCTGCTACTCTTTGTGTATGCCTCAAGAGAAATTAACACACTATATTGGAAAGTATCTGCCCCCCTCTCTATCGGCGGTGGGCACACATAATTTTGTTTCCAATGTCCAATGCCGCAAATCTTCAAAATGCATTTTGATAATAATGGCACAACAGTAATAATAATGATGCCTAATGATAATAGTTCATTATGATAATGAATGTATAATGATAATATTGTCCTGCCTCTCCTCCTGTGTGGGAGATAGGTGAATGAGAGGAAGGAAAGGGGGCTGGGGACAGAGATACAAGTTAAGGTAACTACATGAAAGTACTCGGCCAACTATTAATTGCTATGTAAATGTTAGTGTTAATATTATTTCATAGAGCAGGTCAGTAAAAAAGACAAATTTGCAATTCAATGTTCCTGCCTTTAGCCACAACCATGGTATATATAACTGACCTATTATAAATGGAGTGGAGGGGGTGATGCAAAATAGAAAAGGTTTTGGGTCCCTGCACAGCTTCATTCAAAAAATCCTTCCCATAAAAGAATTCCAACCTTAGGGAACATGTACACATCCTTATATTCCTACATGAATGAGGACTCTGTCCCCCAGGGAAAGGGCACCGCCCCCCCGCCACGGGCTTCTTTCTTCTGTTCTTTTTTTGTTTTGTTTTGTTTTTATTAACTTTATAGTTTATTGTCAGGTTGGTTTCCATATAACACCCAGTGCTCTTCCCCACAAGTGCCCTCCTCCATGCCCATCACCCCCTTTCTCCTTTCCCCCTCCCCCTTCCCCCCTCAGTTTGTTTTCAGTATTCAAGAGTCTCTCGTGTTTTGTCTCCTTCCCTCTCCCTCTTTTTCCCCCTTCCCCTCCCCATGGTCCTCTGCTAGGTTTCTCCTGTTAGACCTATGAGTGAAAACATATGGTATCTGTCCTTTTCCGCCTGACTTATTTCGCTTAGCTTTGATTAGGTCAATCCCTCTATCATCCATCCAGAGCACTGCAGAGCCCTCCTGCTCAGGACTTGGTGCTGCTGTAATTGTTCGGTGGCGCTTTTAATGGAATTAACACATCAGGGGCCATGCGCGGCGTCCTGCTCCTCTGTGTCCCTAGTGTCCAGCCCAGGCCCTGGCACGCAGCAGGGTCTCAAAGGTACTTACAGAAAAAATGGACGGACGGGTGAGGACTGCTAACACTGGAAGCACTGAAGTGAAACCTAAGGTTGCACTCTGTGCAGAAGCAAAGGGACTCGAGCAGAAATCGTCCCTAACCTTCATTTCTCTATGTTCTCTCAGTCCCTAAATACTGTCTTACCTACTGATCATCAAAGTTCCATTTGCAAGTCCCTCACTTGTTGCTTCCGCAGTACTATACCAACTGTATTTCATTCCTCAGGACCTGGGTGGCTCAGTCAGTTAAGCGTCTGACTTCGGCTCAGGTCATGATCTCGAGGTTCGTGAGTTTGAGCCCCGCATTGGGCTCTGTGCTGACGGCTCAGAGCCTGGAGCCTGCTTCAGAGTCTGTGTCTCCCTCTCTCTCTGCCCCTCTCCTGCTCACGCTCTGTCTCTCCCTCTCTCAAAAATAAACATTAAAAAAATGTATTTTCATTATTTACTAAAAAAAAAAAAAAAACTTCAAAAAAAGCAGCTCTGTAGTTTGACTTTCAAAACTAGTATCTATTTCTCCCAATTCCCCAAAAGAGAGCCCTGGTACTTGACTCCTGGCATCAGGTTAAAGCCTTCTACCTTCCTCTTCCCCCTACTGATATCTTAACTTTCTCTTTTTTTTTAAGTTAATTTATTTATTTTGAGATAGAAAGCCAGCATGAGCAGGTGGGAAGGGACAGGAGAGAGAGAGAATTCCAAGCAGGCTCCACACTGTCTGCGCAGAGCCCCACTCGGGGCTCGAACCCACAAACTACTGTGAGATGATGACCCGAGCCGAAATCAAGAGTCAGACGCTCAACTGACTGCGCCAGCCAGGTGCCCCTGCCTTCTCTTTCAAGAGCCAACTTTGTTCTTGTCTGGTCACTACTTCAATTCCCACATGCCATCTTCCTGAAAACTGATCTCCATGATCTTTAGTCCCTCCAGAAAGTTCCCAGACTGTATGGCTTTCATCTTTTGGATTTTTAAAAACGGTTGTTAGTTGAAAAGTGAAATTTCTCAGTTTAAGAAGGCTTGTCTTTGTCATTCAGAGCTTTTATCTTCCCAAATTTTCTCATTGGTTCTCTACCCCATGTGAGAAACCCCAAATTCTCTACCCAGGGTGGCTCTCTGCCATAGTATTCATTGGTATAAATTAAAGTTAACCTTGTCTCAATACACACGGTGCTCTCCTCCCAGATGAGCCAGGCAAATAGGCCACCAGCCCCTCAGAAACATCACTACCTCCTTAAAGAGTCAGTGGCTAATGTACTCGGCTGCTTAGAGGTTTCGATTTATTGACTGAGAAGTTGCGTTCCAGAGCTCGAATGCCTGGTTCAATGTCAGCCTCCTACAGTTGTGTGGTTCAGAAATTTTATGTGGGTCTCAGCTTCCCCATCAGTGAAATGGACTTGATAACAACATCCACCCGATGAGTTCATAGTGAGAATTAAGTGTGTTGGAAACATGGGCACTGGGCACCGTGCCCAGCCCAGCCCAGGTAGTTCTCTATACATGGCAGGAGTCTCCCTCTGCAAGAGCGTGTGTTTGGGTTTGGGGTCTGTTTTTGCTTAAATCCCCTTCCCCCATTTTGTTTTTGAACTCCCTCATTCCACTTTCATATGGATTAAAGTTCAGGACAAGTGTGCCACTTAAGACCACAGCAGAAAGCAATCCTGGATGCCAAATGGTACTCTTTACAGGGAGAAACTCTGTTCTGTGAATAATGAAAGTGGTCCTTTTATAAATCCTCCTCAGGCTATTTTCAGATTAGTCAGCTAGCCAATAAATGCACAATTTGATATTCGGTAAATAAATCTGTCAAAGAGATTTCCCCGGATGGGCGGCAGAGTTCCAAAGGCAGGCAGCAGATGTACTCAACTGCAGACATCAGCACTGCCGCTGCCGCAAGCAGGGTGGGGGGCACAGCTGCTGGCTGGTACCGCTCCGCTTCCTACAGGCCGCCCGCCCTGCCTGCCCTCTACCTGCCCTGGGAGACGTCCAGTCGGGCAGCTCTGCACGGCAGCCTCAGGACGCAGCAGATTCCGTACAAATTCAACTTAGCTGGGGGTTCTGGATGTCTGGGATGGTGGTCCATACACAGTCACCCATTTACTCGCACAGCATTTCGTTCGCCGGCTGTATGTGACGTGCCTGACTTTGCAAGGCAGCAATCTCCAAACGGGGGCACACAACGACCTTTCAGGGGTTCTCATTTAGAAGAAATCGGTTTATACATCCTTATCTTCTTTTTTTAATGTTTATTTATTTTTGAGAGGGAGAAAGAGAGAGAGAGAGAAGAGTATGAGTGGGGGAGGGGCAGAGATAGAGAAGGAAACACAGAATTTGAAACAGGCTCCAGGCTCTGAGCTGTCAGTACAGAGCTCAATGCGGGGCTCGAACTCAGAACAGTGAGATCATGACCAGAGCCAAAGTCGGACACCAAACTGACAGAGCCACCCAGGTGCCCCTACATCCTTATCTTCTATTTGTATTTTCCCCCAAATTGTTCTGCCTGGGAACAACTTTCCTCCTCACAAGTGTCCTTTGTTCTCTTTTATTATTATTATTATTTTAAGTTTATTCATTTATTTATCTTGAGAGAGAGAGAGAGAGAGCATGAGTGGGGAGGGGCAGAAAGAAAGAGAATCCCAAGCAGGCTCCATGCTGTCAGCGCAGAGCCTGACACAGGGCTCAAACTCACGAAACTGTGAGATCATGACCTAAGCCAAAATCAAGAGCGAGATGCTTAACTGACTGAGTCACTCAGGTGCCCCATCCTTGTTTTGTTTTTCAAAGAAAAGCACATCCCTCACACACCCTAAATCTCTCTATAGTGCACTGATTTGGGTTTTACAATTTTCCAGTGACAATGGGACACTTCCAAATACTGGCATATCAATAAAGACTGTAATATCAGTCAGAATCTCACCAGGAAAACAGAGTCCACTTTACGTATTTGCTGCAGAGGGAATCAGTTCAGGGAACCAGTCACACAAATACAAGATGAGCTGAGCGACTAAGAGAAACTGTGGAGCAGGGCAGAGAAGCCGCTGCTGCACCAGCCTGCACTGAAGAAACAAAAGGAGCCTTGGCCAGACCACAACCCTGGGCCAGCAGCCCCAGGAGGGAGCCAGAACTCTGTCAGTGGGAGCCAGGACCACCAGGGGATGCCCCCAGGGTCTGCAAGGGAGGGAGGCTGAAGGAGAAAGAAAGAGAGAGGGAAAGAGAGGGAGAGAGGGAGAGAGGGAGAGGGAAGGAGGGGGAGGGAGGGAGGGAGGGAGTGAGAGTGAGAGAGAGAGAGAGAGAGAGAAAATGAACTCTGGCTCTTCCCATTCACCAGCCCCCGTTGAGACTCTATCAAATCACCTGGTAATTTTATTAGCAGCTAGACTGGAAAGAGTGATGCAACCACTTGTAAAACACCAATAGTTACAAGAACCTAGGAATTACTTTGCAACTTTTTAAACTTAGGACAACACTTTTGTATCTTCACTTATAAAAATGTGAGGGTATATGTGATTTTTCCAAATTCTTTTAGGAGGTACATGAGTAAAAATTTTATGAAGACCTCTGTGCTGGGACATACGAAGATAAGCTTTCCCTCCTTCAAAGGGTTCACAGACCAAGGGGGCAGAGGAGAAGAAAGAGGGGCTGGGCCAAGGATATCCAGGCGCAGCCTCACTATGCCTCATATACACGTAATCCTTACAGACACCTAGGAGGCCACATCTACTTTACAGACCTAGAACAGTGTCTCAGGGGTTCAGTAAGTTGCCTACAGTCAAGTTAGAGGTGATAGGACAAAGATTAAAATCAGACCTGTGGTGTTTATCAACACTCATCATGAGGGACACGGACATCAAAACCACAATGAGGTAGTCCCTCACTTCTGTCAGAATGGCTGTCATTAAAAAGACAAAAATTAACAAGCGTTGGCGAGGACGTGGAGGAAAGGGGACCCTCGGGCACCCCTGGTGGGGATGTAAATTGGTGCAGCCACTAGGGAAAACAGGATAGAAGTTCCTAAAAAATTAAAAATAGAGTCAACTTGGGGCACCTGGGTGGCTCAGTCGGTTAAGCATCCAACTTTGGCTCAGGTCAGGATCTCTCAGTCTGTGAGTTCCAGCCCGGCATTAGGCTCTGTGCTGACAGCTTGGAGCCTGTGGAGGCTGCTTCAGATTCTGTGTCTCCCTCTCTCTCTGCCCCTCCCCTTCTCATGCTCTGTCTCTGTCTCTCTCTCAAAAATAAGTAAACGTTAAAAAAATTTTTTTAAATAGAGTCAACTATACTTCATTTAAAAAAAAGAGAGAAATTAAAAATGGAACTACCATATGATCTGGTAATTCCACTTCTGGGTATTTAAACAAATGAAGTGAAAATACTAAACCCAAAAAGATTAATGTGCTCCCATGCTCACTGCAGCATCGTTTATAATAGCCAAAACACGGAAGCCACCTAAGTGTCCATCGATGGAGGGATGAATCAAGAAGATGTGGTATTAATATGTACAACGGAAATATTATTCAGCCTTTAAAAAGAAGGAAATCTTGCTCTCTGCAACAACATGGATGAACCCTGAGGGCATTATGCTAAGTGAAGTAAGTCAGAGAAAGACAAATATCATATGATCTCACATGGGGAATATATTTAAAAATCTCACAAATACAGAGAATATATCGGTGGCCACCAGAAGCAAAGGTAAGGGGGTAGGCAAAATGGGTAAATACGGTCAAAAGGCACAAACTTCCAGTTAAGCAAGTCTTGGGAGTATAATGTACAGGGTGGCAACTACAGTTAATAATGCTGTACTATGTATTAAAAAATTTCTAGGAGAATAGATCTTAAAAGTTCTGATCACAAGGAGAAAAAATAACTATGTGTGATGATGGATGTTACATAGACTTGCTGTGGTGATCATTTCACAAAATATACAAATATGGAATCATTATGTTGTGCACCTCAAACCAATATAATGTTCTATGTCAATTACATCTTTTTAAAACACTCAGACTCCCCTAATTCTACAATTTCTTATGTAGGGCAATCACTCCCTGATTTCAAAAGCACAGAAGCAGTATGTGATAAAACATGCCTTAGACCAGTAGTTCCCAAACTACAATGTACATACAAGACACCTAAGAATCTTGTTGAAATGCACACTCTGATTCTGGAAGTCTGAGGTGCAGGTCTGAGAGGCTGCATTTCTAAAATGGTCCCACGTTTGGGACCACACTTTGAATGGCAAGCCCCTTGAACTGTGGGCAGGAAACGCTCTTGGGTGGACACCCCTAACAAAGACACTTTGATCAGGCACCCCCGATCAGTGTGTACTTTTTCATTTATAAACTGTATATACACATACGTATGCAATTATACACAGGTATCAATTGCATACATGTATTCTGACCAGTAACTAATGGAACAAGACACACTATCCAGTTAGGACAAACGACACTGTTGCAATAACAGCTATAAATCCTCATTTGAGTACTTTTCTTGATGATTTTGAATTTTTTGGCCAACTTCTTGTCCAATAGGATTAGGTCATCACTACCTTTTACTCGGCTAAGAAAATTCTCATACAGGGAGTAGTAGAAACAGTATCACTTCTGCCATTTTCTTAATGTTCATTGACACTGTCACTTCTTAGCATAATGGCCGATTTCTGTTTTCTAACCTACTTATCTATTTTGTGAAGGTTAATTTAGTTAAAACTAGATAATGTAATTTGTAAATCTACTTAACGCTGCACACAGACTGCAAAAGGGACAAGGGCGTGTGGGTGTCTCTCTTTCCCCTCCGGGAGTGGCCTCCCACTGCCGCCCCGTGTATCTTAGTCCAGAACTTTACAGTAGACCAAGTGAAGTTGTGTGTGGCCACCCTTAAAGCAAAATACACAAAATCTTAGTTCATGTCCCATCCTCCACCCCAAAGGAATTTTATGGGCCTCCCATGGCACCCACTCTGGACTGCCCACAAGAGAAGAGGCTCTGCATATCCTTCAGGAACATAAAACACAAGAGCTCATTTTCATGGTCAAAGTGTTGTTGCCTTCATGATCAAATGCATGTTCAAATAGTTTAACAAATGCATAATGAGTAAAAGAAAATATTTTATATGGGATTTGTTAACCTTTTTTTTTAATGTGTATTTATTTATTTAGAAAGAGAGTGAGCGCATGTTTGAGTAGGGGAGGGGCACAGAGAGGGGGGAGAGAGAATCCCAAGCAGGCTCCACGCTGCCAGCAGGGAGCCCAACACAGGACTCAATACAAGGCTGAACGCAGAGCTCAAATTGACGAACCATGAGATCATGACCTGAGCCGAAATTAAGAGTCAGATGCTGAACCAAGTGAGCCACCCAGGTGCCCCAGGAACATAAAAAACAAGAGCTCATTTTCACAGCCAACGTGCTGCTGCCTTCATGACCAAATGCATGTTCAAATAGTTTAACAAATGCAAAATGAGTAGAAGAAAGCATTTTATATGGGACATTTTTAACCCTCTAAAATTGCACTACACACAAACACACACAGTTTGAACTTCTCCCTCCCTCTCCCACTTTTCAAACTTCCAACTAAATCCAATGAAACAACAAAACATTTAATGCAGGTGTTAATTACAACACAAAATCAGACCTATTTCAGATAATCTGCCACTGCCTGTCTATAGATACCTGGCAGGGAAATTTTTTCCAGGGAATTTAGAAATCCTCTGAATTTCTGTTGCTCAGAAACAAATATATTTTATAGTCTTTTGAAATATTTAGAAGACCATTTTGATTTCCCTTTTCACAAGCCAGTGAAAACAAACCTCCCAATTACCATCCCTGAACTACGTTTCTCCACTGCCTTCGTTTGCTTTTTCACCTAACAAATACTTACTGTGTGTCTCCCATGTGCCAGACCCCACTCTAGGTGCTGAGAATACAGCAAAGAACACGACTTCCTCCCTGAGCTTACAGTGCAGTCAGGGCAGGCGAACCAATGACCATGTAATGAAGCGATGATGTTCGGAGGGACAAGAGTCAGAATAAAGAGGGCACAGCATGCAGGGGTGCTATGGGTGACACGGTCAGGCAGCGCCCTTCTGAGGGCCCCCTGGGGCAAGCCACACACCACACACATGGAAGCGTCCCAAAAGCAGAGGGAACACATGCAAACTGAGGGAGGAGGCTGGCGGACATTCTTAAAGAACACCAAGGAGGCCAGTGGTTGGCACATTAGAGGGAGGGGGCAAAGCACTGGGCTGATGGCGAGCCAGTGGAAAACTGTGAGCAGAGCAGCAATGCTGTCTGATCGAGGTTTCAAAGGCTCCCTCTGGCTGCCGTGTGGAGAAGACACTTGGAGGGGCAGAGTACAACAGTCACCCACAGTTTGGTTCCCCAGGGAAATAGGGCCCAAGGCTCAACGATGAATACTAGGTCCTTCTCAGGAGCAACCTAGACCTTCAGAGACCTCCCATGGGCAGGGCGGAAGCGACAGGGCTCCTCACCTGCACAAGCCCGTTCCAAATAAACATTCATTTCTCTACCAGATTCTCTTTCTATAATGTACAATTTTAAGAAGGACCCCCAGAATTAAATATAATTCAGGACCCTGGTCAGAGCCCTTCTTCACCTGTATCATAACTTCTGCTCAGTATTATCTCCTCCAAGACTCGAAGCACCTGGGAGACAAGGACTGTAATATATATATCATGTTTACCTTTGCATCCATGACATATGCATAGAACGCATGATACATAATAGTTACTCAAAAAATACTCTCCAAAGTATTTAACGCACACACATGTACACACACGTGTTGGGGGAGGCTGGGGGTGAAGGGTGATAATGTTTTTGAAACAAGTAATCTCATTTCCTTTCTTGTAGACCAGAATCAACCCCAGGTCATTTGGGTCATCTAATATGAATTCTATCAATGCCAGTATCCAAATGCGTGTGCTCACATGATGGTGTTTAAAAATACGACTCAGAATCTTTCAGAAGCACTAGCCCTGCATGTAAATTACACACAAGTGTTGCAGGTTTCTTATTTCTCATAGGTCCACTCCAGATGCGTTTCCTCACTTTTCTCTACTTCCAACACCAACATAAGTAAAGGCTTTCGCTGGACTAGGAATATACCTTACTGCTAAGACACAGCAAAAAACACAGCACAGATACAACCCTCAGAGCCACCTCGCAGCTCTCACACAACAAACAAGCTTCAGGCAAGAATAAGCTTTCATCCTTTTCAGAATATGTTTTAACTTGCAAATAAATGATCATCCCATTTAATAGCGATAATTCCTCTCCTCTTTGGCAACTGATACACTCGGCTGCACACAAAAAGGGGAAATTTACATCCAAAACTAAATGAAACCACATAAACAGGCAACTGAATATTCTGATTACAAAAATCAAGGTAAGTTTTCTCTACTCAGTGGTCTCATATGAATAAAAACAAGTCCTTGTAATAAGGACAGGTTTGATAATGAAATTTTAACACCCAGCAGGAGGTTTAATTTTAATGTATCTGTCTGAGATTTTGCTGTAAAATGAATCAACTGTCTAAAGACCGACCTCAGGGGTGGTTTAGACATCCTTAGGAAATGCTGCACAAAGAATGAAAGTTCTCTGTAGCAAAATTAAACTTCATTTTTACAAGTCTCTTCTCCCTACTACTGCTTCGCATTTTAATGTTAAGCGTACCCTTTGGGCAATTTATGTTTTTAATATTGCTCTTCTCGATATAGGTGATCAAGCCCACTGCCGTTGGGAATTCTATCCAATATTGCTAAACTCCCAGATAAATGTGCTGGAAAGAGGGTCCCTGGTGATCCAGTTGGCTCTGGCCAATTAGCAAAGCGGAGCCTCACTCCGTGAGCCTGCGGCCAAGACCAGGGACAGCAAGAGCCACACATGCCTTCCATGTTGTTTCCTTGGACCTTAAGGAAACAAGGGCTGGCTGATTTCCACCTGTATCCAAATATTAGAATGGGGTTCTGTGCATACAAGAACTTGCCTCTGCCTAAGGTTAGGATAGCATTTACATTTTTGTCTGCAGTTTGCAGACAAGTTAAAAGCACTCCGCAACCCTTCTTTGTCCAGGCAGGAACTGTCAAAACCTTCACTGAGATTTTAAGCCAGAAGGCAGGGTGCTGTGCACAGACTCTGGCTAAAAGTCCCTTGCCTGGTGGACATTCATCCAATGGGTCCCTGCCGGACGGGGGGTGGCGGCGTGGGGGGGAGATACTCTCCTGGGCTTAATGCCTTCTTCAGTGACCAGAAAAAGGTGAATTTCTCTCCAGTTAATTTTTGTAAACACCTGAGGTTTCTGTAGAATGGAGTCCTCCTTGTGCTCTCCTTACCTCTACCTACCTCCTCGCTCTGGGATTCGCATGCCACATGCCATGTGCTGACCACTGTCCTCTTTAAGTCCTGATCATAAACCATGAATGTGCGTCCTTTTCCTGAATTTGGAGGAATGGGGAGGACGTAGGACTCCCTTTAACTCAGATGCTTAAAATGTTGTGATGCGGAAAAATTTAGAAAGGGTTTCACAGAGGGTGCAGAACTTGAACTGGGTCTTGAAAACAAATCAAGGATAGAGAGGGGAATGAAAATGGCATTCTGGAGAGAAGAGCATGGGGAGCAAAACCAGGTAGAGGCAGCATGAGGCATGTTTAGAAAATAAGCAGGGCAATCTGGCTGGAGCAGAGGGTTCCTACAGGGAAACGAGTGGAAGAGAAACTGGGAAGAGCTGTTTCCGGCAGAACCGGCCCAGACAGCATCCCTGAGGCAGCGAAGGGGCTCTATGAGCTTGCTCTCATTCTATCAGTTGGTGTCCCTGGCCAATGGCCGAATGACCCTTAAGCTGAATTTCTGTTTCCTCTATGGACCTGTATTACGCCCGCTTTGTTTTCTTACCAGAGAGTCTGTGTTGAGCTGGCTCTTTGGTACAGCTGTTTGTTTGTACCATATTCCTCTGTGGCTCTGAACCAAGTGGGCTTTTGTGAACTTCTGCTGTGCTTTCTGCCTGTTCAGCTTTCCAAATAAGCTGATATTAAAGACAACGACTTTCTAGCTTCTCCCTTTGGGAGAGCCAGGTGTCTTATTTTACTGATTCAACACTCTCTTGGAATCTTTGAAATGACTTTCGTCAACTTTGGCAGCACATTTTCCATTGAGCTAACCATGATAGTACAAAAGAAGTATTTGGAAAACAAAGAAAATGCTATTATCTCCAGGAATATATGCATTTATCCATTCATCCAAAATGCATATTAATTGTGTAGTATGTTACAGGGTCTGTGCTGGACAGTAGGGATATACTCGTAATAGTCTCCAAAATAAACTAATCAATAATCAATTTATCTTATTAATAAAAATAAGCCTATTAAGACCTTAAATGTCACATAATAGATAACAAAACATTTCATCCTAAAGCAGCAAAATACGCATTCTTCTCAAGTGCACATGGCATATTCTCCAGGATAGATCATGTTAGGTCACAAAACAAGTCTTAACAAATTCAAGAATACTTACATCATATAAAGCACCTTTTCCAATCACAGCAGTATGAAACTAGAAATCAATTAAAAGAAGAAAACTGGAAAAACCACGAATCCACAAATACATGGAGATTAAACAACATATTAGAGAACAACTACTGGATCACAGAATAAACCAAAGTAGAAATCAAAAAACACCTAGAGACAAAGGAAAACAGAAATAACACATGCCAAAATTCTGTGGGAAGCAGCAAAACTGGTTCCAAGAAGGAAGTTCATAGCAACAGAGGCCCACCTCAAGAAACAACAGAAATCGCAAACAATTTAACTGTATACCTAAAGGAACTAAAAAAAAGAGAAAACCAAAGCCCAAAGTTAGTAGAAGGAAGAAAATAATAAAGATGAGATCAGAAATAAATGAAATAGAGACTAGAAAGACAACAGAAAAGAGCAATGAAACTAAGAACTGGTTCACTGAAAAAACAAGCAAAATAAACAAACCTTTAGCTAGATTCAACAAGCAGAAAACAGAGAGGGCTCAAATAAATAAGTCAGAATGAAAGAGAAGTTATAGTTTATACCACAGAAATACAAAGAATCATAGGAGACTGCTATGAAAAATTATATATCAACAAATTAGACAACCTAAAAGAAATGGATAAATTCCTAGAAACATAACCATTTTCCAAGATTAAATCATGAATAGAAAATCTGAATAGACTGATTACTAGTAAGGAAATTGAATAAGTAATCAAAAACCTCCCAACAAACAAAAGTCCAAGACCAAATGACTTCAATGGTGAATTTTCTCAAACATTCAGAGAAGTTGGAAACTCTTCCAAAAGGAGAAGAGAGAAAGCATCCAAACTCATTTTACAAAGCCAGCATTGCCCTGATATCAAATGCCCTGATATCAAAACCAGACAAGGACACACCCAAAAAAGAAAATTAAAGACCAATATCCCCAATGAACACGGACGTAAAACCTTCCACAAAATAGTCGCCAACCAAATTCAATAATACATTTAGAGAATCATACACCATGATCACGTGAGATTTATTCCAGGGAAGGATGGTTCAACATCTGCAAACCAATCAGTGTGATACACCACATGACCAAAATAAAAGATAAAAACAATATGATCATCTCAATAGATGCAGAAAAAGCATTTGACAAAATCCATTCATTTATAATAAAGATGCTCAACAAACTGGGTATAGAGGGAATGTACCTTAACATTATAAAGACCATGTGTGAAAAAGCCCACAGCTAATTTACTCAACAGTGAAAAGCTGAAAGCTTTTCCTCTAAGATCAGAAACAAGACAAGGATGCCCACTCTCCTCACTTTTATTCAACAGTACCAGAAGCCCCAGCCTCAGCAAGTAGGAAGAAAAAGAAAGGAAAGGCATCCAAATTGGAAAGGAAGAAATAAACTGTCACTATTTGCAGATAAAGTACTATATATAGAATATCCTAAAGAGTCCACCAAAAAAACTGTTAAAACTAATAAATGAACTCAGTAAAGTTGCAAAATGCAAAATTAATTTGCAAAAAAATCTGCTGCATTTTGATACTCTAATAATGAACTATCAGAAAAGGAAATATCCCATCAGAAAAGGAAATATCCCATCAGAAAAGGAAACAATCCGATTTACAATTGCATCAGAAAAAAAATAGGAATAAATTTAACCAAGGATATGAAAGACCTGTACAATGAAAACTATAAGACAGTAATGAAAGAAACTAAAGAAGATACAAATTAATGGAAAGATATTCTGTGCTCATGAACTAGAGGAATTAGTACTGTTCAAATGTCCATACTACCCAATGCAATCTACAGATATAATGCAATCCCGTAATAGGGAATTTTGATAAATTCCAATGTCAGTTTCCACAAAAATTGAACCTATTTTCTAAAATTTCTATGGAACGACAATAAGACCACAAATGGACAAAACAATCTTGAGAAAGAAAAACAAAGCCAAAGGTATCATGCTCCCTGATTTCAAACTATATTATAAAGCTATACAAATCAAAACAGTATGGTACTGGCATGAAAACAGACACACAGATCAATGGAACAGATGAGAAAGCCAAGAAACAAAACCATGGTTATATGATCATTTAATTTTCAACAAAGGAAAAATAATATACAATGGAGAAAAGAATCTCTTCAATGAATGGTATGAGAAAACTAGACAGCTACATGCAAAATAAAGACTGGACCATTATCTTATGCCATATGTAAAATTAACTCAAAGATTTGAATGTAAGATGTAAAACCATAAAACTCCTAGAAGAAAACATAGAGGCACTTAGCTCCTTGACATTGATCTTAGTAATTTTTTTTTGGATTTGACTCCAAAGGCAATGGAAACAAATGCAGAAATAAATAGGATTGCATCTAATTAAAAGCATCCACATGATGAAGGAAACCACACCAACAAAATAAGGAGACAGCCTACTTAACAGAAGAAGACATTTGCAAGTCATATATCAAATAAGGGGTTAATATTGAATATATACAGAGAACTCACACAACTCAGTAACAAAAAAGTAAACAATCCAATTTAAAAAGTGGGCAGAATATCTGAATGGACATTCTTCCCAAAAAAGGCATGCAGATGGTCAACAGGCACATGAAAAGATGCTCAACACCACTAATAATTAGGGAAATGCAAATCAAAACCACTCTTATGGTGGGACTGCCCTTCTCAATCAAGTTTGCCTCAGTCCCAGTGTGGTATGGCCCTTTGCCAGAAGACCAACGCAGGCCCCTGCCCACATCTCCCAGCCAGAGAGTTCTGCAGGGCCTCAGTTCTGGTGGAGCTGGTGTCAGGTCTCATTTCACACACACACCAGAGCACACCTAGTTAAAACTCATCACATTCAGGTCAGGAACCAAACAGTTCCCACGGAAGGCAAGGAGAGCCTCTGCAAACAACTGGCCTGAAGGATAGAGCAACCAAAACACAACAGCAGAGCACACATCAGAGACACTCCCTGAAGTGCCAGGGCCTAATTATTTGCATTTCCCTAATTATTAAGCCATTGCTTTCAGGAGCAGAAGACATAACTGGTTTTCTAACAGAAGGAATCAGAGACTAAGACAAAATGCCAAGATGGAGGAATTTATCCCAAATGAAAGAACAAAATAAGGCCAAAGCCAGAGATCTAAGTAAAATGGATATAAGTAACATGCCTGATTGAGAATTTAAAGCAACAACCCTAAGGATGCTTACTGGGCTTGAGAAAAGAATAGAAGACATCAGGGAGACTCTTATAACAGAGATAAAAGAGTTAAAACAGAATCAGAGATGAAGAGTACAATAAACAAGATTAGAAACAGGCTTGGTGCAATGAACACCAGGCTGGAAGAATCAGAGGAATGAATAAGTGGTATAGAAGACAAAATAATGGAAAATAAAGAAGCAGAACAAAAAAAAGAAAGAATCATGCAACATGAGAATAGACTTGGAGAACTCAGTGTCTCCATCAAACATAATAATATGCATATTATAGGAGTCCCAGAAGAAGAAGAGAGAGAAAATGGGGCAAAAAAAAATTTTATTTACAGAAATAATAGCAGAAAACTTCCTTCATTTGGGGGAGGAAACAGACATCCAGATCCAGGAGGCATAGAAAACTTTCATCAAAATTAACAAAAGCAGGCCCCCACCAAGACATATTGTTATTAAATTTGCAAAATATAGTGATAAAGAAAAAAAATCTTAAAAGCTGCAAGACAGAAGAAATCCTTAACTTACAAGGGAAAACCCATAAGGCTAGCTAGAGATTTCTCAACAGAAATTTGGCAAGCCAGAAAGGACTGACATGATATATTCAAAGTGCTGAATGGGAAAAATCTGCAGCCAAGAATACTCTATCCAGTAAGGCTATCATTCAGAACAGAAGACGAGATAGAGTTTCCCAAACAAAGACTAAAGGAGTTCATGACCACTAAACCAGACCTGCAAGAAGCATTAAAGGGGACTCCCTGAGTACAAAGGAGAGAACAAAAGTGACAAAGACAAGAAAGGATCAGAGAAAAATCTCCATAAACAATGACAAAACAAGTAATGAAAGGGCAATAAATACCTATCAATAATTACTTTGAATGTAAATGGACAAAATGCTCCAATCAAAAGACATATAGTGTCAGAGTAGATTTAAAAAACAAGACCATTCTCTAGGCTGCTTACAAGAGACCCATTTTATTTTTTTTTTTTTAAGAGACCCATTTTAGACCTAAAGACACCTGCATACGGAAAGTGAGAGGGTGGAGAACACACCCCTTTTATCATGCAAATGAATGTAAAAAAAAAAAGCTGGAGCAGCAATACTAATATCAGACAAACTAGACTTTATTGTTCTCATATTGTTTTTATCTTGTCTTGGTATCAGGTTAGTACTGGCCTCATGGAAAGATTTTGAATGAGTTCTGCCTATTTTATTATTTGTAAGATTTTGATAAAGACCATCATTAATTTTTTTTTTAATGGTTGGTATAACTCACCAATGAAAGCATGTGGTCTTGGGTTTTTCTGTGCTGGAAGATTTTTTTATTTCTAATTTAACTTTCATTGGTCTAAGATTATTTCCTATTTCTTGGATTCCAGATTCATGACTCAATCATGGTAACTTGTGAGTTTTTAAGAATTAGCTGGTTTTCTTCCTAAGTTATCTGATTTGTTAGTTACTATATAATTGTTTAAAATTATAATCACACTATGTATTTCTGTGGTTATCTGTTGTATTCTCTCTTCCATTTCTCATTTTGGTTTTTTGAGTCTTCTCTTTTTCTTAATTAATATAGTTAAAGCACTGCCAAATTATTTTTTTTTTAAGCTGGTCATTTCTTTCCATGTCATGTTATTGTTTATTCTGGTCTCTATTTTATTTATTTCTGATTCTACTTTGTTATGTCCTTCCTCTACTAAGTTTCAGCTATGTTTCTTCTTTTTCTACTTGCTTATGGAGCAATGTTAAGTTGTTTATTTGAACATGTTTTTCTTAATACAAATGTTTATAGCATTAATTTCACTCTAACATCTGCTTTTGCTGAACCCCTTAGGTTTTGGAATATTGTAGTTTCTTTTTCTTTTAAGACATACTTTGATTTGCTGTTTGATTTCTTATTTGGCCTGTTGCTTGTGCAGTAGTGTGTTAATATTTATATATTAAATATTTACCAAAAAAAGTAAATTGATACAGCTACACTATGAATAACAGTATGGAGATTCCTCAAAAAATTAAAAATCAAACTACCACATGATCCAGCAACTCCATTACTGGGTATCTATCCAAGGAAAATGAAAATACTAATTCAAAAAGATATATGTTCCCCTATGATCATTGCAGCATTATTTACTAAAGCCAAGATTTTGGGACAACCCAAGTATCCATTGATAGATGAATGGATAAAAAAGCCATAAAAAGAATGAAACCTTGCCATTTTTAACCACACGGATGGACCTTGAGGGTATTATACTAAGGGAAATAAGTCAGAGAATGAAAATACCATACGATTTCACTCATATGTGGAATCTAAAAAACAAAATAAATAAAGCAAAAGCCAGACTCACAGATACAGTGAACAGACTGGTGGTTGTCAGAGGGGAAGGGAATTGGGGTGGGGGTGGGGGGCGGTACAAAACGGGTGAAGGGGATCAAGAAGTACAAAATTCCAGTTATAAAATAAACAAGTCATGGAGATTAATGTGCAGCATGGAGAACATATTCAATAATTGCGTTAACTTTGTACGGTGACAGGTAGGATGACAGCTAGATTTATCAGGGTGATCATTTTGTAATGTATACAAATATCAAACCACTATGTTATACTCCTGAAACTCATAAAATATTGTAAGTCAATTATGCCTCAATTTTTAAGAAAGTTTATTAAAAAAAAAGACATGCAGCAAAAGCCAAAATAAAAGAGGTCACCAGTGAAAAATTGCTACTTACCACTCTACCTGTAAGCTAACCCTCCAACCCCTTTTTGTTCAAAATCATCTTTTTAAATATCTTTCTGGGCACACTTTATTTGAGATCTTGTAAAATTCTCTAGTGACTATGAGAAATATAGGTTATGCATCCAGACCAGAGTTTTGCCACTCTGACACAACTGATATTTTAGGTCAGAAAACCCTTTGTGGCAGACTGTTCTTTGCATGGGTTTGAATAGGTCCCTTTTTACATGGATTTTTTACAGCATAGTACTGTAAATGTAGTTTCCTAATGATTTCCTCAATAACATTTTCTCTTCTCTAGCTTGTTTTATTGGAAGAATACAGTTCATAGCACATATAACACACAAAATACAAGTTAACTGTTCATGTTGTCGGTAAAGCTTCTGGTCAAACTAGAGTCACAGGTGGATTTTCAGCTGCCTGGGAGGATCACAGGCCCCTAATCCCCACATGTTCTAAGGGTCAACTGTATTTGTCTCTTGTCCTGCCAGGCTAGATACCACTGAGTATAATTTATCTCTTTTGACTCTTAGAGCTCTTACAGTAGCTAAAATTAATTTTTAGTAGAGCAATTGTTGTCATTCAGTACCACAGATATAAAACACCAATATCAAATCAATACTGATTGATCCCCAAACATACTATGGGTGGCTTAGGGAGGATGGAGAAGAGGTGACCTGTGAGTCTCACCTCCACGCTCCCCTGTAACACTGCTTTAAACCACTGTTTACATACTAGTCCATCCCAACAGACTGTAAATTCTTGAAAAACATGAAACCAAATTTTATTTGGTAAATATCACAAAGCAGACATTCAATACATACTTATACACCTGAACTAAAAAAGGAGTAGGTAGCAGGAAATGTAGATAAAACACAGAGTGTGCACCAGGGCTATATATTCTGCCCACATTATCCTGTAGGTCTGTATACAGGGTTGTCAAATATATGAGGGCTGAGTCCAGCCAAGGCAGAAGACCCGGGTAAGTAAATGCCAGCGTCTGTCCTAGGAGAAGGCCCAGATGAACTTTCACCTCCCGCTCTCCCCCCAAGGCTGAGTGTTGCTGACAGTGGACACCCAGATGCAGGAGCTATATGACGCCCAGCTGGCATTAGAAAGCATAAATCCAAGGAGGCATTGATCTTCAGAGCAGTCGCCCGGTTTCCTAAGACAGTGCAGATGGAGGAATTAAGCCACGTAGGGAAGGCAACGAGGCCTGCCCTGCAAAATCACACTACAAGCTCCTAGAATCTAACCAAGGCCTGATATCCTATGGAGTCCTTCTCCTGACTCCTTCTTGGAAATGGGTCCTTTTGCCTTTTCTTTGGGACCAGTCACTATCCCCCTTCCCTCTCAGGGGACCTATGCCCCGTGTCTCTTCCTTCTGACAGAAAAAAACTGTAGATTCCATCCTCGTCTGCTTTTCTCCAACGAGGAGAATGAAAATGCCACCACAAAACTCAAATGATACTGACTCCATTTACAGAAACACCCAATTGTTCATGCCTATTTCAATATATTCCCACTTGACAAAGAAAGTCACCCTAGGTGAGTTTCTGGCAGGCTCCTCTTGCCATCCTAAATACGGTCCCGTGCAATAGCTTCAACAGGATCTAAGGAAGACAGCGACTCTTCCACACCATTCCCATCTTCAATGATGAGAACCACAATGAATCCAGCCCTCTGTGCTGGATTTTCATTCACCAAATACTTACCAAGCCCCATTATGTGCAAGGCATTTTGTCAAATAATATTGAAGTAAATGAGACATGGATCACACCACTGAAGAATAGTGCCCAATATGGAAATAATGTGTGTTCGTAAATAACCACACTGTAAGGTAGAAGGACGTATCCCACGCAAGGCACCGATGGGGTGCTACAGAGCTAGGGGCTTCACGGACTATCGTTTCTATTACGTCTGCCTTTTAGGGAGATGATGAGTCCTAATACCCTTTTCCTATTAAAATTCATTGGTTTTGTTAAGTGTGCATTTTCTTAATAAATGAAAGACTGCTTTGTTTTCCAAATGCGTAATAAGAACCGCTTCTACGTGAAGTGGAAGAAAACATGAATTCTTCTGACAAGGAGTCTATTAAAAATCCACCGTAAGTGGCATATTATTTGCACATTTGTAATAGTCTGTGGAGAAGAATCTGCCAGATAATTTAATTTCTTTTAAAGAGAGGAAAAAAAAGAGAACAGAACTAAAATATTGAAAAGACACATACAGCTTTTGACTTGATGGATGCAGAAGTATATCCGTGCATTTGGGCTAACGTTAAAACTCTCCAGTGAACCGAAATACATCGTAGAATTTCTAACTGGCCAAGCATTTCCAATCTAATTCTTTCATGCATTTTAGTTATCACAGAGAATCACTATTCCACTAAATTAAACTCTGAGGAGAAAGATGCCCCAGATTGACAGACCTCAAAACTTAGTTTAGATTTCCCCATGGTCTGCTCTCCTGTGGCCTCCATGCTGGCTTCCACATTTAAGAATGCTGGTTCTCTAACAAATGAGCTCAGATTGGTGCAGTTATATAAATGCATTAACAGACTCTTTGGTGCCAAACCATAACTTGAGCAGCCCTACTTCCTGTATATAAGACCATTTAATATACCTTATTTTGAGAAAGGAGGGGGGAAAACTATATATGCTTTTTTAAAAGTAAGTTTAGCAAGTCTAGAAATGTCAGCTTCTCAAAGGAGACTTTTTAAATTTTTTTATGTTTATTTTTTGAGAGCGCAGGAGAGAGAGCTTAAGTGGGGGAGGGGCAGAGAGAGACGGAAACACAGAATCCGAAGCAGGCTCTAGGTTCTGAGCTGTCAGCACTCCACGAACCACGAGATCATGACCTGAGCCAAAGTCAGACGCCTAACTGAGCCATCCAGGCGCCCCTCAAAGGAGACTTTTAAGCATGGCCTTACTTGGAAGGGAAAGCAATATTTCCTTTGTGCCCAGCACTGTAACATTATTGGGTGCCCTACCTTGTTATGTCATTGGATCCTTCCAGAACTACAGGACAGGTGCTATCTCATTTTAAGAGAAGGAAACCATAATGCAAGTTGGGACACTTACTCCAAAATGCCAAGATATGATCCAGAGTGTCACCACATGTCACACCATCCTTTGTCATGGCTTGCTCATGACCTTTCTGGTTCAGACTGACAAACATAACAAGCTGTCTATATATAAAAAAGCATAAAGAGAAATCCAACATATCAGGGACTCGCCTGCAAAGCCAGGACTTGCACCGAGTCAGTTTTATGCCATGAACAAAAGATTGCTTCTCCCCAGTTTCTTAAATGAAGCATAAGCCTTGCCGTGACCTCTCACTATGTCTCTGATGCAGAAAGAAAAACAGGACTATATGCATCTTTCTGCTTTCCTCCAATTAAGATGGAAGAAAGAAGGATCCCACTTCCCAGAGCCACCAGCTCCCAGTCCGCCTCCCTCATTCTACAAATGTCCACTGAGCACCCAGCATGTGTCAGGCCTTTAGTTGTCAAGGTGTTGGGAAATAGCAGTGAATGAACAAATGCCAGCCCTCATGGAGCTTACTTTCCAATGATGAGCGGGCCCTACAGGAGCAGGATCAGACCCCTGTGTCCCCCCACCCGCAGGCCAAGGCTGCTCCCCAACCTACACAGGTCAACAACCACTTCTGGAAAGGCCATTCTACCTATCCTGGCATCGAGGCGGAATATCCTCACCCTAGTAGCACAACATCAAATATGCACATCAAATATGCACATGCACACACGTGCCCACATGCGCACGCGCACATACAGTGTTTTAAAAGACAAGGATGTCAAGTACAATGAATAATAACTATAAAAATATGATGAAAAGTTAAATACCAAATCCTTTTCAGGCAAAAGCAAGTCTTAAAAAGTCGTATCTTAAAAGCCATTTAATTCATTCTCCTATAGATGGAACCAAACTCAACCTTCAAAAGAAGAAGAAGAAATGGATTGCCAACTGATCTCTCTGCACAAAGGTCCCGAGCTGCTGCCCCAGGAAGTCCCTGCCAAACAGCTATGCCACTTGGGTTCTCAGTGCTTCCAAGAGGAAAGGGGCTGGGGGGAATCTACATTATACTAAGATGTCCTCAAAGTAACTCATGAAACATTTGAATAACCCATCCATTTTTAATTCTTCTGTAATTTCTGTGATAATTTTAACTACAGTGAACTCATCTGACATAACATGAGTATCGCAGGGCTCTTCCAGGATGAATCCCATTGTAATTCATCATTAACTGGCCGCGCAATCCAGTATTACACAGCTCCCCGCTATCTGCCTCTAACAGCGGGAGTGAAGCCATTGCATGTGCTGCTGGCACGCTTACCCATTTAATTACCAAAGATGACAGAGTGCCAGTGCGATCCAGGCCCCTGTGTGTGTGCCCTGATGACCTAGTTTAATAAAATCTGGCCTCGCCTCACACAGAACACAGGTTTCATTCCTAGCTACGGAGGCCAGATAACAGTGTGTACCTGACAGCACGAGAGAGCAGTGCACGGAAAACTGTACAGTCTTGGGCACAGGTAGAAACAGACAACAAAGAAACCTATATGGCTTCTATCATCCTAAGAGGATCAACCATGTGACATTTATTCACTCAGCCTCCCCTCACCCCAACAACCAATTTCTTAAAATCCTGGGCTCTGCATCTATGGATTTAAATATTAAAATGTATTTGGCTTCTTCTTCTCCTGTGCTTTCTAAGGAAAAGGCAGATATGGATGAATATTAGCCTCACCTTCCCTGAAATAATGGAACTCTAAGACCCAAGGGCTTCTAATCTATTCCTCAAGATAATGCTAAAGCAGAAAATAAGATACACACTGCTGAGTTTCTTCACATCCTCAAAAAAATCTGAGGATATTTCAATCCTATTTGACATTTAGATATTTTCAAATCACAGGACCTTCTTTAGTGGTGGGAAAAAAAACCAACATATTCTTCAAAAATCTCTAAAGTCTTTGGGAAACAAATTGTAACCGACAGTTCCCTCACATCTCATTATGTGGTGCAAATTTATTTTTGGGTTCCTCTGGTCTTATTCAGCGGGTGCCCTCTAATGATAGAATTATTTGCTCAATTGTAAAGCAATTTTGTGTATGAAGCTATCAGGCTTCATATTATGAGGGCTGAGGCAGGCAGGTCTGGAATACATAGAGTCTGAGAAATGAAAAACACTTTTAGGAGTCTACAAGATCTCATCCAGTACCCAAAGGGGCAGCAGACCTAGTGGGTAAGGGCAAGTCTGGCCGCAAGCCCCAGATGCAAACTGAGGGCAATGGCACCATCTACCTAATTGGGTGTTTACGGAACAAGTGAGACAAAGAAGTGCGGTCAGCTCAGCACAGCACTGGAGGATCAGCATTTAAACACTGTAAAGTGATTCCACTCCATTGAGCGTGCATTACTACATGGTGCTACATACCTAATCTAACAACCTCTAGCATATGTTACCCCACTAATACTCCTTTTTAAAAAGCTACTCTTCATGTCTAAATCTCTCTTATGGCAGAGTGTCTATGTACATCTTTATATCATCAACATAAAGGACCTTCTTATTTAAAATAATCAAGACAATTATTTGGATCATGTAGCGATAAAATGTTTTAAATCGAAGGTATGAAGATTAATGACAATGCGAATGCTGGACTGTGGTTAACTACACTATTCTGTGTCATTTTAACATTTGTTAAGCTAGTGGTTTCACAAAGACTCCCTTCAGCATTTTCTAACTGCAAATATCCTTGTCCCTACTGAAAGGTAAGGAAAATGGAACGAAAATGTATTAGCTTGGTATCACAGGTGCCAAATTTTAGACCCTGGAACGTCTTCCTATTGTTGCTCTTTCCTTGGTATTCCAACAGGAAAGAAAAAAATCAGACATAATATCCACAAAGCAAAACAACATCTAAGCAATTATTCGAGGGTAGGAGGGAATTGATTCACATAAGCCTCCTTTATCCGCTTTCCCATTCTCCTTCTGCACCCTCCACTCATTAAAAACAAATGAATCCACATAATACGTTTCTTCAAAACACAGATCATGCAGATGTGGCAGGGAGGGGGAGAGAGGTTTCACATGTAAATAACACCAGGGTCTCTTCCCCTAAATCACCTAAATGGTTCTCTGAATTGGCCACGTGTTCCTCTGCTTCGGTCCTTGGAGTATCAAACCCCACCACGCACGCATGCGCATGCACACACACACACACACACACACACACACACACACGAAAGAAATGTGGGCCATGAGCTGGGGTATGGGAAATAAACATCAACATTCACTGGAATTAGAACTAATCTCTGAGATCTCTTTATTGTCATTCTTAATGTAAGGTGGTGTCTTGTTGGGGAAGTAGGGATGGACAAATGATACAATAAGAAAACTAACTCAGCATTTCACAACGAGAAGCTCCTTGAAATTCCCTCTAATCAGTTCTGTCATCAGCACCAAGGAGGCATAGTCTTAGGCCATGTTTTGTTTCCATGGACTGGCATCTTTTCCTCCCATTTCCCCCCTCCCGAGAGTCATCAACATCACGGTGGCTGTCGCCACCACCCTGACCATTCCTAAACCCACTACCACCTATCAGCACTGCATTCAGTTTTTTCTCATATCTGTTCTTTTACTCAATAACACAGCAGCCATCAGCCACATTCTCCACCTGCTACCCTAAAGTACTGCTGCTTCCTCCTTACCCTTTATTTATCAATCACTATCTACTCATTAACATCAACTTAACAGCTTTTTGTGTCATCAGAAGATTGATTTAAAAATTTGTTAAGCAAATAAATAAAATAAAATAAAAAGTAAATAAAAGTTTGTTAAGCAGGGAAGAGTCATCCATTTTGAACACCCTCAACATTTTTTTAAAATTTATTTATTTATTTTGAGGGGGTTGGGGGGAAGGAGGGCAGAGAGATGGAAAAAGAATCCCAAGCAGGCTCCACACTGTCAGTACAGAGCCTGATGCAGGGCTCAAAGTCAAGAAACCATGAGATCATGACCTGAGCCAAAATCAAGAGTTGGCTGTTTAACTGACTGAGCCACGAGGGTGCCCCATAAACACCCTCAACATTTTGAAACAACTCCCTTCTACTGGGGAAAAACACTCAAGTTTAAATAGTCTTTCAGAATATGACCATCACAGAAGTGGTGATCTACAGAATAAAGCCCTCTTGAGTAATGTTGGGACTCTGAAAATATATACTCTATATCATAAATGTCAGGAACTCAGTCATAAATTTGATTTAACACCTAAAAGTTGAGGTTTCCCTTTCCTAGTTTTACCCCTAGAAATCTCAGACTACCCCTTCTGTC
Source organism: Cryptoprocta ferox (assembly GCA_028646485.1). Classification (NCBI taxonomy): domain Eukaryota; kingdom Metazoa; phylum Chordata; class Mammalia; order Carnivora; family Eupleridae; genus Cryptoprocta; species Cryptoprocta ferox. Next base: position 69,012,826 of record CM053574.1, read on the forward strand.
CTCCAAACCTACAGAAGCTACTGCCCCTCTAATAAGTTTCTTTCATGCCACCCAAGTGTCCAGTGAAAGTTATACCCCACACTGTCTTTTCTATCCTCTGTCCTCAAAGACCAGACTTAATAAAAAGCTTCCCTTCCTTAGAGTCCACCCTGAATTCCATCCCAACAAAGCAAAGGCAGCCGCAGTTGTTCAACGTGTACACTATGCAAGTTCACCACGTTTAAGAGGCCACCAATCACATCATTAGCATCTCTCCTATTTCAAAAACTGTGTATCTTTGTTACGACACTGATGGTTTAAAGACGGGTAATTTGATGATTTATATTGCAATTTTCCAGCATAAGGCAAGAAAGTATCTTGTTCTAAAAATCAGTATAGTTCGACAACTTTCCATCAGATGGAAGTAAAATGTCTATGGAAGGGGTGCCATTGTCTAATTTGCACAAAATGCCATATGGGCCAGCAGCAGCCCTCGGAAAAGCTTCTCTCAAACATTTTAAACTTTCTGTGGTCTTGGCTGTTCACTAAAGCATCTGCTCTTGGTTTCATAAACTCTGTTTGCACTGCATTAACTTTCTCCCCTGCACCCATTCTGGGCTTTCTCTCTCAATATCTTCAGCAATCAAGCACATCCTGCCCCTCAAAGGAGACCCCTAAGTACCAACTGCATTCTCCTGTCCTATTTCTGTCGACTGATATTACTAAACACATGTTAACAATAACACGATAACCTTTTGTGCTAGATTAATTACCGCTAGGAAAGAGATATCCATTATAAGCATATTCTACAAATTGAGTAACATTAACAAAACATGTTGCTTGAACTTGAGTTTTGTCAATGTCTGAATAGATTCCTCACATTTAAAAAAAAAGCAAAATTAAATTAAGTTTTCATATCAGAATTCATTTTAATTGACTTTTTTCATTAATAATACCCACCAAAAAATTACCACTATTTGAGTGCCAGGAACCCAAGCTGAATGAAATACCAAATCGAGTAGAGAGTCACATAAACTCACCTTGACCTCCAGAAAATGAGTTTTACTGCCATTGGTGACAATTTGCCCTAGTTGACGGTCCAGGTGTGGAAACCTTAAAAAGCAAAAGAGAGGCGAACACTTAGAGGGACACAGATTTTAAAAAGCATAACCAGATACTTCATTTTAATACTGCTCCTCCCTGAAAAATAAGGTTAGTTCAGGAGGGCTTGAACCTATGCAGTAATTGTACCACAAACAAACTCTTCATAAGTGGAGGTGTTTCATGAACTTACCATTTTTCCATTGGCTATGTCTGGGAGTTTAGAAATACTTAATCTTATTTTCAGATTAATCCTCAATGAATTACATTACTTCAATTTTCCTTCTATCTTAATCCCTCAAGTATTTAATGATCTAAAAGCTGATTCTTAAATACACCATATAAGTGAAGTATCTTAAGGACTTAAGACTTGGCTTTTATCAGGGGAAGAATACCTCTGATATGTGAATAATTATGTCTATTTGGTAGTTACTAATTTTCTTAAATGGCACCAAATTTATACTTTGTTATTCTTCTTCTTTTGTTCTTATTCAGAAAAAAATAAAGAACTAGAGGAACTATGAATTCCACAATATTAACAATATTAATATTAATTAAATCTGTAATAAAACTGTATTTTAAAAAAACAGCAAAAATTAATTTCCTCTCTGAATTGTCCAGCAAGATTAGTCTTAGGTGGTAGAAAAAATACTAATTTTCCTCCCAGATGCTACTGCAGTAGATGCCACAGAATGCCTGCTATTATTAGGTTGAGTCATATAAAATTGGTGATATCCAACCACTGTTTACCTCAAAAATAACAATTTCATCATTTTTCCAAGTCAAAAAGAAATGACAGGACTGGCAAACAACTAAATCTTCAAAACTATCTACTGCTCAGCACACATCATTTTCCTAAGCAGCATCACTGGTTTGGGTATTAACTGTTTCCATTCCGACTTAACATCTTCGCGGCACCTGAGGGATAAAAAACAGATTGCCTCCAGCATTTGGAAGGGCCTGAGTGAACCTCCTCAATTCTTTCTTCCAACTCAGTCTTTTTACTGCCAACTCCCTCTCGGCTTCCTTCTTGCAACATTAAGAGTCTTTTCCAAGAGTGTATGGCAGAGAGAACAGCTGATGGCTAGAAGACAAAGGGTGACAATAAGAATCTCTATGATCTCTAAAACGGGAAGGCCAAAGGGAAAGCATGTTAGAGTAAGTGAGGAACAAGAGGTGGGGAGGAAAGCAGAAGGGCTGCCCTAACGTGGCAGCGAGCATCACACCACACTGAGAAAATTAAACAGGTCCAAGTCCAGATGGAATGAAGGAGACATTCACTCTTGTCTAATATAGTCAGTAACCCGTTTATCTTACGAGCTGCCACCACCACCACTCCCATTACTGCTACGAACACCAGCACCAGCGCACCACCACCACAACCACCCCCAACACTAGGGACGGAATGTAGGGCACACACAACACTATTGGAACTAAAACCCAACAGCATAGAGGCCATGTGAATACCCTAGATACAAAAATTTTCCTGTCCATGTGATGTGTTTTCTTCTGAGTTGGAACAGAGATGGTGTAACTGATTTTCCCTCCTAAGGGGAGACCTATTAATGAGCAGCCTACCATAAACTGCTTTGTTTTGTTTTGTTGCATGAACAAGCAGCCAGTTGCAAAATAAACTTTTTGATCTCTCCTTAGTACCGTTTATCTATTTCACATCCCCTTATTTTTGAAAATAAATTATCTGAAGAAAAGATGTAAGGTCAAAATGAGCATTCCTGGGGCACCTGGGGGGCTGAGTTGACTAAGTATCTGACTCTTGACTTCAGATCAGGTCATGATCTCAAAGCCATGAGATCGAGCCCCACATTGGGCTCTGCACTGGCAACACAGAGCCTGCCTGGGATTCTCTCTGTCCTTCTCTCTCTGAGCCCCCCCCCCAAATAAATAAATAAACAAACAACAAACCTATTTTTTAAAAATCAGCATTCTTACTACAGAGTCCCAGTAGACATGCTAGGCAGAGCCTACTGTTTTGTTCATATCCAATCAGAATTTCAAAATGCATAAGACCAGGAGAGAAAATGCATGGAGAGTAAATCCTATATTCAGAGGCACTCTTCACTGTTCTAGTACTGACTTTCCCTTTAAAACAGAGATATTACAATCTAATGTGGACCACTATGTTGAAGTGTATGTTCAAATGTGTTAATGATAGCAATAGCTAAATGATAGCACCAATAATAACAGAAAAAGGAAACCATTATTATTATAACAGGTATGGCTACAGATAAAGAAATACTGCAAATATAACGGCCTGGAACTAATAGACCAGTTGGAATTGCACTGCCCATTATGAAAGAGGGTTAGAAAACGACATTACGTTAATAAAGTGATCGAAGGAGTGTGAACATAGTTCAGGAGAGCTAGCTAAGGTATGTGAAGATGATACACACATGTGCGGAAGCTACCAGGAAATAACTAAGCAAAGCCACTCTGTGAAGAACTGGAGGCTGCCTAAGAACCAACTGGTCAACCTCACACAGAGGAGCCCTAGGCCATTGGTAATTACTACTGAGATCAGAGCAAGGTCTGCAGAACATCACCAGGCAGCAAAACCGGGAAGCTGACACAAAAGGCAAGGGGAGCAGATGTTACCTAATGCCTTAGAGTCCTATGTAAAAAGGACTTTATATACAACTCAACACCAAAAAAAAGAAAAAAAAAAAAAAAGAATCCAATTTAAAAACAGGCAAAAGACATGAATAGACGTTTTTCCAAAGAAGACATGCAGATAGCCAACAGACACATAAAAAGATGCTTATCAACACTAATCATCAGGGAAATGCAAATCAAAGCCATGATGAGATATCACCCCACACCTACCAGAATGGCTGAAACAAAAACACAAGAAACAACAAGTGTTTGCAAGGATGCAGAGAAAAAGGAACCCTCGTGCACTGTTAGTGGGAACACAAACTGGTACAGCCACTGCGGAAACATTATCAAAGTTCCCTCAAAAAATTAAAAAATAATTACCATATGATCTAGTAACTCTACTACTGGGTATTTACCCAAAGAAAATGGGAACACTAATTTGAAAAGATACATGCATTCCTATGTTTACTGCAGCAGTATTTACAATAGCCAAGGTATTGAAGCAACCCAGGATCCATCGATAGATGAATGAGTAAAAAAATTTGATAAGTATACATATGTACACATGTATACACACACACACACACACACACACACACACAGGAATATTATTCAGCCATAAAAAAGGAATGAAATGTTGCCATTTGCAACAACATGGGTGGAATTAGAGGGGATAATGCTAAGTGAAATGAGTCACTCAGACAAAGAAATACCATGTGATTTCACTCATATGTGGAATTTAAGAAACATATGAACAAAGGAAAAAAGAGACCAAAAAAAGACTCTTAAATAGAACAAACTGGTGGTTGCCAGAGGGGAGATAATGGGGGGGGGGGGAGTGAAACACATGAAGGGGATTAAGAGTACATTCATTTTTGGGCACCTGGGTGGCTAACTCAGTTAAGCTTCCAACTCTTGATTTCAACTCAGGTCATGATCTCACAGTCATGAGATCAAGCCCCACAATGGGTTCCACACCTGCTGTGGAGCCTACTTAAGAGTCTCTCTCCCCTGCTCATGCTCTCTTGTAGGCTCTCTCTGTCAATTCTTTTTTTTTTTTTAAAGAGTACATTCATCTTGATGAGCACTGAGAAATGTATAGAATTGTTGAATCATTATATTGTACACCTGATACTAACACTGGATGCTAATTATACTTGAATGAAAACTTTTAAGTGAGAGTGAATGCTAAATTTAGTCAGAATGGTAGGTAAAATTAATAGAGAAATATTTTTTTGAATTCGTATAAAAGGACAAGATGAACAGAAAAGTTGCAAACAACCATAACCTCCCACACAGAACAATTCGTTTTTAGCGTGAGCAAAGAACACAAAACCCTAGAACATAATTTTCAAATTAAGAAAGTACATCAATTGGATCTTGACTTTTGAGGTACAGACAATATTTTTAAACAATAGGACATAAAGCTGAAGAGTTGGTGTGCTTATCTATTACCAGACAGATGCTTAAAAATTTGGTTTGAGTTGGAACAGTATTCATGGAAAAACCAATGTGTTCGACTTATAACTGACGTAACTAAGTATTTATTACAGGGAGGTGCACAATGGAATGCTACACAGCAATGAGAATGTTTGATCAAAACCACATCCAAAACTAAGGAGGAACACATGAAATGGCATTAACAGTAACTGAAGATACACCATATTCAAAGTACAAAAACAATCACAACAAATTGGCTGGGAAAGTGAACTCTGCACACTAGTGTGCAAAACAGGAACAGGTGGTTACACAATAATCACTGAGGGAATTTATTACACACAGGAATTCCTGGACACCACCCAGACACTTATTCTTGAATTTCAAGAATTCATTTTTTTGGAAAGCTTTCCCCTGGTACTCTGGAGCACAGCCACATTGAGGAACAAGTGTTGGGGCAAGAAATGGAAACTACCAGAGAAGCAGTCTCTCGATTCAAGAGTCTGGGCTGGACCATCAGACATGTTACGTGCACCAGTTCATTTAATCTTCACAGCAACTCTCTAAATTTCAGTATCCCAGTTTTGCAAAGAGGTGACTGAGGGGCAGGTCTGAAAGGTCAAGTGACCAGCCCAAGATGTTAAAGTAACAAAGAACAAATGTCACCTTGTGACTTCCTTCTTAAAGCTCTTTGGTGGTGCCCACTGCCTAATATGGAATATATTCTAAACTCCTTTGCAGGTGCCCTCCAAAAACATGGTCCCTAACTCTACCTCAACCACACCACTCCTTCAGTCACCCTTTCATACCTGTGCTCAAGCTCAACCCATTGCTTAGAAGTAAGCAATTTCCTGGGCAGCACTATTTCAAGTCTCCCTGACTCTGCCTTTGCCCTTCCTCTACCTCATGTCCCAAGATGAAGCCCTTCCTAACCACCACCGGCCCCTACCCAAGTAGGACCGACTACTTCCCTCGATGGGGACTTGACTTCTCTCCACTATTACATGTATGCTCACGGATATGGGCTATATAGCTTTTCGAGAATAGATATCAGTAAATGTTTTAGAAATAGATACGGTTAGAGCCAAAACCAGAATTTGAACCTGGATCCAACTCAAAGCCAGTACACCACACTGTGTCTCTTGAATCTGATTTTATAAAAATAACCAAAACATCAATACAGCAGCCACTTAGCCACATGTTGCTACTGGACACTTGAAATATGGCTAGTCAAAACTGGAATGTGCTGTAAGTTTAAAATACACACTTGACTTTGAAGATTCAGTACGACAAAAAGAATATAAAATATTTCAACATATTAAAATGATAATATTTTGAATATATCTGGTTAAATAAAATGTTAAAATTAATTTCATGTGTTTCTTTTTGTCTTTTTAACATGGCTACTATAAAAGGTAAAAATAAATGTAGCTCACATTACATTTCCGTTGAACAGTGCTACGCCATGAAGTGCCTTTCTCTTCCTTACTAATAAATCTGTTAAGAGGATGCTAACTAACTTTTCCTAGTGATTATACAGACATCCAAGACCACACTGCAGTGTCATATAGATTGGCCCTGCTGGACATGAAGAGTTTGCTCCTACATTAAAAACTCACAGAATGTCGCTCTCAGATTTCTATCAACTCACTGGAGTCGCCTCCACCATCAACTGTTGATTCTCCACATGTAACTCCTAACATTTGTAATCCTCCAATATGACTATCTTATGAATTCTGAGGCAAAGGCCAGTAGAGAAAAGCAGGGCCAGGACTAGGGGGAGGCAAAATATTTGCCTCAGGCACAAATTTAAGGGGAACCAAAACACTCAGTAATCAAGATGAATAATTGTTTAAATAACGGTTTTGTTGTCATGGAATTCACATACCATAAAATTCACCATTTTAAAGGGCACAATTCAGTAGTTTCCATATATTCAGAAAGTTGTTTAAAAATTGCCACTATCAAATTCTAGGACATTTTCATTACCCCAAAAGAAACCCCATCCCCATTAGCAGATACACCACCCTCCTTATGCCCACTCCTCGCAACCACTATTTTCTATATAAATTTGCCCATTATGGATATTTGATACAAATGGAATCACACAATATGTGGTCTTTTGTGTCTGTCTTCTGTCAGTGAAAACATTTTCAAAGTTCACCCATGTTGTACCATGAATCAGTATTTCATTCTTTTTTATGTATGAATAATATTCTATCATATGACTATGCCATGTTTGTGTATCAGTTCATCAGTTAATGGGTACTGGAATTGTTTCCAGTTGGGGATATAAGGTACACACTGATGTACACGTTTCTATGTGGACAGAAATTTTAAATTCTCTTGGGTATATACTTAGGAATGGAACTGCTAGGTAATACTGTAGCTCTCTGTCTACAATGTGAGTAACTAGCAACTGTTTTCCAAAGTGGCTGCACCATTTCACAGTCCTCAGCAGTGTACCAGGGCTCCAATGTTTCCATATCTTTACCAACACTTCCTGTTATTTGTATTTTTTGCTAGCCATGTTAGTGAGTGTATAGTGATATTTCATTGTGCTTTCATTTTCTATCTTCTTAAACCCATAATGTTGACCACCTTTTCATGTGCTTATTAGCCATTAGTATGACTTCTTTGGAGAAATGTCAACTCAAGCTCTTTGCTCAATTTTTTAGTTATTTGTCTTTCTATTATCAAGTTGTAAACATTCTTTATATATTTCATATACAAGTTCCTTATTAGGTGTCTGTTTTGCAAAAATTTTCTCGCATTCTATGAACTGTCTTTTTTCTTTCTTGATGATATTCTCTAAAGCACAAAAGTTTTTAATTTTTATGAAGCCCAACTTACATATTTTTTTTTTGTCACTTGTGCTTTTGATGTTGTATCCAAGAAACCATTCATTGCCTAATCCAAGATCCTGAAGATTTACTCCTATTTTCATCTATGAGTTTTTGTTGGTCTGTTTTAGCTCTGGCATTTAGGTCAATGATTCATTTTAGGTTAACTTTTATTTTTGTTTTGTTTTGTTTTAATAGTTTATTGCCAAGTTGGTTTCCATATAACACCCAGTGCTCTTCCCCACAAGTGCCCCCCTCCATGACTATCACCCCCCTTCCCCTTTACCCCTCCCTCTTCAGGCCTCAGTTTGTTTTCAGTATTCAAGAATCTTTCATAATTTTGTATGTAAAGTAGGGCCCAACTCCATTCTTTTGCATGTGGATATCTACTTATTCCAGCACCATTTGTTAAAAACACTATTCTTTTTCCACTAAATTGTTTTGACACCCTTGTTCAAAATCAATGATCAATGTAAAGACTTATTTCTGGTAAAGACAATTTTATACCACTGATTTATACCACTGATTTCTAAGACTATATTAATGCCAGTACCACACTATCTTTATCACTGTAACTTTGTAGTAACTCTTGGAAACAGGAAATGCAAGTCCTTGAATTTTGTTCTGTTTTTTCAGGATTGTTCTGGCTCTTCTGAGTCTCTTACATTTCCATATAAATTTCAGGATCAGCTTGTCAATTTCTGCCCAAAAGGCAACTGGGATTTTTGAAATGAATTGCACTGAAACTATAGATCAATTTTGGGAGCACTGCCATTGTGACAATATTGTCTTCCAATCCATGAAGAGGGGAGGTCTTTCCACTTATTTACATTATCTTTTACTTCTTTCAATGATGTTTTATAGTTTTGGGTATACAAGTTTTGAATATCTTTGTTAGTTTATCCCTAAGTATTTTATTCTTTTTGATACTATTGTAAATGTAATTTCATTTCATTTTCAAATTGTTCACTACAAACATATAAAACTGATTTTTGTTTATTGATTTTATATGCAGCAACCTTGCTGAACTTATTAGCTCTAACAATGTGTGTATGTGTAGTCCTTAGGGTTTTCTATGTATACGATCATGTCATCCTCTCAATGATAGAGAACAAACTGAGGGTTTATGGAGGGAGGGAGGTGGGAGATGGGCTAGATGAGTGATGGGTATTAAGGAGGGCACTTATTCTGATGAGCCCTGGGTGTTGAATGTTAAGTGCTGAATCACTGAATTCTAGTCTTGAAACCATCATTGCACTGTATGTTAAACAACTAAATTTAAATAAAAAATAAATATAAAATAGTTTTTTAAAAATCACGTCATCTACAAACCAAGATAGTTTTACCTCTTTCTAATCTAATTGCCTTTTATTTCTTTTCACTGCTTAATTGCCTTGGCTAGAATCTCTGATACAATATGAATAAATGCGAAAAAGTGAGAGGTGCCTGGGTGGCTCAATCAGTTGAGCATCCAACTCTTGATTTTGGCTCAGATCATGATGCCAGGGTTGTGGGATCAAGTCCTGTGTTGTGCTCTACACTGAGCATGGAGCCTGCTTAGGAGTTTCTCTCTCTCCTTGGGCCCCTCCCCTGATAACACTCTCCTCTCTCCCTAAAATTTAAAAAAAAGGGGGGGGGGAATAAGGCATCCTCATCTTGTTCCTTATCTTAGGGGGAATGCATTCAGTCTTCCACCATTAAATATTATGTTAGTTATGGGATTTGGGTAAATGGCCTTCATCAACTCAAGAAAGTTTCCCTCTATTCCTAGTTTTCTGAGTGCTTTAATCATGAAGTGCTTTTGGAATTTGTTAGGTGCTGCTGCTATGCCTACTGAGAGGATTATTATTAGTTTTTGTATTTATTCTATTAATAAGGTATATTGCAGTGATTTTCATAGTTTAAGCCAATCTTGCATTTCCTCAGATAAATCCTACTTGATCATAGCATATAAAGCTTCCTATATGTTGCTGGCTTCAGTTTGCTAGTATTTTGCTACAGATTTTTGCATCTATATTCGTAAGAAACATCAGTTTATATGGTCGACCCTTGAACGACATGGGTTTGCATTATGTGGATCCTGATATACAATTTTTTCAATAAATATACAGTACAGTAATGTAAATGTATTTTCCTTATGATTTTCTTAATAACATTTTCTTTTCTCTAGCTTATTTTATTGTATATAACACATATAAATAATAAATATACAAAATATGTGGTAGTTCTTATCAGTAAGGCTTCTAGTCAATGGTAGACTATTAGTTAACTTTTTGGGGAGTCAAGTAATGTGTGGATTTTCAACTGCATGGGGGACTGATGCCCCTCACCCCTGCACTGTTCCAGGGTCAGCTGTACTTGTGATCTCTTTGTCTGGTTTTGGTATCAAAGTAACACTGGCCCCAAACAATGAGTTGGGAAATGGTCCATCCTTTTCCATTTTCTGTAGGAGATTGTGCTATACTATTAAGTCTTCTTCAAATATTTGGTAGAATTTACCAGTGGAGCCACATAAGTCTGGGCTTTGCCTTGTGAGAATTTTTTTCATGACTAATTGAATCTCTTCACTTATAATAAGTCACTTCAAAGTCTCTATTTCTTCTCCGGTAGTTTGGTAATCTGTGTCTTCCTAGAGATTTGTCCACTTCACCTAGGTTATAATTCATTGATAAAAAAGTATTCATAATATGATCTTTTTTATTTCTCCTAGGTGGGTAGTGATGTTCCTTTTATTCCTGATTTCAGTAATTGAGTCTTGTCTCTTTTTCTGTTGGTCAGCCAGCTAATGGTTTGTCAATTTTGTTGATTTTTTTCCCAAGGGACTCATTTTTGGTTTCAGTGATTTTCCCTATTGTTCTCTATTCTCTATTTTATTTACTTCTGCTCTAGTCTTTATTATTTCCTGCCTTCTACTTGCTTGGGGTTTTATGTGCTCTTTTTCTACCTCCTTAAGGCAAAAGGTTAAGTTACTGATTTGTGATCGCTCCTCTTTTGCTTTTTCCCCCCAGTTTTATTGGGATACAACTGACATAGTACTGTGTAAGTTTAAAATGTACAATGTAATGACTTAAATTACATATACTGTGAATTGATGATCACAGTAAGTTTAGTTAACGTCCATCATCTCATATAGATTTTTAAAAAAAGTTTTCTTTCCTTATGATAAACTCTTAAGATTTACTCTCTTAACAACTTTCTTATATACCATACTGCATTGTTAACTACAGTCATCATATTGTACATTACATCCACAATACTTATTTGTAACTGGAAGTTTGTACATTTTGTATATTTTGACCACCTTTGTCTAATTCCTCCACCGCTCACCACCACTCCACCTCTAAAAACCACAAATCTAATCTCTTTTTCTATCAGTTTGGTTGTTTTTTTTTTTTAGGTTCCACAGATAAGTGAAATCATACAGTATCTGTCTTTCTCCATCTGACTTATTTCACACAGCACAATGCCCTCAGGTCCATCCATGTTGTTGCAAATGGCAGAATGTCATTTTTATGGCTTAATAATATTCCTGTGTGTGTATCACAATTCTTTATCCATTTATTCTGACGAATGGGCATTTAGGTTGTTTCCGTGTCCCAGATATTGTATGCAATGCTGCTATGAACATGGGGGTGCAAGTATCTCTTCAATATAGTGTTTTCCTTTTCTTTGGAATAGTTTCCTATGTATATATTCCCAGAAGTGGAACTGCTAGATCATATGGTAGTTCATTTTTAATTTTAGGGGGAACATCAATACTGTTTTCCATAGTGGCTGCACCAATTTACTTTCCCACTAAAAGTGCACGTGTTCCCTTTTCTCCACATTCTAGCATTCAGCCTTTTTTTTTTTTTATGCAGCCATTCCAATAGGCCTCAGTGATACTTCATTGTGGCTTTGATTTGCTAATGATTTGTGATGCTAGGCATCTTTTCATGTGTCTGTTGGCCATGCATGTATCTTCTTTGGAAAAATGTTTATTCAGGCCCTTCACCCACTTTAAAAACTGTATTATTTGCTTTTTATATTGAGTTGTATAAGTTCTTTATATATTCTGGAATTAACTCCTTCTCAGATTAATGGTTTGTAAATATTTTTTCCGATTCCATATGTTGTCTTTTCTTTTGTTGACTCTTTTATTAATATAGGCATTAACAGCTATAAATTTCCCCCTAAGCACTGATTTAGTGGCATCCCTTACATTTTAGTATGCTGTGTTTCTGTTTTCATTCACCTCAAGTATGTTCTTATTTCCCTTATGATTTCTTCTTTGACCTACTGGCTATTTAGGAGTGTGTTAACTTCCACATTTTGTGAATTTCTGGATTTCCTTCTACTATTGATTTCTAGTATCATTCCACTGTGATCAGTGTATGATTTGTATGATTTCAGTAATCTTAAATTCATCAAAACTTGTTCTGTGGCCTAATATAGTCTATTCTGAAGAATTTCTATATGCATTTAAGAACAATGTGTGTTCTGCTATGGTTAAGTGCAGAGTTCTTTGGATGTCTGTTAACTCTGGTTTATTTATAATGTTCAAATCTACTTCCTTATTGAAGTTCTGCCTGGTTTCAATCCATTATTAAAAGTGCAATATTAAAATCTCCAACTGTTATTGTTGAATTTTCTATTTCTCCCTTCAATTCTGTTCATTTTTGCTTCATGTATTTTGGGATCTGTTATTTGCACGTTTGTAACTGTAATGTCTTCCTCATAGGCTGATCTTTCTATCAATATGTAATGACTTTCTTTACCCTTGTAATAATATTTTACTTAAAGTCAATTTCTCCAATATTAGGACAGCTACTCCGGCTCTCTTTTGATTACTTTTTGCATGGTATATCTTTTAAGTTTATTTGTTTATTTTGAGAGAGTGTGTGTGTGCAAGTAGCAGAGGGGCAGAGAGAGTCCCAAGCAGGCTCCACACTATCAGCATGGAGCCCGATGTGGGCTCAAAGTGAATTTGGAGATCATGACTTAGGCCAAAGCTGGACGCTTAACCGACTAAGCCACTCAGGCACCCCGTATGGTGTATCTTATTATATCCTTTTACTTTCAAACTATTTGTGTTTAAATACAATGTGGGTCTGTTGTAAAGAGCATATAGTTAGGTCATGCTTATTTAATTCATTCTGCCCATCTCTGCCTTTTATTAGAATGTTTAGTCCATTTACACTTAGCATAATTACTGGTAAAATTTACATCTGCCATTTTATTGTTTTGAATATACCTTATGCCTTTTTGTTCCTCTATTCCTCCATTACTGCTTTATTTTATGTTAAATATTTTAGAATACCATTTTAATTCCCTTGTTTCTTTTATTATATATTTTTTATTTTCTTAGTACGGTACACCATCTTTTACATTTACCTATGGAGTTATCTTTACTGATACTCTTTTTTTTCTTCTATGGATTTGGATTATTGTCTAGCTTCTTTTTCTTACAACTAGAAAGATTCCCTTTAATATTTTTTGTAGGACAGATTTGCTAGTGACACTGTCCGGTTTCTCTGAGATGTCTTAATTTTTTTTTGAAGGATAGTTTTGCTACATATACAATTCTTGATTTTTCTTTCTTTCAGCACTTTAAATGTGTCAGCTCACTACTTCTGGCATCCACGATTTCAGAGGAAAAGCTAGCTGTTAATCTTATCGAGGATCCCTTGAACACCATGATTCACTTCTCTCTTGCTTTTTTTTTTTTTTGGCTGTTGATAGCCTGACTGTCTGTACATATCTGTGTTTATCCTACTTGGAATGTACTGACATTCCTGGGTATGCAGAATAATTTTTAAATGAAATTTGGCAAGTTCTGGGCCATTGTTTCTTCAAGTATTCTTTCTGTCTCCTTCTGTCTCCTGCTTTTGGGACTTCCACTATGGGAGGAAAAAAAAACCTGTATAATTTCAACTGATTTACTTCCAAGTTCACTAATTCTTAGTTCTGCAAATTTAAATCTGCTGTTGAGCCCATCTAGTCATTTTTTTCATTTCAGTTATTGCACTTTTCAACTCCAGAATCTCTATTTTGTTCTTTATCATCTCTGTCTCTTCACTGATATTCTCTATTCAGGTAAGACATCATTTTCATACCTTCTTTTAATTATTTAAATATGAATTTCTTTCATTCTTTGAACCCATTTATAATCACTGGTTTAAAATGTTTGTCTACTAAGTCCAATATCTGGACTCTCAGGGACACTTTTGGATTTTTCCCTGTCTTTTTGTCTGTTTCTTTGTGTGTGTTATGCATTGAAAACTGGATTTTCAATAACATGGCAACTCTAAAACTAAGATTTCACTCTCCATCAAAGGTTTATTGTTGTTGCTGTTTGTTGTTATTGTTGATACTAATGCTGTTTATCCATTTCCAGGACTAATTTCTATAAAGTCTGTTTTATCAGACGCAGCTACTTAAGTCTTTGCTTGGTTGGCTTTAGTGGTGAGCTAATGACAAAACAGAAATTCCCTGGGGCACCTGGGTGGCTCAGTCAGCTAAACGTCTGACTCTTAATTTCTGCTCACACATCACAGCATCACACATCATTCGTGAGTTTGAGCCCCACATCAGGCTCTGCGCAGACAGCGTGGGGTGTACTGGAATTCTCTCTATCCTCCTCCCTGTCTGCCCCTCCCCCACTCTCTTCCTCTCTTTCTCTCAAAATAAATACTAAGCATTTTTTTAAACCAGAAATTTCCTTAAATGCTTTGAACTAATATGTCACACAGCCTTTGCTGAGGAGTTGTGTGTATGTATTCACACATTCTTTCTACGCTCTGATAGGCAGTTTACAACTCTCCCTTAGCCTTTTCCTCCTGCTTGTATAGAGCCTCAGCGTCTGCCTGCTGGGGTAACAGATTAGGGCTTTCCTCAGCATATGTATAAATTTGCACATGTACAGTGGCCTTCTACATTCCAAAAGATATGTCAAAGCTTTTCAAATCCCACAGATACCTCCGATCCCTATTATTCTTTTTAAGGTTTTGGGGGCAATCTCTTATCAGCTTCAACTGGTGTAGTCACCTCAGGCACCTGCAATGTTAAACAATTGCTGCTGATTGTCTTTTAAAAATGCCCTAAGGCTGTTCACACAGAATGAGTTCTGAATCAGGTGAAATAAAAAACAAGCTCTGAGGCGCCAGGGTGGTTCAGTCAGTTAAGTATCTGACTCAATTTCTGCTCAGGTCACAATCTCACAGTTTGTGAGATCAAGCCCCGCATCAGGCTCTGTGCTGACAGCTCAGAGACTGCTTGGGATTTTCTCTCTCTCTCCCCTTCCCCTGCTAGCACTGTCTGTCTGTCTGTCTGTCTGTCTGTCTCTCTCTCAAAATAAATAAACTTAAAAATAAAAAAAACAAGCTCTGGGGCTAGAGCTTTTCAGCATTTGCCAGACAGGTCATATGGTGACAGTTTTCTGAGAACAGGGCTTTTGAAGAGCTCAGAACTTGTTCTTTCTCCTCCAGTAGCTTTTAGTTTTCAAGGCTACTGTACTAGGCATTCGCTGTTCTGAAATTCAGGCTTTTTTCTTGAATAAATGCTCCTTGAATTGTTGCACCTCTCTGATTCGATTCCAGAGTTCTAAAATAGTTTATTACGACAATATTTGCCTCCATGAAATTTTGTTCTCACTGCTGTTTTGGAGGAGAAGATTTACAGAAAGTCCTTACTCTAACATTCCAGATATGGTTCCAAGATAAAGATTTTTTTTAATAAGAATACATGATGAATAAAATATCAAAATTTTAAATTAAGACACGATCAGTAACAGTGCTATGCCACTTCATGCTGGAGGCTGACACCAAAGGAAAAATCAATACTGATTTTTTTAATTTGGTATTTTGCTCATCATGAATTTTTTGTATGAATTGTTAGTTTTAAATCACATTAAAATATCATTTATTTCCATTGCTCAGATCTTGATACCTCTTTTTAAATTGTGCACCTGAGACAAGTGTCTGACTAGTCTTTCTCTAGTCCCAGCCTTAGAGAAAGGCGATTTTCAGACATCTTTGCTTAAAAAAAAAAAAATCTCCAAACTGAGATATTAGCTCGAATTCACTTTTATGTTCCATTACAATATCTTGGGTTGTTGTCAAAATGATAATCCAAAAATCTAGCAGAAAATTTTTAGTGTGAAGTTTAGGAGCAGAGGACAAAGTAGTTATATTAAACTAACTTCCTCAATCTTTTAGTAGAGTTGTATTAGCTCACTCAGTACAAAGCTCATTAGGAGTTGCCAGCTAAACTAAAACAATATGGATTTTTGTAAAGAAATAGAGTCTGTAGAATTTAAATGTAATGTTTGGCATCTCTAAGATACAATTTCCTAAGATATTATGCAACACTAACTGAAAATGCATCAGGCTTACAAATATCAATTCCAATTTTTTTGAGTGACAGAGAGAAAAACAGAGAGAGAGAGAGAGAGAGAGAGAGAGAGAGAGGGAGGGAGAGCACCTGCACACAAACGAGGAAGGAGCAGAGGGAGAGGGAAAGAGGCGCCAAACCCAGCAGGGAGCCCAACACAGAGCTCAATCCCATGAACCTGTGAGATCATGACCTGATCTGAAATCAAGAGTTGGACACTTAACTGAGCCACCCAGGTGCCCCCCAAAATCATTTTTACACGACTTTAGTTCTCAAGATGGCATCCTCGGAAAATAAACTAATAGAAATCTAAGAATTAGGGACAAAAACTGTGTTTGGCTTAATCTGTGCCATTTCCAACCTGAGTAGACAATTATTTGTATGTAGAGAAAGAATGACTGTCTTGCGAAGCTATTTTGAGTGAGCAATTTCAAACAGCTCAGTTCAAAGATAATTAATTCTGGATGATTTGAGATTACTTCTCCTATACTGGCATCTAACAAAGATAGTGTTCATCATATTAGGTTTTTAGATTAGTACTTTGCAGTAACAGTCTGAAGTGTGGAAATTTAACTTCCCTATTAAGTGCTCATTATTTGCTTCTGCTGTTTTATTATCATTTCTTGTAATCCATGGCTCTATACTCCATGCTTTTTCCACTGTGCTTTTGGAAAGCATTTAAAAATCACGGTATCAAGATTTTTCTGGACAAATTTATTTCCCTTATTATAGTCTTTATAGAAGCTAACACACCATGTTGGCTTTTCATTTCTGCGGGTGAGTCAAAGTTCCCAAAGTCAGTATCGACGTGTCATTAACATTGGCTTTGCCCGAATCACATACACCGCCAACTTACCTTTAATGACTGTGTGTACACACAAGTGTTCTGGTTACTAGCTACGGGGCAGCCATCATCAGCCAAAGAGCAATGTCCCCTCCTCAAACTATAATAAACTCCACATGCCTTTAGGCCACAGGGCTCCCTCCAGCTCAGTCTCACCTCAGAAGTTGCTCCATGTTCTCAACACTTCCACACTCCGTAAGAAACAGCGGTGCAGTTTCCACTGTCAACATCCTTATTTATCGCAGTCTGTTCCTAGGGGACTGCAGGGAACCTAGGCAAAAATGCAAACTTCTTCCTGGCCCTTTTCCTACAACAAGCTAATGGGAACCATCAGTGAGGACACACAACCTTCCATCAACTCCCGGTTCCTGTAATGGTGTACACCAGATTCCGGGTCCCTGAAAGGCCCTCAGGTGCAACTGGTCCCAAGCCACCATGCCCCCCAGGGTCCCATGAGAAACACCACGACCCACCCGCTACACCCTCAGGTTGCTGCAGAAGAAAGCCCAAGGGCAGGCCCGAGAAACCACTACAGAATAACAACAGAGATGAGCTACCGTAGCGGGGAGGCCCTAGCCAGCAGCATTCGAATCCCCCATGACACCCCACAGCACCAGGCCTCCCTGCTGCTCCTGCCATGTCCCAGTGGAGCTCTGGTCTGAAGGCCCTATGCTAGCTGTTCCCCAGGGAGCAAATTGCTCCTCCCTCTTATGGCTCATCCCATAGGGCTCATTCCTCCATCTCCCTTAGGGCTCCACTCAGTGTTCCCTCTCAGAGAGGCCTTCCCTGACCACCCCACTTGACATCGCAGTCCCTTGCCCTGTATTCCTACTATGATTTACTTTTCTCTGTAGCACTATCCCTACCTGAGATACTGAATATTTATTTAAATTCATCTATTACGCTCACTGTAAGTTCCTCGGGGGGACAGTTTTTGTCTGTTTTGTTCCCTGCTCTGTGTAACACCTAAGGCTGAGAACAGCACCCGGCCTGTAAAGACACTCTAAAGCACTGGGCGGATGCTGTGACAGCAAAACAAAGCTGGGCACTAAGAGCAATAAAGGCAGACTTCATTCAGCATATACTGTGACAGGGGAAAGAAACTTCAGTACAGAACTGAGCTCACCTTCAATCCAGGTGACTGGCTGTTTTAGAAGCAGAATGGGGGAATAAGGAGGGGGAACAAGCAGGACACACACAGAGTCAAGGAAGTGGGCAGGGTGTCTGTTCTGTGTCAAGGCAATGAGGCCATCTGTGTCTGCTAACTGGCACTTGTCAGTGTCAGGCTCCCACACAGACTGGGAGACAGTGGCTCTGTCCTCCCTAATGATTACATGTCAGAGGAATGGCTTTCAGGGCTTTGAGAAAGACACTCCTGGGTTGTAGGATATACGTCCACATCTCAAAGGGGCAGAGAAAGGATGATGATTGTTAAGTTTTTCGAATAAATACTTAATGAAAGGGAAGTCAGGGTCCCCACGATCAGGTGTTGGCCAGGACAAAGGGCAAATCCTTTTGGCAGCCTTGGGCTTTTCCAAACAGGAACTCCAGGGCAGGGGGTCGGGGGGGGGGGGGGGAGCTGGGTCATCACAGAGAGGATGCTGCTAAGAAGCCACATTAGAGTTTTTCCAGAGTGTTACTGTATGTAGGGGAGGACGGTATGTATGTATTGGGGGGGGGGGGGGGTGCACAGGGGAAAGTGAGCTCCAGGCTGCAGTTCTTACAGGCCAAGGCTGAGGTCAAGAAGAGTCCTCAGAGAAGCCTCACTGAAGTGTGGTCAGGAGAGGGGCTGTGTGGGGGGTGGGCGCTGGATGGATGGGAGATAAGGGTTGGTGGGAAAGGGGTCAAGATGTTAAGCTCTGAAGGCGTCCAAACTCAGATAGGAAGTGGAAATCAAGTCAGACAAAAAAAAAGGGGGGGGGATTCTCCCCTCTTCTCAACAGGTCCCTTTCAAACATTCCTGCCATGGGCACAATCGGTCTGCTAACGGGGACAAGTCAACAGTTGACGCGAGTCCTTCCCCACATGCACTGGTTTCCTGCAGAATATTTTCCAGGCCTGAGTTCGGTCCCTGTTTAAAATTCATATTAGAGACGGATCCTAAGGAGTTTACAAAAAAGATCTCCTAACGGAGCTGATGCTATCTGTTCCTATTAACTTTTTATTAATGAAGCATCTTTTGGTAGTTAATTTTTTTTTCTTCCTTCTCCCTCGGCAGCCCGCCTCTGAGATGTGGAAGGGCTTTAACCCACTTTTCTCCCTCCCCCACCTCCCACTCCCCGGCTCAGCTTTTCTCCACCTCCAACTCACACCCCGGGCCAAAAAAGCCCTGTTTGTGCAAAGTCACAAGGCAAAGAGTCGGTTCTCCAGGTAACCACCTGATTTCAGTAGCTCCCACCGCCCGAGGTTACAGCACTGGGCACTATTCCAGAGGTCAACTACAACACTGGCCAGATTTTGGTTTTTGTCTTTTCAGAAGACTGTAGATGTTAAAATAAGAAAAGGCATTTTTATGAGTTAACGTAACATTCAAACATAATTGAGAGCCTGAGCAGACTGAGAGTTTGTAGAGCATTACATTTACATAATGGAGGCAGGTGGGTGGCAGGAAGAGCCACCTCGGTTAAAAAGAATCCAAAATGCAAATAGAAAATCAGGTATGACCATGACAAGGCTAGTGGCCTTCCCAGGGGCTTGGAAGAAGCCTGAGTGAGGGGCCCTGAAGCTTAATATTCATTAGCTTCCCAGTCAGTCCGCCTCTGCTGGGAGATATAAAAGACTAGAGTGGTTTAGACCGCAGCATTAAAATCTCTAGAAAACCGCTAAGCATAACAGCGTTCTATTACCTCAATCCTCTAGATGCTATTCTTATCTCTCTTTCACAAACCTCCATCCCTGCCGTTCCCTCTAATTTGGCAGCAGCGATTCATTATAAAAAGTACACGTGCTGGGCTGGGGTGGTGCGTCCTTCTCCTATTTGGGCCCTAACAATCTAGTACTGTGTCAATTATGTAATAGCCAAAACAGGGAGTTTAACAGAGTACAAAAAGCATAGTCGTGGCTCTTACATAAGCCTTCATAAACCATACATAAGCTCTGAATATCTAGAATTACATAAGGTGGACAGAAAACACTGATTCATCAGAGGGTCTATTTCCCACCTTCAAAACAATAAAGAGCTTTTTGCACCTAATTTACTTGTCTATACTAAGTTCTTAATTAGACGAAGATCATCTTTAAGAAGACCTGATTATCATTTCATGGACCCATAAGGAATACCCTGACACTACTACCGAACTCCCCTGTTACTCTGCACAAAGAAATGTCCCCCTTCGGACTCCTCTACATGTTTCACAGGGAACTACGGGTCCCTGGAAAACAATGACGATTTCTGCAGGGTTAAAAAGAAGAACCAAGGAAGAGCTCTGGATACAAGACACAAGTGTGCATGCTATAATTCTTCTTTCCATTACCAATACCATTTCTTTTCTCCCCGGATTTTTAACCACTTAATTTTTTTTTTTTTTTTTTTTACCTACCTTCAGCCACTGTAGCCACACATTGGGCTACAAAGTGACAAATTAAAAGAAACCGTGCTACCCCATGGGTCTCACCCTGGGCTGCAAACGAGATTCACACGCAAGAGCTTTTACCCTTACAAGTGCCACATCACCCAAACTATGATCTATAATTTGAAAACAGAAAGGAATCCTGGGGTGGGGGCACAAAAGGGGTCTCCAGACATCAGAATTTCTGATGTTTTCTACTTATGTCTTCTTCTTACCTGAAAAAAAATACCCACATATAGGAGTAGAGGGGGAATCTTTAATCACTGATAGCTCATAATTACTGTTTCATCAGCTATAAAAATAAAATCATCCAATAGTTTGAAAGCCATAAAGGATATCTGTGGGATCTTTTTTTATTTCTATCCATAAGGAGCCAAAATATTTTCACCAAGTTTCTTAATAGCCTTTACAAAACCCATTTTATTTTTTTAATGTTTTGCAATTCTACCTAATGAAGTCAAAGAAAGAGCCCTATATTATCTCGAAGGGTATCTTGAGCTAATACCAGGCTTACCTTCAAATAAAGTTTTGGTTCGAAAATATAGTTGACTTATCTTCAGCCTTTCTCCTCAGATGCCCTGGAAATCACTTTTATAACTTTACCAATGAGCAAATATTTTTTAAAGCACTTATATAAGGGAGCGTACAGGCGCCTTTGGTCCCCTGCCAAGAGTTCTTCTTTCCATGTTTGTATTTAAAATAGAATGGTAGTAACATCACTTGTGTGCCTGAAATTCCTTCTGTGCACAGGCTCAAAATGAAAAAAAAAAAATGGATGTAGCAAACCACTTCACTGCTTTACCATTATAAAGCTCAAAGGAAATAACACATACTAAATTAAGACGAAGACACGGAACAAATTCTCTAAAGCTGGGGGTGGAGAGGGAGGACTCGACTCAACTAACCTACCATCCCTCCTGAAACGGGAGGCGTTTAACCTGGAAGCACGCAAAGGTGCGAAATGAGCCGCAAGACCTCGGCCCAGGCAGGTGATGTGGGCAGGAAAGAAGTGCTGTGATAACAGAAAAAAAGCCAAATAGATGCTGCGCTGCCCCTGAGCCCGGCTGCAATCACTCCCCAACTCCGTGCACCTGCCTGCCAGCGGGTTCCAGAAGGCAGGCTTCGCAGCCCAGCCCGACCCCGTCGGACTGTGCAGAAGAGGATTCGCTCACCTGGGTGGGAAAGGGCCAACAGAGACGTCTAAGAAGCCACCACTGCCCTTAATGAGACTCTCATCCCGGACCAGGTTCGGACACGCGTCCTCCTCCTCCTCCTCCAGCTCGAGTTCTCGATTTACCCAGACAGGTCTGGACTCGGCCGACCGGCAGCGGAGATCCGCATAGGGGGGCCCCCGACAAACTTGCCAAGAGAGGCCAGCGGAGGCGGCGCGGCCAGGGACGCCCCCGCACCTGCCACGCGCGCCCCGGCACCGTCACCTCGGCCGCCCACGCCCGCCGCCGCGCCCGCAGCGCCGACTCCGCGCCCCCGCACTCACCTCGCGCAGGCACCGCCCAGGCCGCCGCCCCCGCTCCGGGCGCTGCGAGGCCACCGGGGCCCGTCGACGGCACGCCTGGGCGCGCCCCGCCTCGGCCGCTGCGGCCGCCGCTCCTCCGGCCGCGTCGCCCGGACAAAGACGAGCGGCGGGGCGGGCGGCGGCGGAGCCCGAGGCTCGGAGCGCGCGCCTCGCTCGTGAGGTGCGGTCGGCGGTGACAGCCACCGGGGAGGCGAGCGGGCCCGCGCGGGAGGGCGGCGCGGGGCGGCAGAGGCGCGCACCCCCTCCCGGCCGCCCCGAGACGCGCACGCCGGGGCCCGGGCACCTCCTCCCGGCCCGGCGCCCCGCAGACCGCAGCAGCGCCGCCGGGAAGCCGCAGCGCCCTCTGCCGGCCGCGGGTCCTCGGTGCGCGCGCCGTCTTGCTCCTGCGCCGTCCCGCTCCCGCGCAGTGCAGGCCCCCGGGGCCCAGCGCGGGTGACAGCCCCGCCGCGCCACCGCGCTCCGCGAGCGTCCCTGCGGCCCCCGCGGCAGGAGGTAGGAAGAGTGAGGGGGCGGGGCTGCAGGGCAGGGGGCTTCGAGGAACGGGACCTGCTGTTGTTCTCTTAGGACGGAAGAGGGAGCAGTTCTGTGCAGCAGGAGGAATTTGGGGTCAGCCGTGGGAAAACTTGGAGGGCGGTGAGATTCCTGATTCACGAGGACCCCAAAGTTGACCTCTGGAAACGGCTGCAGAAAAGGCAGGCCTTTCCTTCTAGGATCAGGTTTATTTCTGGGCCTAACACTGTTCGAGGGGTTCTAGGGAACTCGACTTCTCAAAGACCCTCCCAGTCCTACGAAATGCGCTTGGCTTCCCTAAGCAGTGCACCTAGAAGGTTTAAAAAGGCAATCGAGGTCAGAGAACTACTCCTTCTGGTTCAAGCACCGTGGAATAAACGTTTACCATCATAAAAATGAAACGGTGATACTGACCCTTGCGCTCTTTAGGCGTTTGTTTAAAGAGGGTGTCTTTTTCCACGTTAAGCCATGTTTTATATAAGCAAGTCAACTTTTTTTTACAAGCTGAACTACTTGGTGAGGGGAAATCATGAAGTAGCACCTTTTTTCCACACTGTCTTTTGAAATCAGTCTATCAGATCTCCCTTCTCCTCTGGAAGAATCTGGGGCAGATTTCAGAGCTTCCTCTGTCGCTTTCAAGTGTTAATAAACAGGCTGGTTCTCCAGTACTAAAAAGTCCAGTCCAATCCAAATCAAAACTGTAGTCTCATTCCAGCTAAGCCTTCCTCCTTCCCCTCCCAGCACCCACCAGCTGGGTATGACCCCAGCTCAGAAGCCTGCATGGAGGGAATGGAAACATCTTTTCTTTCTTTGTCTTACATCCTGCCAGTCAGCTCTGTGAAGGCTGGTCCTGCCAGGTGGCAAGGCGGGGAATGTCCCCTGAACCATGCCCTGGTCCTAGCTTCCAGGGACCTTCTCTCTGGTGGTCCACCTCACAGCAACCTTCTGTGGAGTCACCATGCTCTGGCAGGCTGACCTGGCTGCCGTCCACCATGGCCATGCTGACCCACAGAAAACACTTGGCATTTTTGCCCATCAAGCTACAAGTCCAGGTCACTGCCAGTGCATTACACCACCCCCCACTTTGTCTGCTCACAGGCTCTGATGAGTCTCTCTCCTTGAAGTTTCTAATGTAGGATGCAAGCAGCCAGCTCTGGGTTTGTGCATGTCCCCGAACCCCAAGGGAAACATGCCAAGCTCTCCAAGTAGTTTACCAGAAGCATGACTTCCTTTGCATCAAGTGGCTGGGGTCTCCCCACCTCCCTCACAGCACCCTGTAATTCTTACTGCGAATCTTCTCCCTGGATCACTTCTCACTGGCCCCTTTCCTTAAATTTGGGCTGAAAATGTTAGAGCTGTTACTCAGTAAATCCTACAAGGATGGTCCAATGCCTCTATTTAAAATTTTTTAATGTTTATTTATTTTTGAGAGAGAGACAGAAAGAGGGTGAGCAGGGGAGAAGCAGAGAGAGAGGGAGACACACAATCCAAAGCAGGCTCCAGGCTCTGAGCTGTCAGCACAGAGCCTGACGCAGGGCTCGAACCCACAAACCATGGGATCATGACCTGAGCTGAAGTCGGACACTTAACCGACTGAGCCACCTAGGTGCCCCATCCAGTGCCTCTATTTAAAATGGGGAGACATCTCTTTCTGTGTTAGCCGTGGAGGCATGGCACTCAAAATCTTCAGAGTATATAGCTCACAGCCTCCAGCTATTACATCTTCCAGTCTGCCACAGCACTCACACCAAGGCCATACATCCCCCTGTGTGGCTGAGCATCGTGCCATCACTAGCACCGGGCCATTTCTGCCTGATGGAGGACAGATCTAATGCTCAGCCTTTGTTCCGGAACTCCCCACCACCCTGCGACCGCTCTTTCAGGACCCTGCTACACTCTGAAGCTTCTCCCACCTCATCTCCCCCTCTTCCCTTGCTCCTTTCACAGGTGCCAGCCTTGCGTCACAGTCTGAAGGCTATCCTCACTTACATGCCAACCTCCCCCTCCCTCCAGCACCACCCTAACAGGTGTTTTCTCAACATTCCTTTTGCGCATCTAATCCTTCTTGGCATCTGCCCCTCAGAGATCCCAAACACAGCCACCTATTGTCCCCAGCAGTTTAGTCCAAGACAAGTCCCATTTTGACACGTAGTCATGCTTATACTTAGAAACTATGGAAAGAAGAGTAGAGTGTTGTATTGAGGGGAAAAGATGATCGGCAGGTGTCTAAGTATAGGTTTCCTCCACCCCTCCCCCAAAGCAGAACCTGATAGAAGAACTTGGATGCAGAGAGATTATTTCGGTAGATACACCAAGGAAGCGGAGTGTTGACATTGAAATACCAAGCCAGGGAAGTATGAAGAGGCAACATAAAGGTGTGTCCTCAAGGTCACTGCTTGAGGGCAATAGCCCTCAATGCCAATAAGATCTCTGAGAAGCTTTCAAAGTTCTCCCAGAATTGTCACCTCAACGACATGGGTCTGGGCGTTCATTATCTGGCTCCTGTTCTCTGTGAACTGGAATTGTCTTTAACTCCCACACATGTCCAGGCACTCAGGGCTTTGGCAGAGACCCTGAGGCAGAAACACAGAGTGACTCGTGGCAAAAATACAGAGTGAGGCAGGACACTGTCAACTTGAGTCCCTGCTCACAAGGCACAGCCGTCAGAGCTGTGGGGCAGGGTAGCCAAGGACATGTGGGGCAGGGTGTCAAAAGTGTCTGCTCTAACAGGCGTCAGGAGTATTTTCCCATTGCCCTACAGTACTGAGGGGCATGTGGGTGGGCCAGCGGCACCTGCCTTGTGCAACTCCAAATTGCCAAAATGCCAGTGGAAAAAGAAGAAGAAAGGGTAGAGTGGTGTTTGCAAGTCAGAATGACTCTTGGCAGGAGACTGGTGGCTTAGTCCGTTCAGGCTGCTGTGACAAAAATAACGTACGCTGGGTAGTTTATATACAACACGCATTTGTTTCTCACCATTCTGGAGGCCAGAAAGTTCAAGATCAAAGTGCCAACAGATTTGGTGTCTGGTAAGGGTCTGCTTCTTAGAAGGCCACCCTTCTACTGTCACCTCACAGGATGGGAAGGTTAAGGGAGCCCTCTGGAGTCTCCTTCATAAGGGCTCACAGGATTCCTAGAAATGGGACAATTTGCTCTTGGCACTGGCACAAGCAGGCTCCAGCACGCCACTCTGTCAGTGCTCCAGACCTCCATCCTCATGACCTAATCACCTACCACGGGCTCCGCCTCCAAATACTGGTACATTGGAGGTTAGGTTTCCACACATGAACTTGGGGAGGGACGTAAACATTCAGACCACAGCCACCATTGTTAGGGTTCAGTGCCTGTGACAAGGGCAGGGAACCAGGATTGGCCAAAGAGAGTAATCAGAGTGTGAGTCATGCCCCACAAGGCCTCAGCCAAACCTCGGGAGCTGGAGCCCATGCAGAGTGGTGTGCTGCAGCCTGCTGGATACCAGCTTGCAAGCACAAAGTTTCCATATCTAGGAATTCTGTGAGCCAGGCATTAAACACAGCCATCACTAGAGATTAAATGATATAAACTTACAAGGCTTTATATATATGTATATACATGCATAATATGAAAAAACAAAGCTAGTAAATGCTCATCACTTCCATCACTCGTTACACGGACACACGTTCTTGAGTTTAACTACAGCCAGCCTATCTGTGCGGTGGCAGTGCTGTCCAACAGCGTCCTATTATGGGTCTCTTTCCAATAGTTAGTGCTATTCCTATGGAAGTTGAAACCATGGAGGGTGATATTTACACCACAGAAATCGGGCTTCCCTCCCACCCCCGAGAAGCCAGGTGTTCAACACGTAAGAGCACATGTGACATGGGCAGAGTTGTCCCAGACTAGGCTAACTGGCCAGGTCTCCACGGCCCCACCCGTGTCAGTCACTGGATGTGGGAGTCTCTGAAGAAGGTGCGGTCATGGGCCAGGGGGCTCTCTCCAGGCGCTGATGGAGCCAGCCAGAGGCAGCCACTCGCTGCATTCCCAGCAGCTGAGGCAACGGGCCCTTCGTGGAAGGGGAGCCTGGCCCACACTCCTCCGTATCCTCCACAACTGGTGTAAGGTCAGTGTATTTTCTTATTAATTTTAAATACTTGCTACTTCTGAAGTTGCATCCATTTTGTTTCCAATATTTTGTAGATGTGCCTTTATTATTATTATTTTTTTTTTGGTTCATTCTGCCTAAGGTCTGTCTCCCTTTTGTCTCTTTTTCTTAAATTTATTTATTTATTTTGAGAGAGATAGAGACAGCATGAGCAGGGGAGCGGCAGGGAGGGAGAGGGAGAGAGACTCCCAAGCAGGCTCCACACTGCCAGCACAGAGCCAGTTGCAGGGCTCAAACCCATGAAACATCGAGATCATAAGCTGAGCGGAAACCAAGAGTCTGATGCTTAACCCACTGAGCCACCCAAGTGCCCCTCCCTTTTGTCTTTTGACAGACATCTTTGTGGATTCTACTGTATTTCATTTACAATTTTATTAATTTCTGCTCTGATTATCACTATTTCCTCTCCTCTGTGTTCTTTGAGTTTATTCTATGGTTCTTTTTCTAACTTCTCAGTTGAAAGCTTAGCCCATTAATTTTTTTGGTCTTTCTTTTTTTCAAATAACTTCCCCACACATTTTTATATGTGGTGCTTTCGAGATCATTAAATCGTAAGTTCTTAATTTCCATTTCAATCACTTTTTTGACCCATGAGTTATTCAGAAGTGTCTTTTTATGTTCTAAACATATGAAGCTTTTTTAGACATCTTTTTGTGATTCTCTTCTAATATACTTGCACCGTGGCCAGAAAACATGGTGTGTTTGATACTGACTCTTTGAAATTGACGTAGACTTGCTTTGTACCCTTTTCATAAATACATCATGCTCTTCAGAGCATTGTGTATCTTCTGATTTTTAGGTTCAGGGGTCTATGTGTGTTCACTGGGTCAAGTTTTCAAATTCGCAGTCCAAATATTTTATATCTTTTCTAATATTTTGTCTCCAACAGCTCTCAGTTCCTGAAGGGAAGTATTAAAATCCCTTGCTATAATGCTGACTTCGTCCATTTCTCTTTACAATCCCGTCAGCTGCTGCTTTATATACACCAAAGCTATGTTATTAGGGGTAAACAAGTTTCCAAATGTTAGACAGCCCTAGTAAATCATATTTTTAGCAGTATGTAGTGGCTCTCTTTCTCGCAAATGCTTTTTACCTTAAAATATATTTTATTCTGTTATAAAATTGCTATAGAAGCTTCCTCTGGGTTAATAATAGCCATCTATCTATCTTTTCTGTCTTTTAACCACTCTGTGTTGTCTTGGGTGTGTTCCCTATAAATTTGCAACTTCTGGTTATTTCTAGTCAGTCTGAGAAAACCTGTCTTTTAATTTGTAAATATACCTCATTTAATTACTTATGTAATTACTTATATAATTATTTTGTAATGATATCATTTTTACGTAATTGAACCATATAATTTGTGCTTTCTGTTGGTCTTGCTTATTTTGCATTTTCTTTTTCTTCTTTTCTGTCTCCATTAAATTGAGAGAAAATTTCCATTCTTTTATATATCCTGTAATAGAAGCTATACACTCTAATTTCTTTCTTCCAGTAGTTATCCTTAAACTATTAACATGGTTAGGTAACTGGAAATCCTAACTTTTTATGTCTCTGTGCTTCTCCTGAACAATAAAGGACTTTTGAGCAATTAAACTCCATTTATTCCCTGCCCGTATGATCTCATGCAATACGTCAGTGGATTTTTTACAATGCAAATTAGACAGCATTATTATTACTTTATAGTCAGTGTTTGCTTACCAGTCCTTCTCAAAGCTCAGATCTTCCTTCTGGGATCCATTTCCTTCTTTCTGGAGTACATTATCAAGAAGTCCTTTGTGAATGCTTATTGGTGACAAGCAGCTCTCAGGCTGGGTTCCTAAAGACCTCTTAATTTCATTTCCATCTTTGCACAGTTGTCACCCACGCCTACGATTCTAGGTTAACAATTACTTCTCTCATGGCTTCCATTGCTACTTCGGTGAAGTTGGCTACCAGTCCAGTTGCTATTCCTTTGGGCGTGACCTAGCTCCTCTCCATCCGCTTTGAAGATGTTCCCATCATCTTCACCGTTCTGCAGTTTGCTTCTTCACATCTAGGTGTGGATTTTGTTTTATTCCACATTTGTGATTTACTGTGCCTCCTGTGTCTAAGAATTCTTGTCTTTTACCAATTTTGGAAAGTTCTGCAATACGCTCTTATATTGATTTGCCCCATTCTATCCTTCTGGAGTTCCAATGGAATGCACGTTATGCTTTCTTATTCTAGTATCTCTTAATCTGTCTTCCTTATTATCCATTTCTTGTTCTCTCTGTCTCAATCCTTTACAATTCCTTCACACCTCTACTCCACCTCACCCATTTCTTATTAGTAGTGTCTGTTCATTCGTTTCATTCTTTAAATTTTTCTTAATACTCTCTTTTATTCTTCATTTCTTAATGTTTCTGTTTTCATTTCTTCACGTTCTAGTGAGTTCTTTTTCAAATGTGTGTGTTTATTTTTTCATCTTTTATTCTTTTCTCATATTTTCGATTATCCGCTTAATTTTAATAAACCTGTTAGGAATACTTCAATTTTTTTTTACATTTGATTATTCCAATGCCCAAAGTCATCAGAGGTCTAATAATATTATTTGCTTTTTCTGCTCACTCTCACTGGTTGTGGGTGGTTTCCTCCTATATCTGATAATTTTTTGTTTAGAAATTATATTTGGTTTCCTTCTGGACTTCTTTTATTGATGGGTGGGTCTTTTTGTAATGAGGTAGCCCACAGAGGCTTAATTAACTAAGAGGTCTTAGTTCCAACATCTCCTCCTGTCTGAACCAAGACCTAACCTACGACTCCCAAAGCAACTACTCACTAGTTTATCATTGAGCATTTGCTTACCACTCTGGCTTTGATCTCTCTTTTTGTCTTAGTCCCTAGTCAGTTCCTCTTACTCTCTTATGACCTTAACTATGCACTAAACTTATGTTATCATAGCCTGTGTTCTCCTAAATACAAGACACGAGAGTCTTGTGTGCAGGTAGTTTATTTGGGACGTGATCCCAGGGGACAGCAAAAAAGAGACCAAGGAAGGAAGAAAACCAACATTAAAAGCCATTGCTAAACAACAACAAAAGGGGTCATAGTTTTAAAACAGATTGTGGTTGCCAGAGGTGAGGGGTGGAGGGGTGGGGGAAACAGGGAAAGGGGATCAACCAATTATACACTAAGTCCTGGGCATATAATGTGCAGCATGGTGACTATAGTCAATAATACGGTATTACACATTTGAAAGCTACTAAGAGAGTAGATCTTAAAAGTACTCATTACAAGAAAAATAAGTTTTGTAACTTTGTGTGATGATGGATGTTACCTAGACTTATTGTGGTGATCATTTCACAATATATAAAAATATTAAATTTTAAAAGACTCATTATAAAGTTAGTCACTGTTCCAGATGACTTACGCTCAACTGCCAGGAGCCAAACTTCATTGCCCACCTGATGGCACAGCCCAGGGGGTCGACAAGAGAAGACCGCACAGCGGTTCTCTGGAAGTGAAGCTACTGATATCTCCTATTCAATCAGCTTAGTTTTCTTACTTGGCCTTTCCCTATACCTTAGCAGTCAGTTGATCATTAAAGGCACTTTAAAGAAAACATGCCCCTGTAAAAGGTTACAGTAAGGGTAGATACTAAGAAAACAGTCACACTTCAATTTTTCTAAAGAATAGGCTCTACCCGTTTCAGATATAACAAATGGGACTATAAATATAGAAAACAGAATTAGCCCTCTAGCTTGTCAGGCATAGAAATAGTAATATTAAAGATTAACTCTATAAAGTAAAAAAGCAGAAATGCAAGGAAATAACCAGAAAGTTCCCTCATGGATGAATTCCCTGGAAACATTCTGAGAATAAAAACAAAAGCTTGATGCAAACATATAGGAAGTAGAAAGCATATATAAGCTTGCTAAAGAATCAATAAACTGTCCAGATTGGTTCACCTGAACTGTCTGTGTCCATTCCTTCACACCAACACCAGCCCTCCTTCGGAGTACCCTGGGACTGGTCGGAGCAGGTCTCTGGCACTCAACCTTTCTGGGTTCTTACAAAATGCACCTGAGATGTGTCTCATTGTACCACTCGCATCTCTTATGCTTTCCATTAAGTCCAGTCGATCACAGCATTCCCTTCATGGTGGTGGCCGGCAGTCACCTCTATGAAGACTTAATACAGGTCAGTTAGTGGAACAAGCTACGGTCTCTTCTGTTGCATGTGTTTCCTAGAAGGTCTCTGAGAATCAGCATCTTCTTCCTTTAATTCTCATTCCAGATTTTCTTTACCTCTGCTGTGACTCTGACCAGGCTGGGTTGCTTCCACAATGAGGTAACCTGACCTTCCTCCCTCGTGGCCTGACTTTTAGTTGTTTTGCCTGGGTTAAGCCATGACTGCTACAATTGCCCACTTGTTGCTATGGCTGGGCATGGAAGCCCCAAAAGATGCCCAGTGAGCCCCCTGCATCCCAGGCATACTCCCTTTTTTGCCCCCATGGTACAGCAACAATTCTAGCTCCTTACAATAACCAAGATCAATATCTCCTGCAGGAACAGTAACTCCTCCCCTTGCCTACTGGCCTATGGCCATGAGAGTCTCAGAGCAACCAGATGGTAGTTGAGCTTCAGCTCAGTGGAACCATTACAGTGAGTCCAGGCCTCTAATCCTGCAAAGTTCAAGGTTTCACAGGAAGCATGAGTGGGTCACTGAGAGTGTTGGTGAGAGGGTCTAGTTCTTCTACCACGTGGTCCCTGGACCAATATACTTTGGCTATTGATCACACAGTACCACCCACCTAAACCAATAGCACACATACCACCATGAAAAACTACAAAATAAATGTATATACGGTGTGTGTGTGTGTATGTGTGTGTGTGTGTGTGTGTGTGTGTGTGTGTGTGTGATATTTTTCTGTTCAGGCTGGGCTGAGAGCTGACTTTGGATACCAGCCTGGGGGCAGTGGAGGGATGGTGTAAGTGGATCTTGAGGAGCACAGCATAATTTTGTGAGGCATTTGCCTTAGGTGAAATTTTAACAGGCAATCAAGCCAGCAGAAACTTCTGTCCTCTAGCAGGATGGACGGGGCTACTTCTACCAGTGCAGATGGTTCTAGGAAGTCTGGAGGTTCTAAAGATTCAATCTTGCCAGTGCAAATATCTCTATCTCAGATTCCAGACCCCACTTGTTTCACATCAGGGCCCAACTTGATATGAGAGACCTGTTGAGGCTCTGCCTTCAGTCTCCTCTGTCACTCTGCCACAGTCCTCATAATTAGTTTTGCCCCAAACTGATAAGCACTAAATTTACCACATTTCTCATGCTTGTCCACTGCATATTAGAATCCTAGTTATCTTGATGCTACTGCATGCCTAGATGGTCATTCTCAATTTAGACTAGCAAAGGAGTCTTTATTGTTGTCTAATGACATAGTGACCCAGTCAAATTCCCAGCCTGAGGATCTGCTTACTTCTAGAACTGCATGGAATCCCCTGATAGCAGAGTCTGGAGAGGAAACAACAAACAAACAAAAAACAAAAATAAAAACAACAGAAACAAAAAACAAAAAAACTTGTGTTCAGGGAGTTTATTGGACAAGTGATCCCGAGAATCAGTTATATGGAAGGGAGTTGTCGAACAGGAAAGGAAGGAAAATAATAGAAGCATTAGAGTTGGCTACTGCTAAGGGTGAATGGTATTAGATCCTACTAGGTCTTTAGCCTTTTGCGGAATGCATCTCAGATATGTCCTCCTGGAAGAAGAAAGGAGGAATCTCTTATGCACTGGCTTCCATTTCCTTTTGGTCAAAGGTGGTCTCATGAGTTTTAATTCACCCACTCTTCCAGAGTTCCTATAGGTACTCCATGCCATGATATCCGATGTTCCTTCAGGAAGGAAAGCAAGAGACACCCAGGGCAGAATCAAGGTGAGGTGCTATCTAGTTATACTGAATGAAAGCTGGTCCAAGCCTCGTGGAATTGGTTGCTGTCACAGCAGCTAGAACAAATGGTGACACTAAGAGGATCCACGGATGTCCACAAGCAGATATTAGTTCTGTATTTCACAGCGGTTTTAAGTGTTTGAGCCAGGAGCTGTTTTTGTCTCGAACAACCAGACCTTCCATACATCTGGAAGGGGAACAATCACACTCGTCTCTGTGCCTATGGAGTGGACTAGAGAAATCTCACAGAATGATGGGAAAAGCACTGAATGTGTCAGATATCAAAAGGTGGTGTTTCCAGTCCAATGTTGGCTCTACTACCTACGCAGGTTACTTAGTTCCTATGAGCCCCGTTTCTCCATCTATTAAGGGGACTAATAACAAATGCATGACCCCTCTTATGGAGCAGGAATCAAAGAGATTATGGATATAAAAGCATTTTATAAGCTGCAAAATGCCACAGCAATATAATTTATGATGAGGGAAAACATTAACACTTATTCTTGGTGGCCTGGCTGGTCTTTGCTCCCATCTCCCAAAACCATAACTATGTTGAGTCCGGAGCTTTTGATAAGAAAAAAAAATGACATGGGATAAACGCTTGAGAGAAAGAAAGAAAAAATAAACCAGCTATGATGGCATTCTTTAAAATGAAGCAGGTACATTGCGGTGGTATCCTTTGTTGCATAAAATGTAACCAGGGGCAAGGATGTGGAAAAATTGGAACCCTGCACACTGTTAGTGAGAATGTAAAATAGGGCAGCTGGTATAGAAAATAGTGTGGCAACTCCTCAAAACAAAATAGAATTACTATATGATTTAGCAATTCTCTATCCAGGTACATATACCCAAAGAATTGAAAGCAGGGACTGAAAGAGGTCTTTGTACACCCCTGTTCATAGCAACAATATTCAAAATAGCAAAAAGGTAGAAACAATCCAAGTATGAACTGACCAATGAATAGATAAACCAAATGTAGTGCATAAATATAACAGATTATTATTCAGGCCTTTAAAAGGAAGGAAATTCTAGGGGCACCTGGGTGGCTCAGTCAGTTAAGCATCCGACTTCAGCTCAGGTCACAATCTCACGGTCAGTGAGTTTGAGCCCCGGGTCAGGCTCTGTGCTGACACAGCTCAAAACCTGGAGCCTGCTTCAGACTCTGTATCTCCTCTCTCTGCCCATCCCCCACTCACCCTCTGTCTCTCAAAAATGAATAAATGCTAAAAATTTTTTTAAAAGGAAGGAAATTCTGACATGCTATAACATGGAAAAACCTGGGAAAACATTATACGTGAAATAAATCAGTCACCAAAGGACAAATACTGTATGGTTCCACTTACATGAGGTACCTAGAATAGTCAGACTCAGAGGGACCGGAAGTAGAATGGTGGTTGCCAGAGGGTGGGGAGAGGGGAAATGAGGGGTTGATTTTTTGGTCTGGTTTTGTTTTTGGGTTTTGTTTTGTTTTGTTTTTGAGTTGTTATTTAATGGGGACAGAGTTTTGGTTTTGCAAGATGAAGAGAGCTCTGAGATGGACGGTGGTGATGGTTGCATAACAATGTGAGTGCACTTACTGCCATAAAACTATACACTTAAAAATGGTTAAGATGGTAAATTTTATGTTGTATTTTACCACAATTTTTTCAAATGTAACCAATGATCCAAATAATATAAGAAGCAAAGGGAGGTTCTTCCTAACAAGAGCACCCACTGCATCAAGGATCAATGGGATCCTCTCTGTCTCCTTCCCAGGCCAGGTGACCTAAAGTTTCCTAGGCTTTTTGGCCTGGTCCTGCGTAAGGCTTGGGTGGTGTGTGCAGACACTTTCCACCTTGGTGACAGGGACCATTTTTCCCTTCCTGAACATGCTGCCCAGCTCCTCGGCCAGTGACCACACAAAGCCTAAGGGCATGTTTCCCATAACTCCTGGCCCCCACAGGAGAGGCTCTGGACGTCCCCGCTGCTCCTTATCTCTCTGCCATTGCTCTGCAGTACCGACCTGGCTCTGGGGAAATCTTTCACCACAGGGAAGGCCGAGCTGGAAGACGAGAGGCAGACTTCTTGGTCCTCTGACGGAGTCTCCCAGAACTGGCCTTAACTCATCCATCTTCCTCTTCCTTAGCATGGCTCATTGAACACCGGCTGCAGTTTTTAAACACTATTAACAACACCTCCCTTCAGTGTCGATCACAGAATCGGCTGATGTTCTTGAAACCTGCTATGATTTACACTTGGCTGTAGGTCCAGGAGTTTAAAGACTTCGTGTTTTCTTCTAAAATTGGATTCAAGTTTACTCTACTGCAGTTAATATCTTAAAACTCACTGACTGAGTTTTGCCCCAAATATGCACCTTCTCTTCTTGTGTTCTCCCTGAAAGTCCATTTTTCCTCCAATCTGAGACTGCTCAAATGATACAAATGGTACAAAAAACATAATTTCTGTCCCTAGACCCAAGATAAATTCCCCCAGGCAATTTTATTTGGAATGGCTAAAGCAGCAATAAAATATAAATGGCAATGATCCTCTTAATGCTATTTGAATTTCTAATGCATTATGAGTCTCTTGAGAATTTGACATTCTTTTAGGGTTATAACTAAAATATATCAAAAGACGTGTTTTTTGCTTCCGTTTGCTTGTTTTATGTACTTATGGTAGAATAAACTTCAACTATTATGGTGAAGCCTACTGAAAAATGTAGACGTAAATTTTAACACAATCCATAGCATACAAAGAATGCTTCTCAGGGATTGTTATTTTATGCCAGAGGGTCAAAAAACCTAATCATAGAAGACCTTGCAAGAGGCATTTTTAGGAAAAGAAGAATCCAACCTTTTACATTGGATCTCAGAAAGGCATTTCTCTGGAGAGCAGAAGATATTGACCAAAAAAGTCAATCATGATTATAAGATCTGCCCAATGCTGGCACACAAATCACTTCTATTCCTTCAGCTTGACCAGTCTGGTCCGTGAAAATCCTTTTCTTCTTTGACGAGGCATTAACTTCGCCACAGATGGTTACTGAGCAACTACGTTTGCCGAAGCACAGCGGGAGGACTGCACAGCATGGTCCCTTCTCCCGTGGACTTCACACTGTAGGAATTACAGGTTTTGCCAGGACTGTGGATATGAGGGTGCCCTCCACGGGTCCCTTGTACGCCTGACTGAACCTCAGGTTACGGATCTCAGAAGAAAGGGAAAGTGAAGGGTGCCCAGGTGGAAAGGAGCTAACTGTACCTTTGTGTTCATAAATTTTTTCTAATTTCAGGGGTTCATTACAAGCTTTGTTGTAATTTTGGGGTGGGGGTTAGCCTTTATTTCCCAGAACTGACATACATAATCTGTTCTATGTATGTATAATATATACAACATATATACACACATACATCATCTGTTCTATGCATATGTAATGTATACAACATATATACACACATACATAATCTTTTCTATGTATATATAATATATATAACATATATACACACATACATCATCTGTTCTTTGTATATATTATATATACAACATATATACACACATCATCTGTTCTATGTATATATTATATATAACATACATACACACATACACACATGTGTGTGTGCTATATATATGGGGTATACATACATATGTGTACATATACATATATATGTTGTGATATATATATAATTAGAGAGAAATTTCTATATTAAATTTCTAATTATATATAATTAGAGAGAGAAAATTATATATTAAATGTTCCAATTTATACTTCTACTATCAATGCACACGAAAAGCTATTTCACTTTCTTTTAATCTCCTTTTTTTTAAATGTTTATTTTTGAGAGAGAGAGAGAGAGAGAGAGAGAGAGAGAGAGAAAGTGATCAGGGGAGGGGCAGAGAGAGAGGGAGACACAGAATCTGAAGCAGGCTCCAGGCTCTGAGCTGTCAGCACAGAGCCCGATGCAGGGCTAGAACTCACAAACCACAAGATCATGACCTGAGCCGAAGCTGGAAACTCAACCAACTGAGCCACTCAGGTGCCCCCCTTTTAATATCCTTTAGAATATTCACAAATTTGATAGATAAAAATAGTATCTAATTTATTTATTTTATGATATTTTTAAATATAACTTTGAAAAATACAAAAGAATATATGGAACATATCCACATGTTATAAAACAAAATAGCACACACGACCCAGCCAATAACTTGCATCCATCCACAAGCAACGCCACTGCCCCCTTCCTTCATCTTCACTGCACCCCCAAGGTAAACTGTATCCTGAATTTTAGATCTATTATTCTCTTCTTTCTTTTAAATAATTTTTCTCAAATCTGTGTACATAACTGAATATTGTATCAGTGAGTTTGGGTTTTTAGTTTTATAAAAATAGTATCATACTTAATGGGGTTCCGCAACTTGTTATGTTCACTCAACATTATGTTGTTAAGATTCATCTGTGTCAGGGCACATCATTGAGTTCATCCATTTTCACTGCTATCTAATATTCCATTTTTTCTACTGGATTGTTTTCAGCTTTGTTATTATGAATACATATAAGCATCTCATAAAAATCACTTCATATATCAAAAACCATTCAAGATAATGCCAAATATTTTTCCAATGCAACAATGGAAACATTGGCTGTACCAAGGCACATTCCCACCAGCAATATATAATATACCCTATTTATCCTCATTCTCTCTAACACTTTTTTTTTAAACATTTATTTTTTTTTTTTTTGAGAGAGAGATAGAGCATGAGCAGGGGAGGGGCAGAGAAAGAGACACAGAATCTGAAGGAGGCTCCAGGCTCTGAGCTGTCAGCACAGAGCCCGACGTGGGGCTTAAACCCACGAGCGAGATCATGACCTGAGCTGAAGTCAGATGCCCAATCGACTGAGCCACCCAGGCGCCCCTCTCTAACACTGACATGGTGAAACTTCATTGTTGGCAAGCCAGTGGCTATAAAATCATATCTAACTATGGTCCTACATGGTATTTCCCTGATTACAAATGAAGCAGATTATTTCTTCTTACAGTTATGTACCTTATATATTTTATCTTCTGTGAAATATCAATTCACATCTTTACCCGTTTTTCAATTGTATTTAATTATCTAATATATTTGTAGAAGTTTGTTGTATATTCTAGGTGTTAATCCTTTGTTGATTATTTTTTGTTAATTTTTTACTGTTTATTTTTGAAGGAGAAAGAGAGTGTGAGCGAGGGAGGGGCAGAAAGAGAGGGAGACACAGAATCCAAATCAGACTCCAGGCTCTGAGCTGTCAGCACCAAGCCTGATGCGGGGCTCAAACTCACGAACAGTGAGATCATGACCCGAGCCGAAGTCATGCTTAACCGACTGAGGCACCCAGGTATCCCAATCCTTTCTCAATTATATATATTACAAATATGTTCTGCCAGTGAATGACTTGATTTTTATTTGGTTTATGGTATTTGTTGAAGAAGTCTTAATTGTAAAGTAGTCAAATGTATCAACTCTCTTTTCATGAGTTTCTGTGTCTTGTTTTAAAAATTCCAAGGTTAGAAAGATATTCTCCTATATTTTGTTCTAAAATATTAAACCTCTGCCTTTCACATTTTAAGTACTGGAATTTATTTTTGTATTTTGTGTGAGATTGGAATCCAATTTCAATTTTATCCATGTGGATACTAAGATGTTCAAGAACTATATATTAAATAGTTTCTTCTTCCCCCAATTGTCTGCAGTGCCACTTCTGTTATATATCAAAGTTCCATGAGTATGTGGTCTTCTTTGTAAAGTCCTTATTTTGTTCTACTGGTCAATTTGTCTTTCCCTATACCAATAGCCAATGCATAAATGCTACAGATTTATAATAAATTTTTCTATCAGCCAGAGCAAATCCATCTACTTTATGCTTCTTAACTATTTTTGACCCTTTTCTCTTCCATGTAAATGTTAATACCAACCTCTCAATTTCATTGAAAATCCCATTTAGCTTTTATTTGGACTTTGGAGAGAATAAGCAACTTCATGATGTTGAGTTCTCCTCTCCAAAAACATGAATATCCTTCCATTTTCTTGGGTGCTCTTTAATATCCTCCAGTAAGATCTTATTATATTATGAATATAGATCTTACACATCTTTTATTAGAGTTATTCCTCATGTGGCAGGTTGCCAATTGCCTCCTCTTCCTGGGCATAGAGTGACTCAACGATTCTATTTACCCCCTCAGGAGTAAGTAGATAGCCCCTACTTAAGAAAACATTGCTTGCCCTGAATTCAGCTTTTTCTCACTATTGATCACAACACTGATGTGAGAGTGGCCCAGCTTTGACCATTCCGGTGATTACAGGGTTCTTGGGAATGACCTGGCAACAAAGTGGAAGGAACCTCAGTCTTTAGGTAACATGTTGAAGCAGAGCTGTCTGACCAGCCTAGATGAGCCAAGCTAGAAACTTCTCTCTTATTTACGTCACGCTATTTTGGGGGTATTTATATGGTGTGCTCTTGTTTTATACATTGTTAGATTCTTTTGTTTAGGGGGGTGCCTGGGTGGCTCAGTCAGGAGCCTATCCGACTTAGGCTCAGGTCATGATCTCACAGTTCATGGGTTCAAGCCCCGTGTTGGGCTCTGTGCTGACAGCTCAGAGCCTAGAGCCTGCCTCAGATTCTATATCTTCCTCTCTTTCTACCCCTCCCCATCTCTCTCTCTCTCTCTCACCCTCTCTCTCTCTCTCTCTCTCAAAAATAAATAAATGTTAAAAAAATTTAGAATATTTAGGATTTTTACATCTATCCTTAGAATGAAAATGAACTATAATTTCCTTTATTCTAATGTTCTTGTCTTGATGCCATAAAATGCATTAAGAATATTTCCACTATTCCCATCCTCTGGAAGAGTTTACATCAGATGGAATGATCTGTTTCTGGAAAATTTAGTTGAACTCATCTGTAAAACCATCTGGATCTCCTGTTGTTCTCATTGGGAAGAATTTTTACTATTGAGTAATTGGATTTCTTTAATATTTTTCTTATTGATAAGTAATAAGTGCTATTTCAATGCAGTTTTAATTTCCATTTTTTATGTTACTAAAGAGATTTGTCATCTTTCCATATCTTATTAATTATGGGTTTCCTATTTTGTGGGTTACCAGTTTATTTCCTTTTCCCACTATGATCATTTAGATTAGTTTTACTTCCCCTGCACTATGGATGCAATACCATTCCCTACCCTAATGATGCTGTGTTTGGCCATGTGACTTGCTTTGCCCAAGAGATTGTTAGCAGACATGACATAAGCAAAAAACGTATGGCTCAATCAGGAGAGCATGCAACTCTGATCTCAGGATCATAAGTTCAAGCCCTATGTTGGGTGTAGAGATTACTAAAAATAAACAAACTTTCAAAAAAAAAAACAAAGACAGGGAGAAACATAAAACTAAGAAGGGGCTTGGTGTTAATACAGAGGATTTTTTTAAGTATATTTATTTATTTTTGAGAAAGATAGGGAGAGAAGGAGAGCATGAGCGGGGGAGGGGCAGAGAGAGAGGGAGACAAAGAATCCCAAGCAGGCTCCGCACTATCAGCAGCAGAACCCAATGTGGGGCTTGAACTCACAAACCTCGAGATCATGACTTGAAAATCATTGGTCTTAGAGTGATGACAGACCCTTGGAATAGACCTGTACCCAAACTGCATCCTGGAGCCAAGTCCCATGAACTTGCACCCTGAAGCAGAATCACCTAGCCCAGTCCAACCTAAACCAGTCAAATTAGAGCTGAGAGCAGACTTATGTGACAATAAATGCTATCGTTAGCCACTGAGTTTTAAGAGGACTTGTTATGCAGTATTATTGTAGTAATAGCTGACTGATGCATCTATTTATCTATCAGGATGTTAGATAACATCAATTTTTATAAATTTCTTATCATTTTTTCTTATCAATTGTATTAATTTATATAATCTTTATATATAATTATAATTACTTTTATATAATTATTAGTTTATTGTTATAACTATTCCTCCTGTGCTAGAGTTTGTCTGGCATTTTGATGGGGTTTCTTTTTTCTTTTTAATTTCTTTAATTTGAGAGAAAGAGCACTCGCAAGCAGGGGAGGGGCAGAGAGAGAAAGGATCCCAAGCAGGTTTCTTGCTGTTAGCGTAGAACCCAACATGGGGCTCCCTCCCACAAACCATGAGATCATTACCTGAGCGGAAATCAAGAGTCAAACACTTAACAGATTGAGCCACCCAGGTGCCCCTGGTGTTTCTTTATTTTACATAAGGAAACTCCCTTTTTAGTTAATTTTGTACATTTTTCCCTCGGCTAGCTTATGCTACTTTTGAACCTAAATGGTCTTTCCCAATTCTGAGATTTAATAAATAATCAATTCCATTTTCTGTTTTTCTAAAACTTAAAAGATATATAATTCTGTAATTTATCTGGAATGAGAGAGGTATATTAATCATTCGTGGATCCTCTGTTTTTATTTTCCTGAGTTCAATGTAATGTGTCTGGGAGCCCTAAAAATTAATCCTATTTTTAATTGGAAAAATATTTAAATTGGAAACTCGTTAAGATTATATAATAGTCACCCTTTTAGCTAACATGTTTGTTTTTGCTTTAAATTTTTAATTAAATTAGCATACCAATTTAACAACTCCCAATTATTCTGTGTTTAACCAAGCTGAAATTAAGCTTTCATTTGCTGTTCAATCCCTCTAGACAATTTAAATGTACCACAGTGTTCTAGTAATCCACATCTCTGTTCCTTATTAACCAAAATAATTTAATTGCTTCCAAAAAATTTTTACTACTTCCGGTTCCTGGATTATCGTAGGATCCTCTTGT
This sequence comes from Cryptoprocta ferox, assembly GCA_028646485.1. Taxonomy (NCBI): domain Eukaryota; kingdom Metazoa; phylum Chordata; class Mammalia; order Carnivora; family Eupleridae; genus Cryptoprocta; species Cryptoprocta ferox. The sequence continues at coordinate 69,054,491 of CM053574.1, forward strand.
CTGTCCAAGTTGGAATTGAAGGATACCCATTTCATTGTTAGAAGGACCAGAAAAATGTGTGAATATCATTACCATATTGAAGGTATCCTGGTGTGAGTGAAGTTATCCTTGGTGAAGGTATCACCAAGCTGTCCCTTGGTGACTGATTCTCCCAGATGGGAATCACTATGCTCTCTGTAGCCAATAGCAGCATGTTTGTAGGACTGGCATTGCAATGTACTTTTGTTTAAATATTTGTTCATCCCATTTGACTGTGAGACCCCCATTGGCCATTACTCATTTCTAGTTTTCTAGCCCCTCCCTTGGTACTTGGCTCAGAGAAGATGCTCTGTTAAACGTTTGTTGTTGATCAACCGACTGAAGTTTGTACTGAGTGACACGAGTGTGATAATGGGCTGCCTATTTGGTTAGCTTCTTTTCTCTTTCCCTTCTCAGTTAGACCATGACTAGTATTTAATCCATTTACAATCTTGTACCAGCTCCTTCTTTTATATCTCTCAGTCTAGGTAGTTACTGGAGGGCCCAAATACCACCGCATCAGAGATGGAAATGTGGAAATAAATTAGATTACCCCCAGTTTCTTAACTAAGTTATTCCAGCAATGTCATATATCGCGAAGAGCACCAAACTAGTGCTAAGGGGACTTGAGGGCCCAAGACCAGCTCTTCCTCTTAATGCCCAGCTCCAGGAGGGTCACTTCATTCCTCAGGGCTGCAATTTTGCCATCTGCAACTTATAACATGCCACTGTATTACACCATCTGTTAAGTCCTTACCAGTACTCCTCTGCGAAACTCATCAGTATTAGAGTCATTCATTAGGCAGCCACATTGCATAACGAAGGACTCGAGGCTTTGGAGTCAATAGCTCTGGTATTGAGTCCAAATTATCAGTTACAAGATTAACAAATCTTGGGTAAGTTTTTTTAACCTCAGTGATGCTTGGTTTTCTGTAAGAAGTATAATACCTCTCTTGCAAAGTTGCTGTGAAATTTAAATGAGATAAGTCAGATGACGTTTGTGCCACAGTTCACACACGGTAGAGTCTAGATGGGCCTTCCGTCACGTTAATGTCACAAAAGTCACGTTAATGTCACCTGTCCTTACACACAACACACAAAGGATGCTCATCTTTCACCTTCACTTATGCTCCGCATATCTCTCTCTCTCCCTCTCTCTCTTTCTCTTCCCCACCCCAGAGACCACAGAGGTCCAACAGTTTTAATGGTGTTCTTTCCTATGGTTTTGGTACCACCATTGCCGAAAAGAGAATCTATCTTAGAAGCAGTGATTTAACGGTTCAATATTAATTTCTTGATGTATTACAAACATTAAAGAAATATTCCCTAGATAATCCTCCCTATGTCCAGTGAAATGAAAAATTGCCAGATATGCAGAACTTGGAAATTGGAGTGATTAGGTTCTTTAAATTCTGAACAATGGTGCTATTGATGTGTAGGTACATTCCAATAATTATTTTTAATGGTAAGGAATGTCTCATACACAGTAAGTAATATTACAGGATGGCACAATAAAACAGAATCACTAAGGGGCACCTGGGTGGCTCAGTCGGTTGAGCATCTGACTTCGCCTCAGGTCATGATCTCATGGTTCGTGAGTTTGAGCTGACAGCTCAGAGCCTGGAGCCTGCTTCGGATTCTGTGTCTCCCTCTCTCTACCCCTCCCGCATTCATGTTCTGTCTCTGTTTCAAGGATGAATAAACATTAAAAAAAAGTAAAAAAAAAAAACAAAAAAAAACCAGAATCACTAACTGTTCAAAAGTGGTTTCTGCTGTACTTTACATCTCATTCCTAGATACAAAGGTTTTAAAACAAAACTCCTCTACCTACAAAGCAATTCTCTTGGGAATTGGCTATTCAAACCTGCAACAGCCTTCAAAAGTTCAGAAGAAGAATATTGATGATTATTGTCTCAAAGGGGTTTTGAATGTCTTGATTTGGGAGCATTTTCTCCAGCCAATGCCTAGACTTCCCAGAAGAGGGCAGCAGGACCCACAGGAAAGCTCCCAGATGTTTGCTGGGTTTTAAAACAAGGCCCTGGCCCAGGAGGAGGACACTCTCTTCCCACCAAGAAGCGCACCAGGGGCCACTGCAAAATGAAAATAGGGGCCCCTTGTCCAAAGGCCAAGAAGAAAGCCTCTCCTGTCTCCTGCAGTCTCTTTGCCTGTCATGCTGTGTTTTGTTACTTAATACCAGCTCCCTCCGGCAGAGGGATACTGGCAAAAGGTGGTGCAGGCCTCACTGTCCGGTCCTGTGACAGTGTGCACAGGGTTTGGCCCCCCTGTCACCAGGCTCGGGCCTGGGTGACCAAGCCCCCAACCCAGGGTGGCAGGAGGCAGCGAGAGGCAGAACTGTGCAGGACCAGAGGATCCAAGCCCCTGACACAGGCCCCACTGGCCCATCCGACTTCACACCAACACCACAAACACCAAGATAATACTATTGAGCATTTCAAGATGACTACCACGGAGACTTAAGGCCAAGTAGGAGCCCCTTCAGATCGTCAGCCCTGTGGGACTGCACTGGCCACATACCTGGCCAGCACACTCTCTATTCTCTGAGTCCAGCCAATGTCAACAACCTAGGGACCCCTAAATCCAGACTAAGCTGTTACCTGCGTGCCTTCCAGCTTCAGGAAGCAAAGAGGCACCAGCTCCCCCATGACACTTCCACCATCAGAACAGAAACACTGTCCAATGTCTCTGCCTCTTCGTTCCAGCTACATTGGTCTCCATGATATTTCTGGGATGCCCCCAAACTTACTCTCCCCTCGGGACCTTTCCTCTTAACTTCCACTTCCCTGGACTGCCCTTGTTCCAGACTGGGGGCACCCTCCCCCTTCATTCAGAACTCAGTTCAGATGTCACCTTGTCAGGGAGCCCTTCCTGGGAGCAAGGCTCCCAACCCCCGCCCACAGGTAGGCCTGATCCTTTAACCAGCTTTATTTTTCCTCGGAGCACTCTCACCTACACCTGATGTATTATATATTCTCTGACCAGAATGCCCACAGGACCAGGGTTTTTGTGGGGTTCTGGGTCCATGACTGTATCTCCAGCTCCCAGAACAGTGCCTCGTGCGTATAAACATTCGGATATCGAAATGAGGATGTCTTGATAACCCACTGTCTGAAGGCAGCAGCGCCCATTGATGGGACAAAAGTAAAGATCGACCAGCAACGTGGGCAAGGCCTGCAGGGTGCACCTGTCAGATCGGCAGACGGGAAAGGAGGTGTCTTTACCCGTATACAGATTTGCTTTGAAAGAAGAATGCAGACTTTGCATTGTACCTTTACATTTTCCCATCGCCAAACCTGTGTCATATTTACAGTTCCCTTGGAGAGCAACGGCTTCATTCCATTTACCAGTGAAATAAATGAGGCCCAGAGATGTAAACAGTCACACAACTTCAAGTCACACAAGTCGTAGTGGCAGCGGCAAATTTAGAAGACAGGACAGATTCTTGACTTTTATCCCTGGGTTCTCTTCCAAGACCATGCTGTTCTGAACGTGTGGTCCCCGACCTGAGCTTTTCATTCTATGCCAGGGTCAGGAGGCTAGACCCTCCGCCCCCAGAAACCCTTTGTAGTGGCCCACAGGGCTTTGGGAGCTCACTCAGCTTGTCGGCAGAAAGAAATCAGCCTCGCCTTGAATCCAGTTCAGGATCAATGTGTCGACAATTCTTTATTAATAAGCCCAAGTGTATGATATTTGTAAGCAACTGCAAATCGAACGTCAAGAGAAAATATAAGGGAGTGCATTATGTGTTGTGAAATATTGCAACAGACAGGCATCGTCTCGGTTTTGTGATTCAGAGTGTTGGCTTCCTACATGATCACCGATTTCTGTCCCCTGAGGAAGCATTGTCTAGCCCTGAGCAAGGCACTGGTTCCAGACCCATATACTTTAGCTAATTAGCCTCAACCACATTTTAGCTAATTAGCCTCAACCACATTTCACATGGGGTTTTCCTCTGTGGCGAACTTTAATATTCAGCAGGAGAATAGACACTCTTTATTCCTTTAATTGTGTTTTCCTAATTAAATTGCAAATAGTAATTGCCTCTTACTCTTGAAAGGAAGATCTTAGATTTCATTATTGAGCTCCTATGTTCACATGTTATCTTAACTATTTTTAAAACCTTGGCACAACTAAGTAACCAAATAGACCTTACACCACAGACATATTTCCCATAAATATAAAATTTCTTCTTTGATGGCAATCCTGACAACATGGTTATCTAATAGTGTTTGATGTATGTTTATTATAAAATGGACAAGAATAATACCCTTCAGTCTAACTAGATAAAATGAAATGTACTGTACCCTTATCTATGAACCACTCTGTTTCTTGTTCCCTAATCTTTATTTTTTATTTTTTAAGGGTTTATTCATTTATTTTGAGGGAGAAGAAGAAAGAGAGGATAGAAAGGGCAGGGAGAGATAGAGAGAGAGAATTCTAAGCAAGCTCCACACTGTCAGAGCAGAGCTCGACGTGGGGCTCAATGTCACAAACCATGAGATCATGACCTGAGCCAAAATCAAGAGTCAGATGCTTAACCAACTAAGCCACCCAGGTGCCCCCTGTTTCCTAATCTTTTAAAATAGAAGAAATTTCAACTAGTCTTCTCTACTTAAAGGAGGATGATGAAGATTAATTTAACACTCTTGAAATAAACAAAAATTGCATAGAATGAATTTTGACAAGTTATAGGTACCATATTATTAATACTAATATTATTTACAATGTAGCTGTCTCATAACAGATTGGTAAAGATGATGCAATTTGTAGAATGTATAATTTTAAAAGTGCAGGAGACCTCAAAGGTGATCTGGCTCAAATTCATTGTATTTTTTAAAAAGGTATTTTAATTTTTTTAATCTTTATTCATTTTTGAGAGAAGGAGAGACAGTGTGAGCAGAGTAGGGGCAGAGAGAGAGGGAAACACAGAACTCAAAGCAGACCCCAGGCTCTGAGCTGTCAGCCCAGAGCCCAATGTGGGGCTGGAACTCATGAACTGTGAGATAACGACCTGACCCAAAGTCGGATGCTTAACCAACTGAGCCACTCAAGCGCCCCTCACATTCATTTTAAAGAAGGATAAGCAAAAATGCATAAATAGTGGATTATACCTACTTTAAAGTTTTCCTTTGATAGACTAAGATTTTTTGCTCTGTTTTTTTTTCCTTTTTTTTTAGGTTTCAAGTTTTTACTTATATGCTAATTAGTTAACTTAGTGTAATGTTAGTTTCAGGTGTTGAACTCAATGATTTCATCATTTACATACAATATCCAGTGCTCATCAGAACAAGTGCTGTCTTTTATATCCATCCCCTCAGTTTGTTCTTTAGAACAAGAGTCTCTTACAGTTTGCCTCCCTTTCGTTTTTTTCTTCCTTCCCCTATGTTCATCTGTTTTGTTTCTTAAATTCTGCATGTGCATGAGACCATATGGTATTTGTCTTTCTCTGACTGACTTCACTTAGCATTATACTTTCTAGCTCCTTCCATGTCACTGAAAATGGCAAGACTTCATTCTTTTTGATGGCTGAGTAATATTCCCTTGTATGTTTTGTGTATGTGTGAATAATTATATATATATATACCACATTTCTTTATCCATTCATCATTCAATGGATATTTGGGCTCTTTCCATAGTTTGGCTATTGTTGACAGCACTGCTATAAACATTGGGGTGCATGTGCCCCTTGAATCAGTAATTTTTTAACCTTTGGGTATATACCTAGCAGTGCAATTGCTGGGTCATAAAGTACTTCTATTTTTTAGTTTTTGAGAAGCCTCCATACTGTTTTCCAGAGTGGCTGTACCAGTTTGCATTCCCAATAGATGAAGATTTTATAATAAAGTATTATTTAAGAGGAAATGAAGCTCTTTACCTCACTTAGAACACATCACAAGAGTAAGACAACCAGCACCTCTTAGGGGCTCCAGACTATTTACAGCAGCTTCTTTAATTATTCATGGTAGATCAGGCTTTCCAGATCCTTTGCCATCCTGACTGTCCTTGATAAATTTGTAACTGTCAGTATCCTCAAAATCCTAAATTTTCACCACTGTAGGGACTGTGGGGTTGGTGCCCCCTTGAGACCTAGGTGGATCTAGTCAATGCAAACCAAAAGTACATCCATTTTCTGAACACCTACATAACTAAAGGCCCTAGGCCTCACCTGTGTAAACTGCTTTCTAACTAGGACATCTGTTCTTTTTGTCTGCTCGGTGTCCGTCTCTCCTTCTTCTACAACAACACCCCAGTGTTCCTTTGGGGAGTTAACCACTCTCTTTGTTGGAGAGAACCCGGGAGGGACTGTCAATCCAGACAGCCCGCCCTCTACTGGCCAAGAGGCAGGCCTGTGACTCAAGCTGGACCAGGCAGCCACCTTCTCTCTGGCATTTTGACTCAGAAGGAGACACCAGCAGGAACTGATTGTGACAAAATGGGATGTTGAAAGGACACTTCTCATTTCCTACATTCTCCAAGTGATTCTGGTTTGGGAGGTCCCAAACCTTCGTTTTTCCGCCTCTCCTTCTATTCCATGAGGACCCCTATGTCTTCCCAGTAAAATCCATCTTTTGCCTTTGGTTAAAAAAAGTCAGTTTCAGGACACCTGGGTGGCTCAGTTGGTTAAGTGTCCAACTTCGGCTCAGGTCATGATCTCACGGTTTGTGGGTTTGAGCCCCACTTTGGGCTCTGTGCTAACAGCTCAGAGCCTGGAGCCTGCTTCAGATTCTGTGTCTCCTTCTCTCTCTCTCTCTCTCTCTCTCTCTCTCTCTCTCTCTCTGCCCCTTCCCTGCTCACACTCTGTTCTCTCTCTCAAAAATAAATAAACATTAAAAAAATATTACCAAAAAAATTCAGTTTCTGTTGTGATTAACCCAAATCTCTACCTGGTACACCTGGCCTCCGGGCTATTTTCTGCTTTGTTTCCTTATATGTTTTTTTTTTTTTTTTCTATTAGAGAAGGGATTTTATCTGCCCTGTTCATTGCCGGATCTCCAGAACTGAGAATTCTGTCCCTAGGATGGGAAGTTCTCAACAAATAGATATTGGATGCATGACTGATACACAATTCCCTAAGTAATCTGTTTCTCAAAACCAAATATCTTGGGATGATAAACTGAAAAAAATGGGATTTTTTTAAAGTCTATTTCTTTATTTTAAAAAAGAGGGGGAGCTCTGTATCAGGCTCTGTGCTGACAGGGTGAAGCCTGCTTGGGATTCTCTTTCTCTCTCCCTCTCACTCTGCCCCTCCCTGGCTTGCTCGCTCTCTCTCTCTCTCAAAAAATAGATACATAAACATAAAAAAAAAAAAAAGAAAGGGCAGAAAAAGGTATTTAAGACCTGGTCCTCACAAACTAAATGCAAGTCCTGTTTTCTAAATTAGCCTCAGAATCAAGCAGCCAGGCAAAGTGTGGAGCAGACCTGTGACCGAGTGGATGGTTCAGCTCACTCTGCTGGGGGGCAGCTGAGCCCGGAGGAAGGCTGCAGCTGTTGTGGCCAGAAGCACACCCACTCCCAGCCAGACCAGCCAGGGAGAAAGTGGCTCAGCAGAAATGGTCCATATAGAAATGGCTTCGCGTTTCTGAGCTTGCTTTGTAATCCATGCTGAATTTACCGTGGCCCTGACAGCCAGTCTTGGTTTAAGACAAAGGAAGAGAAACAGCAAGAAGGGAAAGAGATGTGCTCATAGGATTACTGTGGCTGGTGTTTGCAGACAAAGAGAGTCAGATAAATACTGAAGACACAGGCACAGTAAGAAGATGCTCACAGACTTCCCACCCCCGGATATGATACAAACAAAATGTGAATTGGTAGTGTGGTGGATGCCTTTAAAAATCTATAGAGAGGATACAGGGTCAAAGCTCTATATTAAAGAGCAAGTGTCATTTGGCTCTTACCCCTTGCAGAGGCCTTTACCAGAGATGCTCATTGAAAATGGCTAATGTGAAGTGAATGTCTGTTGTGTACCAGACTCAGACTGTGCTGGGTAATTTGCATGCAGTTTCTTATGTGGTTGCACAATCTTCTGTGGTAGATAGCACTACAATCTCCCATTTTACAAGTGGAGAAAGTGAGGTTTGGAGTGGTGCTCAAGGCTACACAGCTAGCAAGATTTCAACTGGATAGCAAGAGATGCTAGTCTGGAGAAAGAGATAAAGGCGAGAGGCTAGCGAGTCCATGTACCAGCCTACATTATGGGCATGAAGGAGAAATTTCTGGAAAAGATCAGGCAAGGAGAAAACCAGAGTGGAGTCTAACAGGATTCAAACTGCCCAGCTTTAGTGGGGACCGAGATGTGTCCTAAGCCCTCCCAAGGGGCCGCTGCTCATTTACCATCCGGTTCCCTTGCTGCCCGTTGCTTCCAAATCATTCCCCCTCCACCCTCACCAATAACACTTGCCACCCCTCTGTAGTGGATTAACCTGACTGAGAAACTCACTGCCATGATTTCTGCAGATGTCTCACTAAAAACACAACAAGAAGTGTTTTTTTCACCCTGTTTTCATAAAGTAATCATGCCTTTGAGTCTTGGAAACTTGACTTTATTCTTGAAAAGCAGGAACAGGTCTTTGGAGGAGCCCTAAGTTTTAAGGAAGAGGGGTATGACCCCCTCCAGCACCAGGAAGAGCTGGATCCTCTAAAGAGAGGGTCTCAAAATGCTGTCCCCTGGAGTTGCCCAAGACCCCTTTAGTGGTTCCAGGAGATCAAAACTACTTTCACAATAATACAATGTTCTTTGCCCTTTTTCACATTCGTGCTCTCAACAGTGTACATGGAATTGTCCAGAGGCTGCCTCATGTATGGTATCCCAGCAGATCGAACGCAGAAGCAGATGTGAGAATCCAGATATGAAAGTGATTTACAAAAAGTGTAAAAAAATTCTTATTCATTTTTTGGTTTGGAAAAATTAATTTTACCTAAAAAAATGTTACTTAGTTCAATGTGTAATGGGCTTAATAATACTTTTTGATGAATTGATAAAGATTTTGAACATTTCTCAGTTTTAATTTCTGGTATAGTAAATATTGATAGTTATAACCCCCCCCCCAAACAAAAGCTCTTTGGAGTGCTCAATAACTGGGGAGCCACATGTGATGAATTCCAGGAGTGTTGGAAGCCTGAGATCTGTTTCCACATGTCCTAGATGCGGCCGGACCCACGTCAGGGTGAGGGGATATCTCTGGAGGCTGGAGTCTGAATCCATAAGGCTCAGTCGCACCAGTGAGGGTCTGCTGATGCTGAGCAGCCGTCAGTGGGGAGGCCCGCTGGGCGCACGGGCACCACTCCAGCCCACCTGAGGAGCACAGCGAGGCTGGACAACCACATTGTGCAATGGAAGCACAATGTGTGATATAACAGCAACAACCATACTATGACCGTGTAAGCCCTGGGATTCTGCTAAAGGATCCAAAACAAGAGGGCACTAGGAGTCCCAATAATCACCACCATTGACTATGCCACCGACCAGGAAGTGCGTGCGGACTTAGGCTGGATTTGATTTGTTACGAAACATAAAAACCATGCTTCATGTTCCTGAACATCATGAAACAAATTTCTATCTGCTGCACACTTCCTTCCCACATTGCTGTGATCTTCTAAACTTCCTGTCTTGCTTTATCATTTATTAAAGACTCCACAGCCTGGCTCAGTCTTCCTTTCTATTTCTAGGCTGAGGAAATGAGACATTTTTTGAGAAGGACCTCAAAAACCTAAGTTTTCTATTGCCTGACCTCCTATCAGCAGCAACCTTCTCCACAGTGGCCCTTCCATTCCCTCCTTCAGCCATGACCTGGACCTACCCGTCCCCTGGGATCCTAGCTCCACACCACGCTCATCCTCTCAGCTGGATGATTGAGACCTTGGGAGAAGTGAGATTTACCAGGGAGAATGTGTGAAATGAGAAAAAAAAACACAAAACACTGCTCAACAGAATTCTGGGGAGAAATAGAATTTCAGGTTCAGGCAAAGGAGCCTGAAAACAAGGCTGAGGAATGGCCATGGAGGTAGGAGGGTACTGAGGAGATTATTCTGGACTATCTACTTGAGCCCCAAATGCCATGCAGCTGTCATTACAAGGAGGCAGAAGGAGATTGTAGAATGCAGAGAAAATGGTGTGAAGATGGGGCAGAGGGGAGTGATGTGTCCACAAGCCAAGGAATTCCTGGAGTCACCAGAAGCTGTAAGAGGCCAGGACTAGATTCTCCTCCAGAGCCCAGAGGGCATCTCCAGATTTTTGGACAGGACTTCCTATATAGAATGCACTTAATAACTGTTTGTCAAATGTTGACCACTCATCCTCTTGAAATCCTTTCTCCCTTGGCTTTCATGATATCATGCTTTGCTGATTTCTCTCTGAGGTAGTCTCCTAGGACAGATGTACCAACTCACCACAAGCTAGGTGACTTAAAACAACAGAACTTTATTCTCTCATAGTCTGGAAGCCAGAAATCTGACATCAAGGTGTCAACCATCATGAGTTCTCTGAACAAGCCACGTTCCCCCACCCCCAGGCTTATGGCCACACTGATTGGCTGACACATCCTCTCTCAGCCTCCACCTCCCTTCCACTTCCACACAGAAGCCAGGATAGAAAACCCTCCCATTCCCAGCCTTCTTTGCAGCCAGGGGCAGTCATTTGTGACCTTGTCTGACTCATGGAAGATAAGCCATAGTCTTCTAGGAGCTTCTAGGAAAGCTTTTGCTTTCCTGATTGAAAGGATAGACGTTGCTAACAACATTCCCTCATTTGTTGTGCCTTCAACACAGTAATGATGCTAATGTGGCCACAGCAACCTTGTGACTATAAGAAAAGGCCAAGAGAATAGTGGAGATGCCCATAGATCATCAAGCTGCAGAACCAACGTCAGCAGCTGCCCACTCCTACTCCTTGTGATGTGACAGAAAATAAACTCCTACTGCGTCAAGCCCACCACAATGTGACTCCTTCTGCTGGGACACTCTACCCTCTTCCCTCTTTGTCCTGTGGATGCTTCCTGTCTAAGCCTAGATTTCAGCATCTCCAGGAAGTTTTCTCTGATCATCCGAGCCCAGACCTGATCACTGTTCCAGGAATTTTCCCACAGCATCTTGTGTTCCCCTTGCTCTAGCATTTATCACATTTTTTTCCTTTTTGGTGTATCCCACATCCCACTATGTTATGGGGCTGAATTGTGTCTCCCCACCCACCCAAATTTATATGTTGAAATCCTAAACCCTAGAACCTTAGAATGTGACTGTATTTTTAGACAGGGCCTTTAAAGAGTTATTAGGGTTAAATGAAGTCATGTGGGTGGGCCCTGATCCAATATGACTAGTGTCCTTAGAAGAAGGAGAAATCTGGACACATACACAGAAAGAGAAAAGAGGTTGTGAAAACACCTTAGGAAAATGGCCTTCTACAAGCCAGAAAAAGAAGCTTCAGAAGAAACCAAGCCTGCTGACACCTTGATCTTGAACTTCAAAATCCGGAATGGGGAGGAAATTAATTTTTGTTTTTTAAACCACCCAGTCCGTGATACTTTGTTATGGCAGCCCTAGTAAACTAACAGACTAGCCAGTATGGCCAGGGTGATGGGACATCACTGCCTTGATTAGATTATGGTATATAAGGCTCTGTCTGAGCCACTGGGAGAGTCTCCTGACCGCTACAATGCAAACAGCCATGTTACTATCCCACCTTCTCCATGGGTCAGGAGTTCAAGCATGGCTTTGTAGAACCTTCTGGACTGCCTCTGGAGAAATCCATGTGACAGGAAACTTCAAAATACCTCTAGGGACTGAAGATGGCCTCCAACCAAAAGCAAAGAAGAAGCCAGGACCCTCAGGTCTATAACCACTAGGAAGTGAATTCTAACAATAACCATGAAAGCCTGGAATAGAACTTTGAGCTCCATATCAGAACACAGCCAGGCTGATCCCTTGATTACAACCTTAGGGAGCAAAAGGTTCTGGTAAGCCCTGCTTGGACTCCTGACCCATGGAAAAGGCAGAATCATAACTGAGTGTCACTTTAAGCTGCTGAATCTGTGGTGATTTGTTACACAGCATAGAAAACTAATGGGTGCCTGATGATGAGATTTTCATTTTCTGGTAGAGGAGACGGGGAGCAGGTGATACCCATATGACTCCATGCTACGAATGTTCATTAGAAATTCAGGGATCACGCCAAGCCTGAGAGGAGAAAGGGGAAAGAGAAATATAATGCAACTCACTACCACCCCCAAAATATGTTTTCCTCTCAAGGTGTGATGGGGTAAATAACAACCAGTATAGTATAATTTGAGGAACATGAACAAGCTATTAGTCCAAAAATATTTGCCCCCCCACTGACCTGTCCTGACACCTAAGATGTCCATCTGCAAGGGGAGGGGATCTTAATGCAAATAAGAAGCTTTCGGAGTCCTGGTTTAAAATGCACAAGCCTGAGCCCCAACCCACCTCCAACTCTCTAAGTCTACGTTTTTACCAAGAATACCATCCGAGGTGCCTCTAGGAACTATTCTTTGAGGACACTGCTTTACACACCTTGAGGAGACATGTTCTGGAATGATGTGGTCAGTCTCCTGGACACAGAATTTTGTCTTGAGGTCTTGAGGAAAAACCGCCCTCCCCACTCTGTCTCAGGGCCCATCCGGGAGCTGCATCTGGCTCTACGTCCCCTATCGGGCCTTGTTCTCAGGCTTTCAGGCTGCTGCCCAGCCTGCTACAAGTGTCCATCCAGCCCGGGCAGCGTGGACATGCTGCATCCACCCAGAGCTATTCTCAGCCACGGTCTTGGTCTCCTCACTGGATTCATTATGCCTGGGAGCACCACGCCTGACACACGCAGATCAGTCCCTCCAGCTCCATGGGCAGGAAGTTTGAGCCACTGGTTCCAGAACCAGACACATTGCCCCAGAGAAGGCCTGGGTGTCTGAGCCAGCATGGACAGTCCATGAATGCCAGGCACTGGGCTACACTCTCTGACTCGTCAGTTTGCCTCTGACAGCCCTGGTCCTCTGCTGACCTGTTTTGATCACGACCCCTCCTAGTGATTTACAACAGCACACCCCCTGGGAGGTCCCACGCAGCTGGAGCTGCCCTGAAGGGGACAACCCAGGATGCCAAGGACATCAGAGGAGTGCTAGTGACTTACCCCCTCCAGACGCACCTCATTTTGCCCTCACCTTCCCTGATGTACCTGTATTTCAAGGGTCTGTCCAGTGCTTCCTGGAGACAGAGGAGTCCCAATGGACAACTGTCTTTGGTATTTCAAACTCAACACAGCGGAAATACCATCAATGCCGTCTGGTGAAGCAAACCAGACTGGACTGAGGATTGTATCTGGCACCTGCTCACAAGTTTGTTCTATTTTTCATCCAGAAAACTTGAAACCACTTCCTCCAAATATCATGGCTTGGGATTAATAAGCACTCTGGGGAGAGTCCAGAATTCCAGCTGAAAGATTTTTTTTTCTTAGTGTGAGTTATTTTGTGTAATAATAGGCACAGAGTCTTAAGGAAAATGACATTTGAAAACAGTGGTTGTGAGATGGGGGTATAGGCTCAGCTTGATCTCTCCCTGACCCCAAAGATAAAATTATCTGTGTGCTAAGAGGAGAGGAAACTTTTTGCTTCTGAAAATTAATTTACATTTTGGACAAGTATTAATTTTGCTGATGATGAGACCAAACCATATAGAAAACTTTGTGGTTCTGTCAGTGACTTAAGAAAAAATTAATAGGGGCGCCTGGTTGGTTCAGTCGGTTAAGTGTCAGACTTTGGCTCAGGTTATGATCTCACAGTTGGTGAGTTTGAGCCCCATGTCAGGCTCTGTGCTGACAGCTCAGAGCCTGAAGCCTGCTTCAGATTTTGTGTCTCCCTCTCTCTCTGCCCCTCCCCCACTCACACTCTGTCTCTGTCTCTGTCTCTCTCTCAAAAATAAATAAACATTAAAAATAATAATAGGGGCAGCTGGGTGGCTCAGTCTATTGAGCAACCAACTTTGGCTCAGGTCATGATCTCATGGTTCATGAGTTAGAGCCCCATGTGGGGCTCTGTGCTGACAATGCAGAGCCTGCTTCAAATTCTCTGTCTCCCTCTCTCTCTCTCTCTGCCCCTCCCCTGCTTGCGCTCTCTCTCTCTCAAAAATAAATAAACATTAAAAATTTTTAAAGAAAAGAAAAACATTAAGTTAAACCTTTGCATTTTATTACTAGAACCAGAGAGTTCTTTCTATAGAAAATCACCACTCAAATCAAAAAATGATATGTGACAGGTATAATTCTCATTTATTGCAAAATCCAAGTCTATGGAACATTCTGTACTAACAATAAAAGCAATGGCCGTCTTACATTTTTGTTCTACTTTACAGTTCACAGAACCATTTTATGTATCCTCAGGGTAACCCAGTGAGGCAAATAATATTTGACAAACAAGGAACCGAACAAGTGAAAAAGAGCCTCAAATTTAGACCTCTCTGCTTGTCCCACATGCTTCCACTCGTTTATACCTATTCTTGGGCTCCTGGAAATGACCCTGAGGATAGTTTCATCTGGCCCTAACTTTATTTTTGTTACCAGGAAGAAATAACAATTTTGAGACACATCAACACATTTATCTTCATTTCATTCATGTCTTTTTCAAAACAGTCATATAATTTACGACTGAGTTATCCTGTTTGTGTTGTTGCTGTTTTGTTTTGCTTGGGTCTCTTTTCCTTTCTTCCGAGCCTCCCCAAGCCTACAATCCACAGTGCTCTGGGACAGAATGTATCCCTGACACACAGGCGTCAGGCCACTAATGAGCCGTCCTGGTCAACGACTGACCCCAAGTCATGAAACTTATGAATTAGTAAGGGGTTAACAGTACATCGTATTGTCAGGTATCTAAGATATCACTGCCCATTCACTTCATGCCTAGTGGAGATTACCTGGTGTCTGGTTATGTTCTTCCAGATTGAGAAGAACAGGCTTTGGCCCCACAAGGCCTAGTGAAGTACCTGACACAGAGTAGACACTCAGTAAATGTGTGGCAAATCTAATTGGGTCGTAGGCCCTGCCAATCCAGGAATAACCAAGGAGACCAGATGAGGTATGACATATTGCCCAGTCAACCAAGCATCCCTAGCTGGTACTACAACTTCAGCTGGTTCTCCTCACAGACCCCCAGTCAATTCTTTTGCCTAGGGTACCCCCACAAGTGCCCTGCCCTACCCACTTCCCTCTTCTCCTGACCAGACTATGAGAAGATGGGAGGCCAGACAGGGGATGGGAGTACCCAGAAATGCTTCCACCAACATTAAAATGGCTCATCCTGGCCTGTTTGCATCAAGAACTGGCCTTCTGGTATCCAGAACTGAATATTCTTGCAGTGATTGTCAATCATTTATAAATATCAAGGTGCATACAACCACTTTATAGGAAAACAATGTACTCAACTAAAATATTTCTATTTCTGGTCAATATTGAAACTTGAATTTTTATAGAGCTATAATCAATGGCTTATACTATAAACTATGAATGTGCTTACTTTTTACTGACTATCATCTATATACTTGCAACATTAATCATCACAGAAAGTTTTATTATATTGATGTACTATTTGTTTGCTAAACATTTGCTATGCGTTGGTTAATTAGGCTGCTTCAATTTTTCACTACCATGAATTGTGATAATAAACATATTTGTGTAAATTAACTTTTTGTATTTTATTATTCCTTAGAATCTTCTTCTGCAGACTATAGTCCTCGTAATAAGATTAGCAGGGCCAAAGAATGAATAGGTACACACACACATACATGTACCCATATTGTTTTACAGAAGGGTGAGAACAAATTATTGGTTTCTATTTGGAAACATTTTTTAGGCAAGAATTTAATATATCTTACTTTTAAAAAGTTGAGGTTTTAGAATTTAGGGACTGAAATGGAAGACTTTTTAGAGGTCATTTAGACCAACTCCTCAAAGAGTACAAAGATGCCTTCTTCATCACAATTTTTTGTTATCACAATCTGTTGTGATATTTAGTTTTGGTTGAAGTATATGAAGAAAACCCAGACTCATACAAATATGTAGTTATAAAATGAGGAATATTTTAATCATCTTTTCAGACCATTGTTGGCATTTTCTTTGACACTACCGCAAAACATGACAAATGATTAGTTACACTGTAGAGTTTGAAACTACTCAGTGAAATTTTCAAACTCTGTTGCATTAAAATCCATTAGTTTGTTTTGCACTTTGAATGTCACTTTTACTCAGGCATGATTTTATAACATCATGCATTGGTCAGTTGGAAATTTTTGGTTTACTAGTAATAGAGATCCTTCAAATGTAGACACATTTATTAAATGATTTTAAAAAATCACATTGGGGGGCACTGGGTGGCTCAGTCCATTGAGTGACTCTTGATTTCAGCTCAGGTCATGATCCCAGGATCTTGGGATCGAGCACTCAAAGTGTGGAGCCTGCTTGAGAGTCTCTCCCTCCCCCTCTCTCTGCCCCTCCCCTGTGCTCGCTCGCTCTCTCTCTCTAAATAAATAAGTAAATAAATAAAATAAACATTAAAAAAATCTTTAAAATCACATTGGCCCAGGACCAGATGACTTCACTAGAGTATTCCATCAAACATTTAAAGAAAAATTAACATGAGTCCTTCTCAAAAAAAAAAAAATCAAAAAGGAGAGAATATTTCCAAACTAATTTTATGAGGCCAGCATTACCACAAGATCCAACAAAAATACTACGATAAAAGAAACTACATTTCAATATCTATGATGAATATTGATGCAAAAATCCTCAACAAAATACTAGCAAAACAAATTCAACACACATTTAAAAGATGATACACCATGACCAAGTGGGATTTATTCTTGGAATGCAAAGATGGTAAAATCAATCACTGTAACATGCCACCTTATCAGAATGAAGGACAAAACCACACAAACATCTCAACTGATTCAGAAAATCATGACAAAATTCAACAGCCTTTCATTATAAAAACACTCAACAAACTCTGAAGAGAGGAAACTACCTCAACATGATAAAGGGCATATATGGAAATCCCATAGGTAATGTCACACTCAGTGGTAAAAAACTAAAAGCTTTCTCTCTAAGATCATGAACAAGGCAAAGATGCCCACTGCTGCCACTTCTATTCAACACAACACTAGATGTCCTTGCCAAAGCTATTACACAAGAAAAAGAAGTAAAAATCATCCAAATTAGAAAGGAAAAAGTAAAATCATATTTTGCAAATAATATGACCTTAATATAGGAAACCCACAACACACCTGTTAAAACTAATAAACAGGGGCACCTGGGTGGTCAGTTGGTTAAGCATCCAATTACAGCTCAGGTCATGATCACATGGCTCATGAGTTTGAGCCCTGCTTCAGGCTTGTGCTGACAGCTCAGAGTCTGAAGCCTCCTTCGGATCCTGTGTCTCCGTCTCTCACTGCCCCTCCCCGCAGATGCTCTGACTCTCTCTCAAAATAAGTAAACATTAAAAATAAAAACTAAGGCACGTGAGTGGTTCAGTTGGTTAAGTGTCCAACTTCAGCTCAGGTCATTATCTCACAGTCTGTGAGTTTGAGCCGTGCGTAAGGCTCTGTGCTGAAAGCTTAGAGCCTGGAGCCTGCTTCAGATTCTGTGTCCCCACTCTCTCTCTGCCCCTACCCTGCTCACACTCTGTCTCATTCTGTCTCTCAAAAATAAATAAATGTGAAAAAACATGTTTTTTTATTTAAAAAAAAACAATAAACAGATTGAGAAAACTTGCAGGATACAAAATCAACATGCAAAACTCAGTTGCATTTCCATACACTAATATTTCTATACATTTGTATACACTGATGAACAACTCAAAAGGAAATTAAGAAAACAATCCCATTTACAATAGCATCAAAAAGAATAAAATATTAGGAGTAAATTTAAAAAAGGATGTAAAAGACTTATACACTAAAAACTTAAAAAATCCTGGAAGAAATTTAAAAAGACAAAAATAAATAGAAAGATATTCTATGTTCCTGGATTGGACAACTTAATATGTTAAAATGTCTGTACTACCCAAAGCAATCTAGAGTTCAATGCAATCCTTATCAAAATCTAAATGGTATTTTTTTGCAGAAGTAGGAAAAATATCCTAAAATTCGTATGGAATCTCAAAGGATCCCAAATAGCAAAAGCAATCATGGGGGAGAGGAGGAGCAGGAGGCCTCACACTTCCTGATTTCAAAATATTACAAAGATACAGTAATCAAAGTAGTATGGTATTGACATAAAGACAGACATATAGACCAATGAAATAGAATAGAGGGCCCAGAAATAATCCCTCATATATCTGATCTTCAACAATGGAGAAAGGATAGTTTCTTCAACAAGTGGTGTTGAGAAATTTGGACACTCACATGCCAAAAAAAAATAATAAAATAAAGTTGGATCCTTAGTTTATACCATCCACAAAAATTAACTCAAGATTGACTGAAGAGCTAAGTATAAAATCTGAAACTATAAAACTACCAGAAGAAAACATAGGGTAAAGAAAACAAATTTAAAAAGTCCCATGACATTGGACTTGGATATGAAACCAAAAGCATAGGCAATAAAAGCAAGAATTAAAAAAAAAAGATAAATGGAACTACATCAAACTTTAAAGCTTCTGTGTGTAAAAAGAAGCAATCAACAATCAACAGAATGGAAAGATAACCTGTTGAATGGGAGAAAATATTTGCAAAGCATGTATCTGACAAGGGGTTAACAACCAGCACACATAAAGAACCCCTACAATTCAACAACATAAAAACAAGAGACCAAATTTTAAAATGTGCAAAGGACTCGAGCAGACATTTCTCCAAAGATAATATACAAATGGCCAATAAGCATATGAAAAAAAATCACCACTCATCATCAGGGAAATGTAGATCAGAACCACAATGAGATATCACCTCACATCCCGTAGGAGGGTTACTATCAAAAAAATAAATGGAAAATAAGTGATGGCCAAGAATGTGAAGACATTAGAACACTTGTGCACACTGGCAGGAATGCAAAATGGTGCAACCACTATGGAAAATAGTATAGTAGCTCCTCAAGAAATTAAAAATAGAATTACCATGTGATCCAGCATTCCATTTCTGGGTGTACATCCAAAAGAATTGAAAATAAGATTTTGAAGAAATATATTCATTGCAGCACTCTTTACACTACAAATACTATCAGTTGTTTGCTTTGAAATAAAAGGCTCACTTTATCCATATTCAAGAATATAAAATATTCTGGGATGCCTGGGTGGCTCAGTCAGTTGAGCATCAGACTCTTAATTTCAGATCACGTCATGATCCCAGGGTTATGGAATCAAGCTGGTGCTCATCATGGACCCTGTTTAAGATTCTCTCTCCCTCCCCCTCTGCTCCTCCTCCTCTTCTCTCTCTCACTCTCTCTCTCTCTTTCTTTCTCAAGAAAAAATTTGAAATAGTCTGGTATTCAATTAGACTGTTAAGTATTCTTCAAATAAAACTGGTGTCCCATAGGGAAAAAAAGGAGCTGGTTGAGCTCACATCTCAAACAACTGAAGCACTAGTTCACCGTCATACTTGAGTGCACAGTAGAAAGGCTTTAAACTGCTTCTGTTTCATCACAGGGAATATTAAAAAGACAGGTAGTCAAGGGCTGATGTTTGACAAATTTAACTTTTACTGCTTCGTTGAGGACATCCTTAAGCGAAACAGGCATTGTTTTGTATCAGGAATATATGGTAGTGAAGAATACATGGCTACTAGTAAGGTTTGATGCCACTGCCTCATTTCATAGAGGGAGCTGGTTAACCATTGCTCTTCTGCAATATCACAACCATAGTCCTTCAGAATTTATAAAGTCAGTTTTTCTATGATTCCCATTTAATGCTGACCATAAATAACACTCATCATTACCCATCTTTAACAGATCAGAAACAGGGATACAGAACTTGAGAAACTTCCCCCAAAGTCTTCAAGGTTATCATCCGGCAGGGCTGGCTCTTCTGACATAAAATCCCACACTTGTTTTCACTGGGAAACATCACCTCCCACCACCCCTGACTGGACCCCTCAGAGCCATACACGGTGCAAAGTGGTGAAGTGAGCTAGTCTGTCTCAGGGTCCCCTCAGTTCTTTTCCACCTTTCTTGACAGCGGGGGTGCTCCCCCATCCAGACACTTACCCCACACCCCTCTGCCCATCATCCTCTTCTCCTACATACAGCTTCTCTTCCTCTGCCTCCATGCTGTTCCATCCGTGTGAGTTTTATAAACCACGGTCTCATTTATCATCTCCTTTGAATTAAAAAGAAAATTTTAAGTTTTTTAATTCTGGTAGAGTTAACTCTTTTTTTTTTTTTTTCATCTCCTTTGGATTTTGATCTTCATACTCCTTGGTGAAATAGTTTCTCATTCCCACTTTGCTCAAGGAAAACAATACCCTGAGGTGGTCATTTGCCCAAGTTCACGTAGCTCATCTGTCTTGCTCTCCTTTCCTAAAGATCGTTCCTATCTCTAACAGACTAATTTGTAAGGAGGTTTAAAGGATGGATAACTCCTTTACATGTTCCTTCCAAGAACACGTATTAGTTTTATAAAAGAGAGGTTTGAAAAAAAACCAGCATCTGTGTTTAAGAAATACCTCCCTGATCTTAAGACAATCTTGCCTATCCTTATCATCCGCGCCTCTCCAGGAGGGTAACTACACAGACCAGTAAGCTGAGTGATGGAGAAACAGAAATAATCATAAATTTGCAAGTGAAGGTGTAATGGGTATACGTTTTTGCAAATTTAAATAAACAAACCTAAAGATTTGCATTTAAAAGTGATAGCTTCATCCACTGTGTACCTTTCACCTCGCGATGACATCTGAAGGAGGTATGTTTCCTCCTAGGAAGCCCCAAACCCCAAGAACAATATAGGATGTATGTTTGGTCAGATACATGCAAGAGTATTACCAGGAATTGGTTGAACAGAATTTAATAATCATGTTCCTTTAATAACCCCAGACCAATCTGTAGGATAACTAAATGCCCAATTCCGAGTAAACCAGGAAGAGTTGAAAGAAAAAAAGCCTATGAGCCTAAACCTGGAAGGCCAGAGCCTTTGAAGTTCTTTTACAAGGCTATGGCCAGGGGAAGGAGTACTTTAAACTGAGGAAACAGGAAGTACCTAGATAAAAAAAAAAAGTTTGTGACATTTCCTAGGGGGGTGGTCTTTCTAGAAGCACTCTTCCAGGAAACCAGTCCTTTCCCACCTAGATGTTGAGGTTTCCTGAGAAAAAAATAAATAACTTCTCCCTGTCACAGTGAGGAGGGTCAGCCAGTCAGTAAAAAGCTAAAATAGGATTTGACCCACTAGATGTTATCAGCGCAAAGGAAGGGGAGAGGCGACTTTGAAAAAAGGGCATGCATGGGGAGAGAAGGGAGTGCAGGCCAGCCATTTGGAGACCGCAGAAGCAGACGGCAGGAATGAGGAGGTAGCCGAGGGGATTTACTCATGCCTGAGTGTGCTTCGCGCCTGGGCTCACACTGCAGGAGATGCCTCCTCGGGGCATGGGAGAAGACATCCAGTTAACACACTGAGCACTGTGGACCGAGCCCTTGAAGTTAAGCCATTCTCCCAGAATTCCGTCTAATTCATTGCTGCACCGGAAGGACCGTGGCCAGAGTAGAGCGGTTTTGCGTGGACCACAGCGTCCCCTGGTGGACGTGTGCTTGAACAGCAACCCTCTGGGCAGTGGGCGGGACAAGGGGGGGGGGGGAGTACAGCCCCAAAGAGGTTGCAAAGAGACGCAGCTTCCTTTACATGTACAATGTTTCCATCTCTCCAAACACCAAATTACTTAGTTAAAATATGCTAGCTGCAACTATATATACACTATGCTTCCTTTTTAAGATGACCTCCCCCCCCTTCGTGTTCCGCTAACGCGGACTTCCCATGGCATTTAAGGGGCTCCACCCTTCCCCTAGATGTAGATCACTCAGATGTCTCTCTTTCTCCATATTTTACGCTTATGCTCCTTAGATAGATATCCGTTCCCCAGCTTCGTCCTTCCCCTGGAGTCCGCAGCATGCCCCGCCTATTTTGATCCCAATAAACCCAGCTTGTCTGGTCCCTCCTCTTCCGCGGCCCCCTTCTGATGAACCCTGCCAGGCCTATGACAGAGGCAATGTCTCGCCGGGAAACCATCAAGCTTGCTTAGTGATGTTTATATTTGTCCAGAGCTTCGAATACATTGCAGGTATTGCAAAGGCGCCCTGTCCAGTCACAAGCGAGGTCGCGAATGGCCAGAGGGTCCATACTGATCTTTCGCCAGCACAGGGCTCTCTTCCAAACTCTAGGCAAATGGGTGCAGCCACGTAATGGCTCAGCCCTTCCCTAGAAGTGAGAGTAATGGAGCCAATGCCTTCCCATGTAGGAGCGTTTGTTTCTGAATATACCTGAGATCCAGCATTCTTCCTGAATAAACTTAGTGCGAGTATTTCGAGAGAAGTAAAATTAGTACTCGCCTTAAACCAAGAAATTTTATTTGATGTTTATAATAGTTAAAAGGTAAAAAGAGATGCTATTTTCCTCCTAATAATTTTATTTCCATACCTGTATATATTTTTAGAGACCTTTGCATAGAGGAACTGAGACAAATGTGGAGTTTGTCAGAAGTGTGAAGGAATAGTTAATAATGTCTGCCCAATTCGGAAACATTTGGAGGTTTCACAGAAGAAACCTTGTAATGTTCTTTTGATAATTGTAAAATAAAGTAGGAAACAGCCCTTTATAAATACATAGGATAGAAAAACAAGTCACTGTAGTCTAAATATAAGATACAAGATAATTTTTTTTAAACTTCCAGTGTAAAATATACCTCAGACCAAAAAAAAAAAAAAAGGTACTGAATTAACCCAAACAATTCTCATCTTAGAATCTTAGATGTCAGAGCCATACGACTTTTGGCAGAGGGTCAGGGCACGCAGGAAAATGTTAGCATCTGTGAGATGGGCTATAAGGTGTGTGAAAGAACTAATGGAAGCCTCAAATTTATTTTGCCCCGAAAAATGTTTGTTTTTTGGAGAATTTCTGGAAACTACATTAGATCATTCTAAAAACTAATTCCGGGGCGTTGCTCTGTTGACAGCCAGCATAAACACTGCATCCCCTTGGATCAAAGAAATTACCCCATCAAAGAAAACCTAGGCAACATCAGGAATTCAATCTCTTCGGGCTATTAAATATAAATGCCACCCAAAGAAGAGGGAAGCATAGAACATTTGGGAAGGAGGTGGCAAGTTTGTTTTTAATGCCAAGAATTAAAAAGAATTTTTAAAATAATAACAATAATAGTAGTGAACTAACTAGTATTTGTTGAGCATTTTGGATGCCCCAGCACTATTGGCTAAGACCTTTACTGTTTCATTTTAGTCTCACAAAAGTCCTCTAGGTAGGTACTAATTTTTTTATGTTTATTATTTCTTTTGAGAGAGATAGAGAGAGCAAGCAGGGGAGGGGCAAAGAGAGAGAGGTAGGAAGAATCCCAAGCAGGCTCTGTGCTAACAGAGCCCTGATGCAAGGCTCGAACTCATGAACCATGAGATCATGACCCGAGCTAAAGTCAAAAGTCAGACGCTTAACCAACTGAGCCACCCAGGCACCCCTATTGTAGGTCCTAGGGTAGCCCCACTTGACAGTTGAGAAAACTGAATCACAGAGAGGTCACTACCTTGTCTAAGGCCACAGAGGCAGTCTGCACCACAGCCTGTACTCAGCTGGGCCATGTTGCCTCCTTTCCGGGCTGTCGAGGGTGCTGGCACTTGTAAGCACTTGCTAAGAAGCGCTCTTCCAAGTATTTTCCAGTGTTAACTCATTTAACGCTCACGACACTAGCCAGTGAAAATTGCAGGGTTGTAATCCCTGTAATATTACGGGTAGGGCACTAGGGCACAGAGAGGCCCAGTAAGCTGCCCAAGGCCACCCAGCTAGTAAGTGCCACAGTGGAACTCAGACCCAGGCAATCTGGGCTCAGAAGCCAAAACCGTAATCACTTCCTAACGCTACCTCTTATGCAGAAAAAGTAATTGTTTTCAAAGAATTGCGTTTCTGACTTGCACCCTGCAGAAATAAGTCAACGACTGAAACAACAGGAAGAATGTTTTCTTCGTTCGCATTAATTTCAAACCCAGGAAGGACTGAAGGAAAGCGTGGCAGGGAATCAGCTACTGGTAATGCCAGTACAAGTGACATGGTGGAAGATTTGGGGGGGCGGGTCATGAAGTCAAAACAGCAGCAGGCCATTGGTAAGAAAGAAGCAAAGCAGGACCTGAGCTTCTGTGCCAACCAAGGCCCCCAAATTAATTACTGAATGGAAGAGAAACAGTAAAATAATCAAGTTGTAATACCTAATTCCTCACACCCCAAAAGAAAAACAATTTACCCCAGGGCACTTGAGTTATTCTTCTTTCCAGAGAAGAGTGTATCTGACCCTATGATTTACTACATGTGTCTGTCCTCTAATAGCGCATCTATTATAGATGTGACCTTGAGAGAGGTGTTGGAAGGATGAACAGGAATCCATTGTAGATACTGAACGCTAATGTTTTTAATAAACAAATTTATGAAGTCCTTACAAGTCATTTCAGCTCTTGACTGAACTATGAGGGAGCGGTTTGAGATGAGGGAGCGATTCCTGGTGGTGGTTGTAAGAACTGTGTCCTTCAACTTGAAAGAACTTGCTCCTTCTTCCCACCCACTATCTTACAACAGGAAAGGAACACCATCCCCAGAAGTTGCTTCCTGGCAGTTCTGTACGTGTGGGTGATGCATTACACTATCAGCTGGATGCCTGTGGGTCAATCAGGATAGAATGGGTTAGGCTACTGGAGCAAGCATCCCCCCTCCCAAATACACACACACACACACACACACACACACACACACACACACACACCTCAATGGCTTAGCACAGCAGAGGTCTATTTGTAGCCCATACGACATGTGCAGTATGGATTATAGGAGATGGAGATGGAGGTGCTCTTCTTATCCTAATCATCTAGGGGCCTGGGCTACTGGGCTGCTGGGGGACCCCTCCAGGGAAATGCTTCTGTGATACCAGAAGAATTCGAACAGAATTGTACACAAACTCCTAATGTTGCTTCCTGGAAGTAGCATATAACCTCCACCCACGTTTCATTGGCCAACACAGGTCACACGATGGGCCTAACTTTAAAAGAGATAACAAACTTACTGTAGGCCCAGAAAGGGAGAGGACTGGACTGTTGATTTAGGTACAGCCCACATGACCACCACGTTGATGTCAGCATCAGGACCTCATGATTACCAAAAAGGGCCCCCTTTAACTTCGTGGATCTCAGACTAAAGGCCTGTATAGAAAGTAGCTCGAAGTGATGATAGGTAATGCTTCAGTAGGTTGGTGTCTACACAGAACGGACTGGGAGGAGCAGGTAGTCACCAATGAAGAGAGAGACAAGAACAACAGAAACATAGCATGCAGTTCTAAGTTGAAGAACTTACACCTGAATCCTGAGGGGGCCAGATGCATGTGGGCCCTGAGGTCTCAGAGGGAGTGGCCTATGTGAATTTTAGGCAGAGGAGAAATTTGAATCTATTTTGCAAACAACCCTGTGACACTTAATAAAACATGATTCCTAAATAATAATAATAATAAAATGTGATCCTTAATGAAAGTAATCAGGTAAAAGGCAAAAACTCAGCGCTGGCAGAAGTTCACATTCGGCTAACTAGGACTTTATGACTTTGGCCTTGATCTTTGATTCACTGAATTTCCCAAAGCCCTGGTATTCTCTGTGCCAGAATACTGGGGCAAAATGAACTTTCACTTCTGATAAAATTTAACTAACCCTTTTTGTGAAATAAAACACCAACAGGACCAAGAATATGGGGAGAAAAATGAGAGCTCATCACGAGAGGGACATACTCATGGCTCCATCCATCCCCAAAAGGAGGAAGTCGTCCCTAGGGCCTGGATGTCTCTGTAAATTGGGAACACTGTTATCTCAGATGAAACTCGAGTTATCCACCATGTATGCCAACCTCCTTTGCTTTCTATAATCCCACTAGAAAGTATGAAGCATGCTCTTAGATCTCGAAACAAGGATTCGGTCTGATTGATAACAGTGCCGAACAGGTTGACAGCTGAAAGGGTAAGGTGACTAGCTCGGGCTGTCTTCTTGTGGCTCAGGGCTTTCTGCTTTGCAACTAGGAGCGAATGTAACCTCTCACCACTCCTGTGCTCCTCAGACCTGCAGTATCAGCATCACCTCTGACCTTCTTCGAAATAGAGCCTCAGGCTCCGCCCCAACACCCTAATCACAGTCTGCATTTTAACAGTCTCCAGATGTTATGAAAGCACTTTGAAGTTTGATTGAGAAGCTTTGTTCTCCAGAGTTTTAAGCCACTCCTGAAAGAAGCCTTTGCTCCTTGCTACTGTTCAATGGAAGAGGCACCAATTTTTCCCAGCCTTCCTTCCTTCCCATCTTGTTGTTAAATAGATTAACACCAAACACTCAGTTAATGATTCTTCTGCCTCAGAGCCTTTAAAAAACAGTGAAAGGCAAATACCATATGAATTCACTTATATGCAGAATCTTTAAAACAAAACAAATGAATAAATAAGCAAACAAAAAGCAGAATCAGACCTATAAATACAGAGAGCAAACAGATGGTTGCCAGAGGGAGACAGGGATGGGTAAACCGGGGAAGGGGAGCGGGAGATACAGGCTTCCACTTAGGGAGCAGTAAAGTCACAGGGATAGAGGTACAGCATAGGGAATAGTTAATGATACTGTAATAATGTTATAGAGTGACGGAAGGTAGCTATACCTGCGAGCACAGCATAATGTATACAGTTGTTCAGTCACTATGCTGTACACCTGAAATCAATGTAACATTATGCGTCAACTGTACTCAGATTAAAAGTATGGTTGTATTTGCGTGAATGAGAACTGCATGAATAGAATTGCACTTAACTGTTGACCACTTCAGTATGCCTCTGTAGAAACGAATAATATAATTTTTTCCTTTAAATATTTGCCTACATGAACAGTATGCTTACTTCTTCCAGACTATTCATTCAGCACACACATCTGACCGTCTTATTTGGAACTTTCTTCTCTCCCTCCACCAACATTTGCCAAGTACAAACAAGCATAAGTGACAGTTTACATAACATGTACTTCTATTTACAGGGATTCAATGGAATGTTGTCTTTTTTTATTGCATCGTTTGTTTTGCTTGAGACTAGCTGGACAGTCTGGACTATGTCCTGCTTCGGTGTAGCCATCTGGTCTGGTCTCATATCCATGTCTGAATGCTGAGGGACACCCCTGGGAAAGAAAGCTCAAGTGACCCATTCTCCGTTTTTAAAAAGTTATGAACTGTCACGCTTTACTTTAAAATATTAATGCTCAATGCCAGAGCAGTTTAAATTGAAAATAAGGTTTTAGTGTGCTAAGGAAAATGTTGGCATAATGTAGGTATCCATTACATCTCCACCTGCTTTGGGACTTTAAACGAAGCAATAGATGCTGTTTTCAAACTCAAGAAGTCGACTTTTAAAAAGCTGTTTTGCCTTTCATTGCCATTTACTCTAAATGCAAGACTCCATTTTCTGCCCTCAAGAGATGAAGGCGGTCCAGTCGGTGCGCATGTGTATTTCAACATTATTGGTGGCAACCCAGAAAGTGTGTTGTCTGGTGGATTTCCATGACATACCGTTCTCAAAAGCCTTTAAGTAATCCCTAGTAAAACTGAGAGACTACTTCCAGGTGACAATAGGGCTGGAAGTGATATGACGTTTGTACGTGATGAGCTACTCATTTTTGTGAAATAAAGAATCTTGTGAAAAGAGGAATTGTGACTCGTATTCACAACAACTTTTCGTAAACATCCCCAAATTCCAGGCACAAGACAAAAGGCATGACTCATATCACAGTAGGCATTACAGCCAGGGAAGTGGCCCTTGTGAAGATTGCTTCCCTAATGCCTGAGAATGGCTCTGAGGAGATCTGTAGGAAGCTGATAATAGGTACTTCATCGAGCATCACCAGTCAAAATCTGCTTTTTGATCAAGAGCATTTCCTTAGCTAAAAATGTCCTGTTTCCAGACCTTAATGTGATTTTTTTTTAGTGGATCATGATTGAAAAGCCTGAAAACTGAGGGGGGAAAACCCAGTAATTCTTCCTCTTGTGCTGTCACCAGAATCCTGGCCATGCGATGATCCCGATAGAGTTCTCCTGCCTTCTGTGGTTTTCAGGGAGCTCTAGGGTGCTCTCCCTCTAAACCTCTCCTCAAGGGCTTGTCAGCTGTCCAAGACCTCACCTGCAGGAGGCGTTCCTATCAGTGAAGGTGGCAGTGCACACAGCAGTTGGCTTCAAAGGTCACGTTCAGAGCCCTACTCAGTGGAGGGGGGTGAGGATCTGAATTTTCACAAGCGTTCCGGATGGTTCTGAGGTGATCCTCCTCTAAGTTTAGAGAAACACTGGATAAAACCTAGATAATTCTTCATCTTAAAAATAATTTTATATCAAAGCCCAGAAAATAATTGGTGGTGAGAATGGGGAGAAACTAGAGCCCTTGTTCACTGTGGGTGAAAATGGAAACTAGGGCAACGGCTATGGCAAATGGGAGACTGGTTCCTGAAAAAGTTGAGCATAAAACTACCGTATGATCCAGCAATCCCACTTCTGGGTATGGACCTAAAGAATTGAAAGCAGGGTCTCAAAGAGATAGTTGTACACTCATGTTCATAGCGTTATTTGCAATAGCCAAGGGGTGGAATCGACCCAAGTGTCTGCTGATGGATGAATGAATAAACAAAATCAAGTGCACATAGACACACTGGAAATTTATTCAGCTTTAGAAAGTTTGGAAATTTTGATACATGTGACAATACAATGACCCTTGAGGACATTGTGCTAAATGAAATAAGCCAGACACAAAAGGATAAATATTATAAGATTCTACTTACATACAGGTACCTAGAGGAGTCAAATTCAGAGACAGAAAGTAGAACGGTGGCTGCCAGGGGTTGGAGGGGAGGGGGACATCGGGAATTATTGTTTAATGGGTACCGAGTTCCAGTTCTGCAGAATGTATGGTGGTGGTGATTGCACCACAGCGTGGATGTACTTATTACCACAACTGTGCACTTAGAAATGCTAAAGATCATAAGCTTACTGGTGTGTGTATTTTACCACAATTAAATATTATAATTAAAAACATTTTTTAATTAAGAAAGAACGTAATGCAAATAATAAGTTACTGCCTCTGTGAGTTTCTATATCGGGTGGGTCAAAACGCACTTAAGGACTCCAGGACTTAGAGAGCGTTAAGAAATTAGTACATGGTACAGCCAGGATCTGAATCCAGAGTCCTCTGGCCCTGAGGCCCCCATGCCCATCCCCTCCGCCCCCTCTGGTTCATTTCTGTTTCGATGTGGAGAAGAATGAGGGTCCTCTTTGGGGCCCATGTCTGAGGCCTATGTTGGGTTGCTAAAACACAGGACAGAGGTTGCAAAAGTGGGAAATTGGGAGGATATTACAGGGAAGAAGGGTGTTGGCAACGCTGTTGGAAATGTTGGCCTGGCATTGGAGAGGGTGGATTTGGAAACTGTTGTTGGGCTAATTAGTAAAAGAGGACACAGGAAGTAGATAAGCTCAGCAGAGAGGAGGGAAAAAACAGAAATAGGGAGAGAGAAGCCAAGAGTCAGAGCCAGAACCTGCAGAAAGGCCAGCACTGTGTTTAAGAAGCAGACAAGGAAGCAGGATCCAGGGATGAGGCCAGAAGAGAGGTAGGGGAGCCTCACGGCCAGGCTCTTCTGCAGCAAACCACAAATTCAGGGGCTAGTTGTGCACATTGGTATTTTTACAGATATCACAGGGCCCACATGTGTGGAATCTTCCTAACGGCTATGCGAGGTCAAGTAGGTGCTGTTATTTTCATTTTATTTATTTATTTTTTAATGTTTATTTACTTTTTTGAGAGAGAGAGACAGAGCGTGAACAGGGGAGGGAGCAGAGAGAGAGAGGGAGACACAGACTCCGAAGTAGGCTCCAGGCTCTGAGCCATCAGCACAGAGCCCAACACGGGGCTCAAACCCATGAACTGCGAGATCATGACCTGAGCTGAAGTCGCACACTTAACCGACTGAGCCACCCAGGCGCCCCTGTTATTTTCATTGTATAGACAAGCAAAGTGAACCACAACAATATTGGCCAGTTTCTCAGGGTCATAGGCCAACACCCAAGTCCAAGTCTTCTAAGTTCAGAAGCCCTTTTCTTTCCATTACACAGGGGCCAGGGACATAACAGTCATGCGCTGGTAATAAGGGGATGATGCGTCACTCTGGCAGGGACAAAAATGTTGATAAATAAAACAAACTGTAAGTCAGTCTGCTTTTTATATCAACACACACAAACAATTACACACAAACAATTCTACTCATTATGTACCTCTGTAAAAAAATCTTTCTGTAGGCTAGGCTCTAAACACCTGCACAGGTACTGGTGAGTTTTTCTAATACAGGTGAGCTGCACATGAGCACACTTGAATTACTTGTCCTTCCATAATCACTGTATTCTCCATGGGAGCTAATTTGGGGAATCCCCAGTTATTCCAACGCACACGGACTGATCCACATGCAGCCATCCTGACAATAAATTGGTAACTGCGTGGCCTCACTCAAGTTCACTTTGGGCCCGTTTTTTGTCTCCAACCCTATAATCAGGCAGGCCGCTGTGTTTCAATGACAGACTCAAAATAAATGACAGGACAATGACTGTAAAAATGAAAAGCAAGGACTTGCTTTACTTCAATTCTGTTATTTTATATGACCACACATAATTTTCCTTTGTGTTTAAAATGTAAAAGAGTGAAACAGTGCAGTGCAATATTTTTGTCCGATAGATGCACATGTTAGTTCAGAACCATATAGTTTACTACATTTGGATATCTTTAAAATTAAAATGTATTATTTAAAACTTTTTTTTTGATGTGTATTTATTATTGACATAGAGAGAAACAGAGCACGAATGGAGGAGGGGCAGAGAGAGAGGGAGACACAAAATCTGAAGCATGGCTCCAGGCTCTGAGCTGTCAGCACAGAGCCTGACACGGGGCTTGAACCCACAAACTGTGAGATCATGACCTGAGCCGAAGTCAGACGCTTAACCGACTGAGCCACCCAGGCGCACCTAAAATGTATTATTTTAAATAGAATAATGATTACTACTTATTACTGACCAGCAGTGGAAATGATTTTGTCTAGTAGAGGACACCACTGTTGGTGTCAAATACTCCACACCACTGCACTGCCCAAGCTAGATGGCAACACCACCCTCCCACCCTCCCGACGCCTCCATGCCCATGTCCCGAGCTGGGAGTGGTGGGAACGCTTGGCTGTGCTGAAAGGTAGGGGCCACTGTCAAGCTCTATTCTTTTCCTCTCTGCTCCTCTATTCAGTCTGCAAGGAGGCCCTATAGTCGCTAGGGCTCCCAGGCATCTGTCCCTGGCATATCAAGGTTTTCTCTGTCACCTCTCCCCTTTTACCTGAAGGACAGAGTGCAGAAGCCTTTGGGAAATGCAAAATAGCTGCTTCTCTCAAACAAACTAGAGATCCATATTCTGGGATGGTTAAAAATAACCCCAAGGTCTGGGGGGAGAAGTGGATCTCAGAGAAGATTTGTCTCAGGGAGCTCACACAGACAGCAGTCCATTTCCTCAAATGTAGCTTAAAATAGTAACTGAGCAAGCTAGCATTCTAAAATTCATTCTTAAAAATTTTCCATATGTGGGCCGCCTGGGTGGCTTAGTTGCTTAAGCATCCGACTTCGGCTCAGGTCATGAGTTTGGGCCCCACGTCGGGCTCTGTGCCGACAGCTCAGAGTCTGGAGCCTGCTTCAAATTCTGTGTCTCCTCCTCTCTCTGCTCCTCCCCTGCTCACCTTGTCTCTCTCTGTCTCTCAAAAATGAATAACTGTTAAAAAAATTTTCCATACACTATCACAAACACATTTTTTGGTCTTAGACACAATTGACATTTATATTCCTATACTATACTTTGCTTATGTTTTATAATTACATAAAACACACACACACACACACACACAAATACCCTTATATATACCCACTGAGGTACATATATACATACACATACACAATATTAATACTACATTGTTCAGATATATAAACACATATTTCATAACTATATCTTTATATGTACATATTAATCTGGTCTCATGTATATCTACATACATGCCTATTTATGTCTATAAAATCAAGCAGATGATGGTTGGGAATTGTCTTTGGAAGAAAATATGACATGTAAATGCAATGTGTTTTTATTATATATCATTGGGTGAATCGATTGCATTCATTCTTCACAGAACTTACTGCAAAATGCAGAAAAGGGTCCACTTTCTCCTAGAAGTTAAAAAAAGGTTCACTTTCAAAAAAAATTAGAAGAAAATAATTCCTAGTAACAGAGGACATACAGACAAATGTAAGTCATGAAAAAGACCTGAATGTATTTTGACATTATCATCATTAAACTGTCAAAGGTCTGGGGTAAGTACAGCACAAGCAAAGATGCAAACACTACCTAGTGACCACTGAGGGAATGTTCTAGTAATGCATGTGGATCAAAAGTTCCTAGATAAGTTCCACATACCCAAGGATGGTTCTGACCCTGGTAATCCCTGACCAATCAGCTAGTCTTAGGTTTGCAGGATAAATCTAGTTGTTGTTTTTTTTATTTTTATTTTTTACATTTATTTATTTTTGAGAGGCAGAGAGAGTCAGAGCATGAATGGGGGAGGGGCAGAGAGAGAAGAGACACAGAATCCGAGGCAGGTTCCAGGCTCTGAGCAAGCTGTCAGCACAGAGCCCGATGCAGGCTCGAACCCACATACCATGAGATCATGACCTGAGCCAAAGTCGGATGCTCAACCTACTGAGCCACCCAGGCGCCCCAGGATAAATCTAGTTTAGGCTTTGAAGCCCAAAACAGGATTGGAGTTGCTTTAGGAAATCCTAGAGAGAGGGCAATTTAGTCTCTGTAGAATCTCGTTAAGTTTTTAAACTGATTTCATACCATAAGTCCCAATTCAGTCCAAATCTGCGTTGGCTCCCATAAGATGGCTCCCCAATGGGCTTCTAGAACCTCCCCAATACCCCATTGCCTTGAACCTTGATCAAAGCCTGAGAAAATGGTAGTGGGTCCAGGCAGCCTGGTCTTCCCTGGTGAGAGTTCCAGAGTGTTGGCTTCAGAGGTATCTCAGAATTCATGTCAAGGTTCCTTGTGGTCATTCATTGGACTTAGTACCAAACTCGGCAGGATGCTTGATTCTTTCATGACATCTTATTGCAGACAACACTCCCAGAGAGGGTAGGGAAGATGCACACGGCTCTGCCAGCTCTCCACTGTGGGGCGACAGAAGCCAGGAGATGGATCTGAGAGTGGAATTCTGCCACTTTCTCCCCAATTCTGGAAAGGTTTTCTTCCAAATCTTTGAGAGTTTCCTGTGCCTGTTAGGTAGGTCACGTATTTGGCTCAATGTGGTTTTTTTCTTAGGCACATATAGGACTCCTAGAGGAAACAGGACAGACATAAACACACTAACTTCTTGTTGAGGCTATAGGTTCTGTGAACAATAGCAGCTGCCAGTAGGAACAGAACAACTGAGACAAGTTACTCTTTTTGTATTAATATTACAAACATAATCGTTATGTTTACTCCGTTATGTTTCCAAGGAGTTCAAAAGACTTTTCAGATGATTTGTAAGAGGTTCTCAGCCCACTGGCTGTATCAAGATTGGTCTGGGGAAACTTGGTCCAAGGTAGCTGGAGATTTAGTCTTCTTCAACATCTTCCTCCAAAGTCACCGTCTTGCAAAATCAGGACCAATAAGTGTAAATCTCTGACTGGTTCCTATTGAAGGCCATGCTGCATTTAATGACCAGATAAAGAGATATAAAGAGATTCCCACGGCTGCAGTTACCCTTGGCAGAAGGACCTACATTTTGCTTTCATTTCCAGAAGCAAGACCTCCATCATCAGCTCCTCCCTAATGTGACCAATGGTCTTTCTGGATACACCTCCCATGATAATGACAAGTTTTAGTCTGAATATATCTCATCTGTCCATCTGCCTTGTAATGGCTTTAGAGCCAGATTTTTTCCCCCTTTACTTCTTTCCTATTCCCCATGGCAGAGTACTCTGCTGAAAACAGATTCTCAATAAAGAAAGAGCAAATTCTCAATTAAAGTCACCCCATTGTAATTTTTCATTGCTGTGATTTTGATGACCTGAAATCCTTTCTTAGTTTGTACAAGAAGGGTAGGTAGAGAGAAAGTGAAACTGTTTCAGGTCTCTGGGAGCTGGGGCAAGGAGCTAAGTTTGGCCTAAGAACAGCAAAATCAGGCACATGATGTGTAACTTTCACTTTTATTCGAGCCCCTGCACCCTTTGACTATTTAAGGAAGAGCTGCCAGGTGACAATGAATTAGTACAGGCAAGTCCCATAAAAGGGACATTAGAGACTGCCAAGACAGACCATTTACCTCCACTGAACCCCTCCAGTGATAGTCACTGTTAATTGTAGAAATCTATGCATTTTGAGGAAGCTTTAGTTAAAGATCACATGTTAGGCCACAAAACAAGTCTCAATAAATTTAAGAAGATAAAAATCATATCAAGAATCTTTTCTTGACCACAATGGCGGAAACTAGAAATTAATTATAAGAAGAAAACTGGAAGAAACACAAACATGCAGGGACTAAACAAAATGCTACTAAACAACATGCTACTAAATGAAGAAATCAAAGAAGAAATCAAAATATACCTTGAGACAAATGAAAATGGAAACACAACCCTCCAAAATCTATGGGACAGGACAAAAACAGTTCTAAGAAGAAAGTTCAAAGTGGCACAAGCCTACCTCAAAAAAACAAGAAAAATCCAAATAAACAATTTAACCTTGCACCTAAAGGAACTACAAAAAGAACAAATAAAACCTAAAGTTAGGAGAAGGAAGGAAATAATAAAGATAAGAGCGGAAGTAAATGAAATAGAAACCAAAAACAAAACAAAACAAAAAACAACAATAGAAAAGATCAATGAATCTAAAAGCTGGCTTTTTAAAAAGATAACCAAAATTGATAAACTGCTTGCCAGACTCATAAAGAGAGAAAGAGAGAGAGAGAGAGCCCAAATAAATAAAATCAGAAATGAAAGGAAGAAGTTACAACGGACACCACAGAAATACAAAGGATCATAAGAGATTATTACGAATAATGTATGCCAAAAAATTAGAAAACATAGAAAAAAGGGATAAATTCCTAAAAAATACTTCCAACACTGAATCACAAAGAAATAAAAAACCTGAATTGACTGATTACAAGTAACAAAATTGAACCTATTTTAATTTTTAAAGTCTCCAAAAAAAAAGTCCAGGACCAGACAGCATCAAAAGTAAATTCTACCAAGCATTTAAAGAAGAGATAACACCTGTCTTTCTCAAGTTATTGCAAAAAATTGAAGAGGGAGGAACACTTTGAAATTCATTTCACAAGGCCAGCATTACCCTGATTCTGAAGCCAGACAGACAACACACAGAAGAAGATTAGAGACCAATATCCTTAGTGAACAGAGATGCAAAAATCCTCAACAAAATATTAGTGAACCAAATTCAATAATATATTAAAAGTGTCATACACCATGATCTAGTAGGATCTGTTCCAGGGAAGCAAGAATCTTGGTTCAATATCTGCAAATCAATCAACATGATATACCACATTAACAAAATAAAGACTAATAATAATATGATCACATCAATAGATGCAGAAAAAGCATTTGACAAAATTCAATATCTATTTATGATAAAAACTCTCAACAAAGTAGATATAGAAGGAACATACTTCAACATAATAAAGGCCAGGTGTGACGAACCCACGGCTAACATCATACTCAACAGTGAAAAGTTGAAATCTTTTCCTCTAAAATCAGTAACAAGGATGTCCACTCTCACCACTTTTATTTAACATAGTATTGAAAGTCCTAGCCATATCAATTAGGCAAGAAAAGGAAATACAAGTCATTGGGTAAGTAAAACTGGAAATTGGAAAAGAAAAAGTAAAACTGTCACTATTTGCAGGTGGCATAATATATATAGAAAACCATAAGGATGTCACCTAAAAACTGTTGAAGTAATAAATAAATTCAATAAAGTCACAAGATACAAAATTAACATACAGAAATAGTAATTTTCCTATACACTTATAATGAGCTATCAGAAAGAAAAATCAGGGGCACCTGGGTGACTCAGTCGGTTGAGCGTCCAGCTTTGGCTCAGGTCATGATCTCATGGTTCGTGGGTTCAAGCCCAGCATCAGGCTCTGTGCTGACAGCTAGCCCAGAACCTGGAGCCTGTCTTCAGATTCTGTGTCTCCCTCTCTCTCTCTGACCTTCCCCTGCTCACACTCTCTCTCTCTCTCTCTCTCAAAAATAAATAAAACATTTAAAAAAAGAAAGAAAAATCAAGGCTATAATCCCATTTACAACTGCATCAAAAAGAATAAAACACCTAGGAATAAAGTTAACCAAGATGAAAGACTTGTACTCTAAACACTATGAGACATTGATTTAAAAAACTGAAGATGATACAAATAAATGGAAAGACATTCCATGCTCATATTTTGGAAGAATTAATATTGTTAAAATGTCCATACTACCCAAAGAAATATACAGATTCAATGCAATCCCAATCAAAATTCCACTGGCATTTTTCACAGAGCTAGAACAAAGAATCCCAAAGTTTATGTGGAAACACAAAATATCCCAAAAAGTCAAAGTAATCTTGAGAAAGGAGAACAAAGCTGGAAGTATCATGCTCCCCAATTTCATACTATACTACAGAGCTATAGTCATCAAAATAGTATGGTACTCGCATGAAAATATATAGATCAATGGGAGCCTGGACATAAACCCACATATATATGCCAATTAATCTATAACAAGATGCAAGAATATACAATGGGGAAAAGACAGTCTCTTCAATAAATGGTATTGGGAAAACAGGACGGCTACATGCAAAAGAACGAATCTGTATCTCACACAATACACAAAAATAAATTCAAAGTGGATTAAAGACTTGATGTAAAACCTGAAACCATAAAGCTCCTAGAAGAAAACATAGGCAGTAGGCCCTTTGACATCAGTCTTGGGGGCCAGTCTCCTCAGGCAAGGGCAACAAAATCTAAAATAAATGAATAATATTACATGAAACTAAAAAGTTTGCACAGCAGACGAAACCATCAACAAAGTGAAAAGGCACATTACTAAATGGGAGAAGATATTTGCAAATTATACATCCAATAAAGGGTTAATGTTTAGAATATATTTTTAAACTGACACAGTTCTTACCACAATGAGCTCTAAGTAATATACAGAGTCGCTGAATCACCAGATTCTACACCTGAAACTAATATAACACTGTATGTTAACTGTACTGGAATTAAAATTAAAAACTTAATAAAAAAAACACTAAGCTGAGAAATCCATGGCCAGTTATTGTGACATTCCTCCTTAGCCAATAACCAAGTGAGTAATAAGAGAATGGGCGAACATCTAGGGGAAAAGATGTCTAATAATTAACAAGCCACTCTGGCATATTATAATAACAAAAGTAAGGCAAATATATTTGGGATTTTCCAAATTGCCATTAAATAGACAGAAATAATTCTGACCAAAATAAAAAAAGTATACAACTTAATATCAAAAAAGCAAACAACCTGATGATAAGATGGGCAGCAGATATGAATGGACATGTTTTCCAAAGAAGACATACAGATGGCCAACAGGCACATGAAAAGATGCTCAACATTACTAATAGTCAAGGAAATGCACATGGAAACCACAATGAAGTATCACTTCACACCTGTCAGATTAGCTAGTATCAAAAAAGACAGAAAATAACAAATATTGGTGAGCAGGAGGAGAAAAGGGAGCCCTCATGCACTGTTGGTGGGAAAATAAATCAGTGCAGCCACGGTGGAAAACAGTATGGAAGTTCCTCAAAAACTTAAAAATAGACTACCAGCAATTCCACTCCTGGGTATGTATACAAAGAAAACATAAACACCAATCCGAAGAGATCTATACACACCTAAGTTCCCTTAAGATTTATAGCCGAGATTTGGAAGCAACATAAGTGTCTATCAACAGATCAATGGATAGGGAGCCTGGGTGGCTCAGTCAGTTATGCGTCTGACTTTTTATTTCTCTACAGATCTCACAGTTTGTGAGATCGAGCCCCACATCAGGCCCTGTGTTGACAGCATGGAGGCTGCTTAGGATTCTCTCTCCTCTCTGCCCCTCCCCCACTCATTCTTTCTCTCTCAAAATAAATAAATTTTAAAAAATAGATGAATGGATAAAGAAGATGCGATAGGACTATTACTCAGCCATTAATATAAATGAAATCTTGTCATTTGCAACAACATAGGTGGACCTAGAGGGAATTATGCTAAATGAAATAAGCCAGACAGAGAAAGAGAAATACCATATGATTTCTCTTATATGGAGAATCTAAAAAGAAAAACAAAACAACAACAAAAAATAAATGAATAAAACAGAAATGGAATCATAGATACAGGAAACAAACTATTGATTACAGAGTGGGTAGTGGTTGGGGGGCAGGCAAAATGAGTGAATAGGATTGAGACACAAACGTCCAGTTATATAATAAATAAGTCACTGGGATGTAATATACTGTAATATACTGCATAGAGAACATGGTCGATAATATTGTAATAACTTTGATGGTGATACATGGTAACTACACTTATTGTGGGGATCATTTTATAATGTATAAAAATATCAAGTCACTATGATATACAACTGAAATTAATAGGATATTATATGTCAATTATACTCCAATTAAAAAAAATTCTGACAAAACTGGAAGAGGACTTCAACTATCTCCATTTTGACCTCCATCTGTACTTTCTTTCTTTCTTTCTTTTAAGTTTACGTATTTCAAGAGAGACAGAGACAGCGTGAGTAGGGGAGGGGCTGAGGGAGAATCCCAAGCAGGATTCGTGCTGCCAGCCCAGAGCCCAACGCAGGGCAGGAACACACAAAATTGTGAGATCATGACCTGAGCCAAAACCAAGGGTTGGATGTTTAACAGACTAAGCCATCCAGGCACCCCTGTACTTTCTAATTAATTAAGTTCTTTCCAGCTCCTCTCTTAACTCAGACAATAGACCCAGGGGGCAAAGCATCCACGATGGGAACTGAAAATGCCCCTCCAGCAATGTGACTGCCTTGAGCCAGCAGCCCCCACTTGACTGACCCGACCTTCACTGCCCACCTGCCTGTACCCACTGACCACTGTCCCACATTTTCCTTACACAAACCTGCAAGGATCTTCAGCACTTTGGAGACAGACTTCGAGACATTAATCTGCTGTCTTCTTCGTGTTGGCCTCACTGAAATAAACTCCTTTCTTGTTTCACCACCACTCACCTCTCTGCCGTTGGATTTTGTCAGCGGTGAGTGGCTGAACCTGGTCTGTTTGGGCCCCCCCAGAGCCAGGTGCTTTGCACTCCTGCACCCCGTTTATAAAACAACAACAACGAGAACAGAAGCTCTGTGAGAGCCTGGCCCTTGTCTGTCCCTCCTCCACACTGCTGTGTCCGTAAGTCCTGGCACAGTGCTTGGCATATAGTAGGAGCTCAATAAATACTGGGGGGGGGGGAGAAAAGAAAAAGGTAGAGAAAGAGACGC
Organism: Cryptoprocta ferox; assembly: GCA_028646485.1. Lineage (NCBI taxonomy): Eukaryota > Metazoa > Chordata > Mammalia > Carnivora > Eupleridae > Cryptoprocta > Cryptoprocta ferox. Next base: position 69,094,333 of record CM053574.1, read on the forward strand.
CAGGGATGGGCAGTTGGAGAAAAGGCCATGGGAGGACACAGTGAGAAGACATCCATCTATAAGCCATAAAAATGGGTCTCAGAAGAAACCAGCAACCCCACTGGCACCTTGATCTTGGACTTCCAGTCTCCAAGTGAGAAAATAAAATGTCCGTTGTCCATTAAGCCCCCCAGTTTGTGGTACTTTGTTAGGGCCACCGAACGGACCCACTAGGCCAGTGTTTGGACATGAGCTGTCCCCTAGGAAGGAACGTCCTGTTGGGTGAGGCAAGTCCCTTCACTTGAGGCACTTATTTCCCAGGCAGGGTCTGAGAAGGCAGACCAGCAGCCAGGGCTGGGTCCTGTAGGGGCTGGGCTGTACCCCACAGCATCCTCTGCAGCGAAGCCCCATGACAGTGCAATGACCCATGAGGACTGGGATGGCTACCAGAGGAATACAGCAAGGACGAGGACCGTATTAAATCAACTTGGTGACTTGCTATCAAATCCAGGCTTTAAAATCTCAAATGAATTTGGATTCATAAAGCAGCATGTCAGTATCTGAATCTTAAAGATCATCTCATCAAACCCTGTATTGAAACGCTAGGGGCCAAGAGGCTCAGAGAAGTTGAGATTCTCTCAAGATCTAGAAGGCAACGTGAAAACCAAGGTGGACCCAAGATCCTGGCTTCCTGGTGTTCTTTCTAAGATATCCTGTCTAGCTAAAATTGGTTTATAGTCACTACACCCACGTGGCTCTAAATATAATTTAGAGTTTCCAGCTTGAAAACAAAGCCAAGTATAAACCACACTGTGTGTAAACGTGGCAGGGTTAGTCACAGCTATGACTGTGTCCCAGTGAGGAAGCTTCCCAAGCCCTCAGGACTCATGGCACACTACGCACTCACTGACCCAACAAAGCAGAGAACATGGGGATGACCACTTTTCTGTGAATTTGTCCCAGGTGGGAACAGGAGAGATCAGATCTCTCTCGCCTCCTCTCTCTCCCCATATTTCCTCTCCCCCTCTCCTTTCACTCTCCCCTCCTCCCCTCCTCCTTCCCTTTGCTCTCCCTCTCAATTCTGTTGCATGGTCTGCACATCTTAAGTAACAGAATCTCATTGTTTAACCTAAGGGACCAGAGTTTTAGTCCAGAGATGATAAAGCTAAAGAGTTAGAGCTATCAGTCCTCCATAATAAATGTTACTTTTCTTTTTTGCTGTCATATTTGTGCAACAATTCCTTTAAAAGTCCATTTTGTTCTCCCATACAGGTTTTCCCAGAATAACCAAGAAGTCTTTACTGAGTCTGTGCATCCCAAACCCTACAGTTAAAGGCTTCGGACTTCTTTCAGACGTCCTGGCAGAATTTTCTCCAGAATGTTGTAAGGTGCCCCGAGCAAACTGGGTTGCCTGAAAGTAACAGAAACTCCTGACCCAAGTGACTGAAACAGTAATCAATGTATTTTCTCACATAAAACTAATGACAGGGGGAGAGTAACCCTCTCCATGAAAAGAGTATGTTGCTAGATGAAATATAAAGAGCATCACCTGAAAAAATGAAAGAACTGATAAATTGGTGGCAAATGCTTTGGCCAACGTTGAGGCAAAGTCTGAATCCAGAAAGAGAAGGGATGCTCGGCCACTTTGCCCCAGGGCACAAGAGCTTGGGTCCTGAGGTCTCCCCGAGGGAGAGGGAGCAATCAACACCCAGGCAGGGGTCTTACTGAGGTGCCTCCTATGAGCTGATACTCCAAAGGGTCCTCTGTCAAGGTCAGTGTGAACTAGAAACAAACCTTCCCACCCCCTAAGATCCTAGGGGACCTCAGAGAAGGTTGCTGGGTACTGACTACAGAAAAGGAAAGAAAAAGAAGAAAGAGAAAAACCTTTGTCCTGGAGGGGTCTTGACTGCAGCCTCACCCTTGTTGCCTTGGGCAGAGTTGCAGGCCTACTTCCCTTCTGGACTCTCAAGCCAGGAATCAGGTTTAAGGTGTCACTGACCAGTAGAGCCCCCAGGCCTCTGGCAGAAGCAAATGTAAATCCTCTAAGGAAGAAGTGCTTCTATCCCAACCTCCCAGAAGCCCTAGATGTCATTTTTCTAAGGGCCATGGCCTCTGCACAGAGATAAATGGCAAATCAGGAAACAAGGTTCCATGAGAAAGGGCCAGCAGAAGCAAGAGAGAGCAGAAATAGACCTGCACAAACTTTTAGAAATGTATCAGATACAAATTGTAAACCAACTATACTGCTGTGTTTCAAGACATAAGCCAAGTCCACGGGAAAGGCTGCCACACAGTTGCACAGTTCAGCAACTCAACAATTCATTCAGGCATCTCAATACTTCCCATCTTTCTACCTTGGCCTCCATCCTCGGCAACTTGTTTGTCCTCCACCAGCTCTCCCCATGATCACAAGATGGCTGCAGCTGCTCCAGGTTTCACAACCACACAACCTCCAGAGGCAAAAAGGAGAGGGCATGTTTCCATGTAGCCCCTTTTAACACTGAATCATCCCAGCTGACTTTGAACACTACACAGGCCAGGATTACATCACACCCCCATGACTAAGGGAATTACAGGGAAGGAAAGTAACTGAATTAGATCAATAATGATTCAGTTGCTGGCACTAGGGACGGTGAGCCAACCCTAGAGCTTTTATGGAGGAGGATGAATATATAAACAAAACACAAGCTCTAACAGCAAGGTTAAAAAATGTGGTGGGGAGGGGTGTGGACAGAGGTAGGAACCCATCTTCAGCAGCCTCCCTTTCCAGGTTTTCAAAATGCGCAGTCTCCTGATAACATGTTCTAACTCTGACTTTTGGCCTCTAATCATCTGACAGTTGCTCACTTGTAGAGTATTACCTCTGTTCTCCCCTGCCAAAGAAGCTATTTTAGCAAATGCAGGATTTAGTGCATGGCTTTTGTCACCCTTGTGCTGATTATTAACATTTAATATGAGGGGCGCTTGGCTGGCTCGGTAGGTGAAGCATGCGACTCTTGATCTCAGGGTCATGAGTTCAAGCCCCACATTGGGTGTAGAGATTACGTTTAAAAAAATTGTTAAACATTTAATATGATACTCTCCTAGTCCTGTTTTCCATACTCTATGTTATGTTTTGTGAGGAAAGGACACTTTGCATAACCTACTGCCAAGGCACAGAATTTGGTGACAGGTTTCAATTCTATGAGTCCACAATAAGAATGTATTGTCAAGTACTGAATTTTGACTATTGCAAGGTTAAAATCCACATCTGAAAGCTGAGAAAGAATTAAAAATCAATGTGTGGAAGTTAAAGAAAGGGGATGGGCACTTCGTGGCCTTTCTGGCCAGAGTAATACAGAGATTGATGTTTCAAAGGTGTTATCTCATTAACTTTCGTGGGCCCCAGCTTGGCCCAGGAGAACAGTTATGGAATTTCATGTGTTAGGTCACTTCTCAGAGGTCAGGGAGGATCATACGTTCCCAGGGACCACATCCATGCTTATCCACTGAGCCTCCCCTGGCAAAAGTCCTCTAAGTATTAGAGTGACCACACATCCTGGGTTCTTGGTGTGCACCTGTTGTCTGCTATCCTTGTCACTCTAAACAATGTCCATGTTTAGAGGAGAATATATGGCCATCATCCTCAGGATCATGACATTTTCTATGTCCTATAACTCTGCTTGCACATTATTCCTGATCCCCATCTCCACTACTGAGGTACCCCACACCCTTCCTACAGGCAGTGGGTACCTCCCTGGGAAAGCCAGGATATGGGCGTTAGACAGCCCCTGGGATCCTTGCCCCAAACTCAGGGCTACACTTACCTTTCTGGGCCCTGCTTTTAAAGTGTTATCATTTCTACATTCGTTATCATTGCTTCCTCCTACAGACCCCTTTTATTACTACAGATAAATTTACCTCGGAATTCAAAATGCCTGCCTCCACACATCCCCCACACTCCTCTCCCTTTACTTTTATTTGCTATATATTATTAACCCTATATATCAGACTTGCCAGCCAGAAAAGTTCAGTTCCCCAGTGAATTAATAACTGTTTGCCAGGGACTCTGACTTTGAGAGAAAGTTAAATCTGAATACTTCTAACAACCCGTTTAACTCCAAAATGCTCTGGCCCTAAATGCCTAAAAGAACACAAGGTACTATGATACAGCTATGGACTGAAGTGTGTCCCCCTCACAATGTGACGATTTGGGGATAGGGTGTTTATAAGGGGGTAATTAAAGTTAAACAAGGTCATAAGGATGAGACCCTAATCCTATATGACTGGTGTCCTTGTCATATAGGAAGAAACACTAGTGATGTTGCCATTTAGGGGAAAGACCGTGTGAGGACCGGGTGAGAAGAGGGTGTCCACAAGCCACGCAGAGGGGTCTCAGCAGAAACCAAACCTGCTGATACATTGATATTGACCTTGCAGCCTTCAGAACTGTGAGAAAATAAATGTCTGCAGCGTAAGCCTCCCAGTCTGTAGGATATTCTTATGGCAGCCTGAGCACACTAATATATACACAAAAGGAGGGTGAGATCCACTTCTTTCCCACTAATAGCTTACTATCCAGTCATGGTTCTCAGACAGAAAAAAAAAGTAGCCAGCAAATACTTCAAGCTTTTTGTAGTTTCCTTGCTGCATGATTTTCATCTCCTTTAAAGTCATCTTTAGAACCCATGTTGGTCTGATCTATGCAAACCTGCTGTATGTCAATTTTGTGTCTTTACGTGCTGTCACTGTCAGTCAGCTAAGTGCCTTGGGATTACATGGATAGCTCCCAATATGCTAACCTAGGATTCCCCCGACTTTTTTTTTTTTTTTTAATCCAAGTTAGTTAAGGTATAGTGTAGTATTGGTTTCAGGAGTAGAATTTAGTGATTCATCACTTACATATAACACACAGTGCTCCTCACAACAAAGACCCTCCTTAATGCGCATCACCCATTTAGTCCATCCCCCCACCACCTCCCCTCCAGAAACCCTCAGTTTTTTCTCTGTATTTAAGGGTCTCTTATGGTTTGTCTTTCTCTCTGTTGTTTTTTTTTTATCTTATTTTTCTTTCCCTTCCCTAGTTTCATCTGTTTTGGTCCTTAAAGTCCACATAATAGTGAAGTCATATGATATTTGTCTTTCTCTAACTTATCTTGCTTAGCATCATATATATATCACATCTTCCTTATCCATTCATTAGTTGATGTGTATTTGGGCTCTTTCCATAGTTTGGCTATTGTTGATGGTGCTGCTATAAATATTGGGGTGCAATTGCCCCTTCAATCAGCATTTTTTTTATCCTTTGGATAAATACCTAGTAGTACAATTGCTGGGTCATAGGGTAGTTCTCTTTTAAGTTTTTTGAGGACCCTCCATACTCTTTTTTCAGAGTGGCTATACCAACTTGCATTCCCACCAATAATGCAAAAGTGTTCCCCTTTCTCTGCATCCTCCCCAATATCTGTTGTGGCCCGAGTTGTTAATTTTAGCCATTGTGACAGATGTGAGGGGGTATCTCATTGTGGTTTTGATTTGTATTTCCCTGATGATGAGTGATGTTAAGCATCTTTTCATGTGTCTGTTTGCCATCTGAATGTCTTCTTTCACAAAGTGTCCATTCATGTCTTCTGTCCATTTCTTCACTGGATTATTTGTTTTTTGGGGTGTTGCATTTGAAAAGTTCTTTATAGATTTTGGATAATAACCTTTTATCTGATATGTCATTTGCAAATATCTTTTCCCATTCTGTCAGTTGCCTTTTAGTTTTGTTGTTTCCTTCATCATGCAGAAGCTTTTTATCTTAATGAGGTCCCAATAGTTCATTTTTGCTTTTGTTTCCATTGCCTGTGGAGGGAGGCATGTCTAGTAAGAAGATGCTGCAACCAACGTCAAAGAAGTTGCTGCCTGTTTTCTCCTCTAGAATTTTGATGGTTTCCTGTCATACATTTAAGTCTTTCCTCCATTTTGAATTTATTTTTGTGTATGGTGTAAGAAAGTGGTCCAGTTTCATTCTTCTGCATGTCGCTGTCCAGTTTTCCCAGCACCACTTGCTGAAGAGACTGTCTTTTTTCCATTGGATATTCTTTCCTGCTTTGTTGAAGACTTGTTGGCCATATATTTGTGGGTCCATTTTTGGTTCTGTTCAATTGACCTATGTGTCTTTTTTGTGCTGGTACCATACTGTCTTGATGATTACAGCTTTGTAATACAGCTTAAAGTCCGGAATTGTGATGCCTCCAGCTTTGGTTTTCTTTTTCAAGATTTCTTTGGCTATTCAGGGTCTTTTATGGTTCCATACAAATTTTAGAATTGTTTGTTCTAGCTTTGAGAAGAATGCTGGTGTTATTTTGATAGGAATTGCATTGAATGTATAGATTGCTTTGGGTAGTTTATTTATTTTAACAATATTTGTTCTTCCAGTCCATGAGCATGGAATATTTTTCCATTTCTTTGTGTCTTCTTCAATTTCTTTCACAAGCTTTCTATATTTTTCAGCATATAGACATTTTGCCTCTTTGGTTAGGTTTATTCCAAGGTATCTTATGGTTTTTGGTACAATTGTAAATGGTATCAATTCCTTGATTTCTCTTTCTGTTGCTTCATTATTGGCGTATAGAAATACAACCAATTTCTGTACGTTGATTTTATATCTTGCGACTTTTCTGAATTCATGTATCAGTTCTAGCAGCATTTTGGTAGAGTTTCTTGGGTTTTCCACATAGAGTATAGGATTCCCCCTTAAAACCCTGTCCACATGAAATGATTCAAGCCCTGTAAATCCTGCTCTGTGGGGGCTGCTGGGAGTCCTGCCCAGACCTCCTTCAGGCGTGAAGCCCTCATGACCCAGCTGCTGGCATGTTGGCAGTTCAGGCTTTCTCCTTCAGAAGAGAACAGCTCCACTCAAGGTACATCCCACCCCAGGGGCAACCTCAGCTCCCTTCTCCTTCTACCCCCACAGCCTCTGTGTCTCCCGTGCAACAGGCTAGGTACACATCCATGCAGACCCTTGCCTTATATGGTCCCTTTGTGGGAATGTTCTCCAGCTACCCACATAGCAAACTTCCTTCCTTCCTCCAAGTCTCTGGTCCTGTCTCTCTTCTCAGTGAGGCCTGTCCCCATCCACCTGCACAACCCTACAACCTGCCCAGCTCCACTCCACCTCAGTATGCCTGGCTCTCCCTCCTGCCCTATTGTTTCCCCCCACTTCTAACATACTATATACATTTCATGTTTGCTCTCTCCCTCCACTAGCAAGGCAAGGGTCTGTTTTGTTCACAGATGTATTCCAAGCACACAGTGGGTACACAGAAACCTTTGTTAAATATATTTAATAAACTTTTCATCAGCTTAAGTAGAGATATGACTTCACTCTTCATAGGATCCAACTCCCTGACATCAGAAAGAGCCATGATGAAGAAAATGCAGTCTTCTTTACACAATGGAGAACTTATGCTGCCTTGGAGAATTCTGAGTCTCAGGGTCAAATGCCATAAAAGCAGTACCATAATACCTAGCATACTTGACAACTATGACAGGTCACTTTTTCCTCTTTCCTTAACTGTAAACAAAATTATTTTCAGGAATTACCAAAACTAATTTTATTTTTATACTTAATTATAAGGTTTTTTTGCTTGATTCCTTATTTGGTTTTACAACAACTAGCAAAGGGTTTTTAGAGGAGTCAACATGGCAGTGAAGTAGGGGGACCCAAAGTTCCCTTATCCCTCAAACACAGCAGTATTGAGGCCAGAAGACTTGGAACTCCAGGAACCCGGGCTACAGAGTGACAGAAACATCTCCAGGGGCCCACAGGGACAACACAGCAGGCCATAGGTGCGTGACTGCAAACTGGGAGAGAGAAAACAGGTGGTGTAGGAACAGAAAGGAGGGATCCCCTGCAGTGGACAGACAAAAGGAAGAGAAAGAGAGGCTGTGGAAGTGAAGGATTGTATTTGGACAAGAGAAAAACCACGGACTGGGGATCGAAAAAAAATGGAGGAAGATCCAATTTCTAACTGTGGGGCTTTCTCTGGACTGGGGCTGGCTGCCCTGTTCACACACCTGGGGAGGGCAGCCAGCACCAGGCTTGGTAGCTAGCTCCCAGGTGCAGTCGGAGAGAGCAATTCTCTCCCTTGAGTGCTGTGGGAAGAAGGCAAATAGCCATTCCAAGGACAAAAGACCCTGCAGGACCCTCACCACCCAGAGGCCCTTTGTCGCCGGCTGGGCAGAGAGGCACTACCCTGGGAACTAGGACACATGGAGCGGGATCCTTTAACACACAGGGGTTTGACTTGCAGACGAGTGCCTGGGAGGTACGGAAGACTGTGGAGGGAAGAGAACCGTCTGCTCATGCCTATGTGGCACTGTGAGGATGGCTTGAACAGAGTGGTTTGGGACACCCAGTTCGGGGAGGAGGGACTGGGGTGTCACCATTTTTCTCCCCATTACCAACAAGGTGGGGTTTCAGAGAAGGGACAAGAGGCCCAAAGTGGAGGCGGGAGGAAGCAGGACCCGTCTACACCAAACCACACCCTTCTGCGCCTAGTAACTGTGTATCTACCAGAGCAGGATTGATGCTGACCAACCAGAGAGCCCCTCCTCCAGACCAGTGCTGCCACCGGTTCCAAGGCACCATTAGATACCGGTCCAGTGGTTTTGCATTCTCTGATATGATTCTTGGTCAATTCTTATTTTATGTATATATAAATATATATATATTTTATGTATATATAAATATATATATTTTTTATGTATATATAAATATATATATATATATATTTCTTCCTTTTCTTCCTCTTATTTCTTCCCTTCTCTAGTCTGGTTGTTCTGGTTGTTGGTTGGTTTAAGCACACATTTTTAATCTATTCTTTTTATACCTCTTCTGTATCTCCTTCTTTATTTCCCAACCCACCCACCCCCACCCCCCTTTCTCTCTCTGAACTAAGCTGTATAGTATCTCTGATTCTCTGCCTGGTCAATTTTTTTTTCTTTTTCTTTTCCCCACCCCTGTCATTTCTCTCTTTGTATGGGATAAGGCCTCTTCCATGCTCCCTCCTTATTTAAAATTTTTCCAGGGATACTTCACTGAACAAATCAAAGCACACCTGGTGAAGGGTACAAACCACCACTACGAGTAGGGAGATAAAGCAACCAGTGTCACAACAACAGAGAGCACAAAACACACTCCAAACACACCTCCTGAAGGGCCAGGCCCTGAACAGCATATGACCCCTTTTTAATATAGTAGTGCTTTCAGGTGCAGGACTCATAACAAGCTATTAAAACACATAAGGGACAGAAAACTAGCCAATATGATGAAATGGAAGAATTCTTCTCAAAAGAAATCCCAGGAAGGAATGATAGCGAGAGAATTATTCAACATAGATAAACAATACAACTGAGGAAGAATTTAGAATAATAGTTATAAGATTAATAGCTGGACTTGAAAAAAGTATAGAAGACAGCAGAGAATGTATTGCTGCAGAGATCAAGGAACTAAGAAATAGTCATGACAACTTAAGAAATGCTGTAAAATGAGGTGCAAAATAAACTAGATGCAGTGACAGCATCAAAGATGGAGGAGGCAGAGGGGAGATTAAGTGTAATAAAAGATAAAATAATGGAAAATCATGAACCCAAGAAAAAGAGAGATAAGAAAATATTAGACCATGAGGGGAGAATTAGAGAACTAAGTGATTCAATGAAACATAATAATATCTATATCATAGGAGTTCCAGAAGAAGAAGAGAGAGGAGAGAAAGGGGAAGAAGGTTTACTTGAATAAATTATAGCTGAGAACTTCCTTAATCTGGGGAAGGAAACAGACATCCAAATCCAGGAGGCACAGAGAACTCCCTTCAGATTTAAGAGGAATAGATCTTCTCCATGGCATATCATAGTGAAACTGGCAAAATATAAAGATAAAGAGAGAATTCTGAAAACAGCTAGGGACAAATGGGCCTTAACCTACAAGAGTAGACAAATACACATAAGGGTAGTAGCAGACCTGTCCACTGAAACTTGGCAGGCCAGAAAGGAGTGGTAGGAAATATTTAATGTTCTGAAAAGGAAAAATATGGAGCCAAGAATCTTTTATTCAGCAAAGCTGTCATTCAGAATAGGAAAGATGAAAGATTTCCCAGACAAACAAACCCAAAGGAGTTCATCACCACTAAACCAGCCCTGCAAGAGACCCTAAGGGGGACTCTGTGAGCAGAATGCTGCAAAGACTACAAAGGACCAGAGACATCACCACAAGCATGAAACCTACAGATAACACAATGACACTAAATTCATGTTTCAGTTATCACTCTGAATGTAAATGGACTAAATGTTCCAATCAAAAGACATAGAATGGATTAAAAAAACAAGTTCCATCTATCTGCTCTCTACAAGAGACTCATTTTAGACTGGAGGACACCTTCAGATTGAAAGTGAGGGGACGGAGAACCATCTATCTGCTACTGGACGTCAAAAGAAGCTGGAGTAGCCATACTTATATCAGAGAAACTAGATTTTAAACTAAAGGCTGTAAAAAGAAATGAAGAAGGCCATTATATCATAACTACGGGGTCCATCCATCAAGAAGATCTAACAATTGTAATGTTTATGCTCCCAACTTGAAAGCACCCAAATACATAAATCAATTAATCACAAACATAAGCAATCTTATTGATAAGAATACAGTAATTGCAAGGGACTTTAATACTCCACTTACAGCAAAGGACAGATCATCTAGGCAAAAAATCAATAAAGAAACAATGGCCTCAAATGGTACACTGGACCAGATGGACTTGACAGATATATTCAGAACTTTTCATACTAAAGCAGCAGAATACACATTCTCTTTGAGTGCTCATGGAACATTCTCCAAGATAGATCACATACTGGGTCACAAAACAACTCTCAATAAATATACAAGAATTGCTATCGTACCATGCATTTTTCTGATCACAATGCTATGAAACTTGAAATCAACCACAAGAAAAAATTTGGAAAGCCTCGAAATTCAGGGAAGTTAAAGAACATCCTACAAAAGAATGAATGGGTCAACCAGACAATTAAAATTAAAAAATATATGGAAGCAAATGAAAATGAAAACACAACAGTCCAAACCTAGGATGCAGCAAAGACAGTCCTAAGAGGAAAATACATTGCAATCCAGGCCTATCTCAAGAAACAAAAAATCCCAAATACAAAATCTAAAAGCCACACCTAAAGGAACTAGAAGCAGAATAGCAAAGAAACCCCAAAGCCAGCAGAAGAAGAGAAATAATAAAGATTGAGCAGAAATAAACAATATAGAATCCCCCCAAAAAACAGTAGGACAGATCAATGAATCTAGAGCTGGTTTTTTGAAAAAATAAACAAAATTGATAAACCCCTAGCCAAATTCCTCAAAAAGAAAAGAAAGAGGACCCAAACAGATAAAATCATGAATAAAAAAGGACAGCCAACACCACAGATATACAATTATCAGAAACTACTGTGAAAAATTATATACCAACAAACTAGACAACTTGGAGGAAATGGGCAAATCCTAGACACCCACACAACATCAAAACTCAAATGGGAAGAAATAGAAAATTTGAACATACCCATAACCAGTGAAGAAATTGAATCAGTTATCAAAAATCTCCCAACAAATAAGAGTCCTGGACGAGATGGCTTCCCTGGGGAATTCTACCAGATATTTAAAGCAGAGTTAAGGGGCGCCTGGGTGGCTCAGTCAGTTGAGCGGCCAACTTCAGCTCAGGTCATGATCTCACGATTCATGGGTTCGAGCCCCATGTCAAGCTCTGTGCTGACAGCTCAAAGCCTGGAGCCTATTTCTGATTCTGTGTCTCCCACTCTCTCTGACCCTCCCCCGTTCACACTCTGTGTCTCTCTCAAAAATAAATAAACGTTGAAAAAATATTTAAAGCAGAGTTAATACCTATCCTTCTCAAGCTGTTCCAAAAAATAGAAACAGAAGGAAACCTTCTGGACTCATTCTATGAAGCCAGCATTACCTTGATTCCCAAACCAGCCAGAGACTCCACAAAAAAGCAGAATTACAGGCCAATATCCCTGATGAACATGGATGCAAAAATTCTCAACAAGATACTAGCAAATCAAATTCAACAGCATATCAAAAGAATTATTCACCACAATCAAGTGGGTTCATTCCTGGGCTGCAGGACTGGTTCAATATTCACAAATCACTCAATGTGATACGTCACATTAATAGAATAAAGGAATGAACCATATGATCCTTTCAATAGATGCAGAAAAAGAATTTGACAAAATACAGTATCCTTTCTTAATAAAAACCTTCAAGAAAGTCGGGATAGAAGGAACATACCTCAACATCTAAAAGCCATGTATGAAAGGCCCACAGCTAATATCATACTCAAAGGGGAAAAACTGAGAGCTTTCCCCCAGAGATCAAGAACACAACAGAGATGTCCACTCTCACCACTGTTGTTTCACATAGTGTTGGAAGTGTTAGCCTCAGCAATCAGACAACAAAATGAAATAAAAGGACTCCAAATTGGCAAAGAAATCAAACTTTCACTTTTCACAGATGACATGATACCCTACATGGGAAACTCAAAAGACTCCTCCAAAAAGCTGCTAGAACTGATACATGAATTCAGCAAACTCTCAGGGTACAAAATCAATGTACAGAAATCAGTTGCATTTCTATACATCGATGATGAAGCAACAGAAAGAGAAATCAAGGAATTGATACCATTTACAATTGTACCAAGAACCATAAAATACCTAGGAATAAACTTAACCAAAGATGTAAAAGATCTGTATGCTGAAAACTATGGAAAACTTATGAAGGAAATTGAAGAAGACACAAAGAAATGGAAAAACATTCCATGCTCATGGATTGGAAGAACAAATATTATTAAAATGTCAATACTACCCAAACCAATCTATACATTCAATGCAATTCCAATAGAAATTGTACCAGCATTCTTCTCAAAGCTAGAACAAACAATCCTAAAATTTGTATGGAATCACAAAAGACCCCAAATAGCCAAAGTTACATGAAAATAGAAAATCAAAGCAAGAGGCATCACAATCCCAGACTTCAGCCTCTACTACAAACCTGTAATCATCAAGACAGTATGGTACCTGCACAAGAACAGACACATAGACCAATGGAATAGAATAGAGAACCGGGAACTGGACCCACAAATGTATGGCCAACTAATCTTTGACAAAGCAGGAAAGAGCATCCAATGGAAAAAAGACAGTCTCTTTAGCAAATCGTGCTAAAAGAACTGGACAGCAACATGCAGAAGAACGAAACTGGACCACTTTCTTACACCATACACAAAAATAAACTCAAAATGGATGAAAGACTTAAATGTGAGACAGGAAACCATCAAAATCCTAGAGGAGAAAACAGGCAACAACCTCTTTACCCTCAGCCACAGCAATTTTGTTGCTTGACATGTCTCTGAAGGCAAGGGAAATGAAAGCAAAAATGAACTATTGGGACTTCATCAAGATAAAAACTTCTGCACTGCAAAAGAAACAATCAACAAAACTAAAAGGCAACTGATGGAATGGGAGAAGATATTTGCAAATGGCGTATCGGATAAAGGGTTAGTATCCAAAATCTATAAAGAACTTGCCAAACTCAACACCTGAGAAACAAATACTCCCATGAAGAAATGGGCAGAAAACGTGAATAGACACATCTCCAAAGAAAATATCCAAATGTCCAACAGACACATGAAAAGATCCTCATCATCACTCATCATCAGGGAAATACAAATCAAAACCACATAGAGATACCACCTCATACCGGTCAGAGTGGCTAAAATTAACACCTCAGAAAACAACAGATGCTGGGGTGGATGTGGAGAAACAGGAACCCTCTTGCACTGTTGGTAAGAATGCAAACTGGTGAAGCCACTCTGGAAAACAGTGTTGAGGTTCCTCAAACACTTAAAAATAGAACGACCCTATGACCCAGCAATAGCACTACTAAGAATTTATCCAAAGGACAGAGGAGAGCTGATTCATAGGGACACGTGTACCCCAATGTTTATCACAGTGCTTTCACCAATAGCCAAATTATGCAAAGAGCCTAAATGTCCATCAACAGATGAATGGATATAAAGAAGATGTGGTTTATACATACAATGGAATACTACTTGATAATGAGAAATAATAAAATCCTGCCGTTTGCAACAACGTGGATGGAACTGGAGGGTTGGGGTGGGGGGAGGCGAGGGAGAGAGGAAATGGGTGTTGGGCATTGAGGAGGGCACTTGTTGGGATGAGTACTGGGTGTTGTATGTAAGTGATTAATCATGGTAATCTACCCCCAAAACTAAGAGCACACTGTATACACTGTACATTAGCTAACTCGACAATAAATTATATATAAAAAAATAAAAAATAAAACTAGCAAAAAATAAAAAAGAATAAATTTCCATTCAAAAATAGATTTCAAACTCTGTAAATACACCATGTATGAACCAAACAAAAATGTTAAGTCCCGCCTACATTCAGAAGAGGGGAAGTGGGCTCCACATGTCAAAGGGAGGATTATTGAAGAATCTGTGGACATATTTTTACCACATACAGAAATTATTTAGAGCCAACACACAGATTTGGGGGAGAAAAGTATTTTACCACTGATGTTGTTTACAACTGCTGGCCCAAGTTGATAATAAAAAGCAACCATCTTTTAGTCATTTTTATTATATCTTTACATCCTTCACAATGTACCCCCTGTCTGCACTTGGGGCAGAAGACTCTCCCTTCGCTGCTCTTGGGAAACCATGGAATAGAAGGAAAACATTGAAGCAGAAGGTGTAGGATGTTATGGTTGAACTGTGTCCTCCAAAAGGCATGTTGAAGTCGTAACTCCCAGTACCTGAGAATGTAACCTTATTTGGAAATAGGGTCACTGCAGAGGTCATGTTGGAGTAGATGCCCCCTGAATCCAATATGGCTGGTGTCCTTATAAGAAGAGAAGGCACAGAAACACAGACACAAAGGGAAAACACCACTTCATGTTCTTGCAGTGATGCATCTGGAAGCCACAATGCCAAGAATTGCCAGTAACCACCAGAAGCTAAAATAAAGGTACTCTCTCCAGAAGCAATCAACCCTGCTGACACCTTGATTTCAGAATTCTAGCCTCTAGAACTGTGAGGAAATAAATTTTTGTTGTTGTAAGTCATCCAGTTTGTAGTCCTTTGTTATGACAGCCCTAGGAAACGGACACACAGCTCTTTGGGAAAATCTGCATGGTTGCCATTTTGTCACTTTGGCTACTTAGCATGTGAACACCATTCCTATGAAATTGAAGAGAAGCTATTCCCTTTTCCCACCCCCCAGCAACTATATCACAGACACCTTACCCAAGCAAGACAAGTCAGAGTCTCCCTCTGAGATTTTGAATCTTGAAAGAGGGACTAAGTGACCAAATTGTGATTCTCGGCAGCAGCTGTGGCAGTAGAGAAGCTGTGTAGCAAATGTGCCAAGACAGCTATACCAGCCTTAATTCTCAGCAGCCCATTCCTATGCCAAGTTCTTGGCTATGTCTTTTCCACGACTCTCCAGTCTTCCTATTAATTCTATGAGCTACCTAATACTCCTCTAGAAAATTCCAACTCTGCTTAAGTGAACCAGAGTCAACTCTTGTTATTTGTAACCACAAACCCTAACTATTACACCCTGGAAGTTAGCTTTTAAGCCAAATGTCTGTTGTAGTTCGGTTTCTTATATTGACCTATTTCTCTCCTACTGTAAATCTTCTGCATTCATCTGTACATTCATTCATTTATCCATCAAACGTGTACTGGTTGCCTTTAATTGCCAAAGTACTAGGTGTCTGGAAAACATTGTCTATTAAGAATTACTCGTACCCTTAAAGAACCACAGCCTAGTCCAGGGCAGAAGAAGAGTCAGGAAAACAGATGGTTATGATACAGAGTGATAACTGCTATGATAAACAGAAAAGGTACCTAACTGATATGCTAAGAGAGTAGGGAAGGCTTCCTGTGACCACTGATTCCTAAATTATGGCTTGAAGGATAAATTAGATGCCTAGGCAAGGTAGAACAGGGGAGGGGACAGACAGTCCACTAGTGGAAGGAATTCAGCAGATCAGAACATTAAGTCACTTGAACCAGAGTTCGGTGTGTCTGTACATAAAACTCTAGGTAGGGGGTGGTAAAAGTTGAAGCTATAGAACTAGGTTGAAGTCAATGCTGCATGTCTCTCTTAGCAATTGAGACTTTATCCGGACGGCAACCTATAACCACTATAGCAGAGACAAAGCAGCCAGTTATATATCTGAGATTGATTTTTCCAGCAACGGTGCCAAGAATGGGGCAGCCCTGGAAGGTAAGAAGACCAGATGTGAAAGTGTTAAGAGTCACCTGGGAGATTTCAAAAAGGCAAAGTTCAGGACGGGGATGGTAGTAGATAGCAAAGATGGGAAGGTAGGACAGGTTTGAGATGGATGGATGTATTCTGAATTCTCTGCTTGCAGGAAGGCACTTCTAGAAGGACACAGGCCACCCATCTCGTTCACGATGGCCCAACACAGTGTCGGGCACACAGAAGCACTCAGGGCATTTTGATCTGTCTTCAAGCATAATGGTTCTTTTCTTGGCCATGTCCTATCCACCGTGGGGCCCATCAAAGGCACTCTTCATTTGTGTTACAGTGTTTCTGACTTCTAGCACTGCCTTTTACTGATTTCTTAAAGTTTCCATCTTGCTGCTTATCTGACTCAACTGTTCTTGCAGGTTGTCCACTTTTCCCAAAATAGCTCTTAAAATAATTATCATAGCTATGTTAAATGGCTTGCCCAATAATTCCCAAATCTCTGCCATACTGGCACCTGGTACTGATGCTACTCAGATTGTGGTTTTGCTTGCCTTTGACCATGCGTTGCAATTTTTTGCTGAAAGCCAGACATGACATGTCACGTAATAGGACCTGACATAAACAGCCCCTTGTTATGAGCTTCTGTTCTAATGTAGCTAGGGTTTTAGGCTGTCTTTAGTCTCTGAAGTTGCAGGGACCAGAGGCCTCAAGTAAATAAGTCCTGTGCCTTCCATCTCTTTCAGTTACAACCCACTGCTATTTTACTGGAGCTTTGCTGGTGCTGGGAAAGTGTGGGCCAGGAGAAGCATTCTGATGTAATCTTATAATTAAATATGTCTTTTAGTGGGCCTGTCTTCCTGGGCTGTGACCTTCACAAGTATTTATTAGCCTTTTTTTTCCCCCTTCCTTCAGGTGAGGTAGGAAGGCTAGAGGGGGCTGGAGACAGGGAAATGCCCTTCCCCAGGTAGGGCAGTCCTTTCCCTTAGCAAGTAAGCCTTTGTTACAAGAATACTCTAGGCATATTTTTGAATAGTAAATATTCTTGGCGCTCTGCCGCAGCCACATGGGAGTCACTCTTGACTTTTCATTGTGAAAAGCATGGTGAGGTTCCTGGAGATAAAACCCCAGAAAAGAAGGCAGACCCCAGGAGTTTCTTACTCTCAGGCTAGTCTACACTCAGCCTCCAGCAATTAATCAAAACTGTCATCTAAGGGTTCTGACCAGCGTGTGGCTCTAGCGTCTTCTGGACAGGTAAGGAGATGTTGGCTGAGGCTCTGGATTGGCCTGTCTCTCTAGATCATGGGATGCAGGTCTGCCCTGGGACGTTAGTCTCTGATGGGTTCAAGAGAACATATTGATTTTCAGCTTGTTCAGCTTTTTTTGCTCTGAGGTTGAGAGTGATGACTTGCAAGTTCTTTATACAGTGGAGCCGAGACCAGAACCCCTCAGTACATTCCTGTTGAATGAATAAAGCACAGTAAGCAGGTCTGAATGAACACTTGTGGAGAGAAGGTATTAAAGAGGAGTCAGGGAGGAAACCAGGGTCTGGCTGGGGTGAGAAGTGGAACTAGATAGGGAATACAGTGGGATAGTAGATATTTGGGGAAGAACAATTAAAAAGAAAAAAAAAACCCATTAATGGAGAGTTCTGCTTAGTTATGTTCTGCATACTTGCAAATTTTGCTCTGATGACCTGAAGGTTTTCTGCATTTTACCAATCTATTATCAGAGTTGGGGGGGGGGGGATAGAAATAAAATAAACCATAATCCAATGATTCAGGACTGGTGTGAATGTGGCAAGACAAGTTATATCTCCTTTCATTTAAAGATACCCAGGGGTTTGGCACCCCATCGGTGTCACCCAAGGTGGTGTGACTGCCCTGTTTTCTTAACCTCAGGGAGTGCAGGGGCCTGGAGGTCACAGTAGTAGAAACTGAGTGACATGGGAGCTGCCTGAGTGCCATGGGAGTGGCAAGATAAGAGAGTACACTTTACCTTCCTGGGGCCCAGGGACGGGTAAGAGACTCTCCTGCTTAAAGCCCCTTCTTAAACCTCTTAACTGCCTTCTTACACTTCTCCTTAAAAACGCCATTCATTTTCTATTAAAATAAAAATAATAATGGAAGAAGAATTGGCAGCCACAGGGCCGGGGGGGGGATTCCAAGGGGGATCCTTTCCCTATCTCTGTGAGCACAGCGCTATCAAATAGCAAATACAGTATGTGAAGAATAACACAATTATTCCTTCCTGCTTCTTACGAAACTAGAGGGTTTTTATATTCTTTGTGTCTCCACTGTTGTGTGAGCCTGGTTTTAAAGAAGCTGGGCCACACAACCCAAAAGGTCACGCTGGCTCCTCTGTTCATTTCAGAACAGTCATTTCTCCGTTCTCTAGTCACCCTTCCAGAGAAAGAACTCTTGACTGTCAGGAGTTGGCTTCCATCCTGTCTTATCTTGGGCCACCTGGGATAGGCCAAGGATGTCAGTTTGTAATGTGGTTGCTGACTCAACATTGAAGCTTGTAGCGCTACTTGGAAAAGAATCAACCTTTGAGAAGTTCCGAGGATTTCTTTTTTTTTTTTTTCCTAAAGCTTTGTAACTAATATAGATGATTTTGCATATATTTTTTATCATTTCTCTCTCATTTATTTTTAAATACTTTTTCTAATTATAAATTAATATGTTCATTGTTAAAAATATGGAGAATACAGAAAATCATACTGTCTATGGTATTTAACACAAAATAAAACTTGTTAGTAATTCCATCACTCAAAGATAATTGCTATTAATATTTGTTGTGTTATTTTATGGGTTTTTCTCTGCATTTATATGTATAACTTACACTTTTTTAAACAAAATTGTAGTATACTTTTAATTTCCTTTTTGTCTCAATGCCATAGTATGAAAATTTTTCCATGTAATTAAATATTCTGTGAAAATACAGTATAGTAGCCTTTCTAAATATGCAAATTATATATGCACTATTCCTCTATTATTCTATTTATAAACACAGTTATAGTTACATAGTGTTATATATTTAGGACTTTTCAAATTATAAACAATCCTGTAAAAAATTCAAGCGGCTAAACTTTTCTATCAATTCATTATTATTTTACCAATAGGACTTGTTGGGAAGACAATGTGGATCCAAAGCATTAATGATATTAGTGCATATTGTTAAATTATTTTTCTGAAAAAACTTTTGTCAGTTATACTGACTTTTCACCGGCAGTATACGACGGTGTGTTCATTTTGCCTCAGACTGGCCAAATAAATTTTGTCTTAAAAACAAAAGCTTTGCCTATTTTGAATGTAGAAGATGACACCTAAATCATTATCCTAATGCACGTTTATCTGATTACTGGTGAGATTGAACATTGTTTCGCTCTTTTTCTGGTAAAGAATAACATTTCAGATAAAATTATAGTTTTGAAGCTACATATTTTAGACTGGTTTTATGAATAAAAATTTTTCATTTCTGTCATTATCACCTAGTATGTTAGAATACTGTTTGTAAGTATAGTTTGCTGAATACTCTGGTACATATCTCTTTTAAGTCATTCAGCGAGAATGCACATAGTCAACCTAGTCCCTTATAAGGGACTATATATATATGTGTGTGTGTGTGTGTGTGTGTGTGTATATATATTATGAAACTAGAGGGTTTTTATATTCTTTGTGTCTCCACTGTTGTGTGAGCCTGGTTTTAAAGAAGCTGGGCCACACAACCCAAAAGGTCACGCTGGCTCCTCTGTTCATTTCAGAACAGTCATTTCTCCGTTCTCTAGTCACCCTTCCAAAGAAAGAACTCTTGACTGTCAGGAGTTGGCTTCCATCCTGTCTTATCTTGGGCCACCTGGGATAGGCCAAGGATGTCAGTTTGTAATGTGGTTGCTGACTCAACATTGAAGCTTGTAGCGCTACCTGGAAAAGAATCAACCTTTGAGAAGGTTATATATATATATATATATATATATATATATATATATATATAATAGTTATCCTCTGTGGTTCACAAGGGCAGATTTTGTGTACAATTCCATAACTTGGAAGCACAGAACAAAATCATCTCATTTCATTCATTTAACAAAGATTTATTGAGTTCCAACCACCGCTGTAGATGTGGTCAAGCTTGCCCAAGTCAGCCATGGTTCTGTGCTTACAATTCTAGTGCAGGGAATAGATGACCAAAAAAAAGAGGGGGGGCGGGGGGACATACAAATAAATAAAAGAATATAGAATGTGAAGTCTTAAATAAGAAGCTGTTGAGCTAGAGAACAGCAGAAGAGAACACATTTGCTAGTTTGGCAAGATGCTCAGAGAAGACTTCTCTAAGGTGACATTCAAGTTGACACCTAAAGGAAGCTAACACCTAAAGGAGAAGTGTGGCAACTCTGACGGTGGGAGGGAGTTCAGGAGTGAGTGGTAGATAGCAGCCAGATTGTTTGGGGTCTTTCAGGCCACAGCAAGGAGGTTGATCTTTATTCAGAATTCAATGGGGAAGCCACTGAAGGGTTTCAGGCAAGAGAATGATGTAATCCTACAACTATATAAACATGATCATGCTTTGCTGCTGTTGTAGAATAAAGAGTAGAAGCGGAGCACCCAAGTAAGAAACTGTGGCAGCAATGCAGACGAGAGACTGTGGTAGCCTGGGGTAAGGAACTGCACATGGAAGGAGAAGGACTAATCCTATAACATGGTCTATATTGTGGAATCACATGTGCATGCATTTAACTGACTCTGCAGACTCCAAATCCTTCCAATATCCAACCCCACTGTAAAGGGGACTGGCGCCTTAAGAAAGGAAGATGACCATTGCTCTGTCACAAAAGGAGTCACAAAAGGAAATGCCAACTTGAATCCATGACCAGGTTCTTCTCTGTAATTTCTCAAACACAGTAGTATTTCCTATTAAACAAGAATTTGATTCAAATCCAAAGATCACTGAATACCCACCAATGTCAGAACCTGTTCCAGGAGCTTTCACATATATCCTATTTTACCTGCTGTGGTTGAAAATAAAGCCATACTTAAGTTACTACACAAACAGAACAAATTTAAGCTTCCATCCTGATTATGAGAAGTCCATTCATCATTCTCTGAGCCCTCCCACCCTCGGAAAGTAAGACCCCTTCAGTCCTCACCTTGTCCAAATGAGTCAATCTTGTTTATTTCTGTTATGCAGAAAAGAAATTGAGAAGTGTTATCTTACTGCCTAAGGTTCTCACTTCTGCTTTTGTGAGGCTGGTACAGGAAACAGGAAGTCCAGCTCTCATGTCTAAAGGTTGGAGGCCTAACCCACTGCAGACAGTGTTGCACAGACTGGAGGGAGAGAGGTTAATGATGGTTACTCCACACTACAGGAGACTGGGTTCCCAATTACAACTCTAGTGACAAATATTTTCATGTACAGATAATCAACTATTTCTCTTAAGGAACCCCAAGGTCCAAGATGGTGGGTCAGGACAGGGTGTAATGTCATCACTTTGTGCCCAACTGACCTTCCCCTAAGACAAGACAGGCCCTGGTGTTGACCTGGCTTACCAGCCCAGCCCTTTCACTCCACCTCTACTATCACCACCACTACTGCCATATGGTGGATTTATTCTTGAGGGCCATTATTGTACACTTCTGACCACTTAACTTATGTAGAACCATACCAGCACATCAGAAGGGTTATAATAATGTGAAACCCCAAAGGGAAAGAGCTAGGATTTCTGATTTACCAGGAAAATCCTTGGTCCTTTGCAAGATTTACAAGAAGAGAATTATCTGTTTGGGACATTTTATGCAGTGGCTTTTTAAAACACTCAGGTGGAAGCTCTGGACGTTCAAGAGTAGCAGGGGAGCTTGAGATTTGGAAGTGATGGCTGTATTGGTAGTTGAGTCACAAGTGAGGATGTGATTGAGGAGAGGAAGACAGCTGAGAAGGAACATGAGGAATAGTGCCACTTGGGAAGCAAGTCCACCAAGGAAGTGGAAAAGGAGCTCTTCGAGTAGGAGAAAGATAGAGTCGTGTCATGGATTCCAAAGGGAGGAAACATTTCAAGGAGAAGGAATCTGTTCAACAGCATTCAAGGTAAGAGAGGTCAAGAAAGCCAAGGACTGAAGTCAGGTTATGAATTTCACAGACAGATAAAGGCCTGTTTTGGCATATTATTGATTAAGGGCATATGATCAGATAACATTCCCTTTCAACAATTTGTGCTTGGAGTTGTATAATTAGACTCTTATCAGCCCAGTATTGACCATCACTTGCTAAAATTAGTAATTGGTATAACTAAGGTCTTTTCATCACATCTTACTCTGCTGATTTTATCAGAAGCAAAAAAGCCATTTCCTCTCGACATCAACAAAATCCAGTCACTACTATATTGTGTTTTGTCTTTGCCACTTGACTATGGCATTGCCCTGTATAGCATGGGTTCTTTTGAGTTCAGTATGTCTCTTCACATGTCAGGTAATGATTCAAGTCTCCTACACTTTTTCCTGGAATGCTCTGAAAACATTTGAACACTGTGATAGGACATTGTCATCACTTAGCTAGGGCATATCATTTATATATTTAGTCTACTTTTTTCTCTTTAGTCTGACATTATTAAAGTACCTCTACTTGGTGCCAATGTATCATAAACAGAAATGCAAATACAGGTGATATCAAGTGGCAATACAACTTCAGGATATGCTTATATTAAAATTTCTGGGTCACTGAACTGAAACCATAAAAATTCAAAGTCCTCCTGGGGACCTGTTGGCCCACGTTTCAGAGACACTGCCAGGGAGATTATGCCCAGTGGATGGGTACTCCTCTCTTCATGCCTACACTTTACTTTTGATTTCTGTATTTAAGGAAAGAAGGTTTGAATTAGAACCTGTGAGGAGCAACAATAGCAGTAGTTGAATGACAATTTCTGGTCTGCGATGACATCCAGAGACTTCATTTTGTAATCATTTTTGCTCCTTTCATATATTTTTATATTTTCCTAAAAAGTAAATGGACGTTTCTTTGATAATGAACTGTGGTGTGTTAACTTTGTCTCATCGACAGCCCCTAGTACAGTGACAGATTCCAACTGACAGTTGGTTAAGGCTTCTTTAATTTAATACATACTCAAGCATTTAATATTGGTTGGCAGGGGGAAGGTTGCATAATGATTATTATCACATAGAGATACACAGCAAAGAGGAAATTAAAAAGGCCTGGCTTTCTCCATGTAGAAGACTAGGAACACCAAAGCATGGAAGTTTATTGGATGCTAACTGTTCTGCCCATAAGAAAGAGCATCTCTTAAATGCCTTTTCCTTTCTCTTGATCTTTGTGAGAAATCATGGCCTTGGGGACATGGAGGTCATTAGAGCGATTTGCTGACATTTCTTCCTCTTTCTGAGCACATGTAGGATTTCATTTTTTCACGTGGCCCTGTGGCTTGTTTTGGTCAATCAAATGTGAGCAGAAGTGGTATGTATCATTTCAAAGGGAGAACCTTTTAAAGCTGGTATCAGATTCACCATATTCTGTTTTCTCTGCCTTAATGCCAGTGATAATATTCAGATGATGGCTCCATTATTCTGTGTCTGTGAGTGCAAATGATAGAGTTAAGCTCTCCAGTGACGTGATGGACAGGTACATCAAGAGATAAATAAACTTTTGCTGTTTAAAGATACTGAGATGTGGGTCATGACCTTGACATCTTGATTTTAAAGGGGCCAAGAACCTGAAGTGATTATTTTACTCCTATCTCAATAAGAGGGTCAAAGCCAGCTAAAACATTTAGAAAGTAGATGTACCTAGCACAATAATAGATGTTATTGGGGCACCTGGATGGCTCAGTCGGTTAAGCATCCAACTCTTGATTTCAACTCAGGTCATGATTTTATCATTCGTGGGATTGAGCCCTGCATCAGGTTCTGCGCTGACAGTGTGGACCCTGCTTCAGATTCTCTCTCTTCCTCTCTCTATCTGCCCTTCCCCCCATGCTCATGCACATATTTCCTCTCTCAAAATAAATAAACTTTAAAAAATAGACGTTATTTTAGTGAGAATAACATTATGTCATGCTTTACAATTCTCAAAAGCATTCTTCATAGATTATTTCTTCTTCCTTGTGTTCTTGGGAAGTGATCTCAGATCTCTACCTCTCCCTTCCACACCAACACTCCTTGGTCACTTGGCTGCTCTCACTTCCCATTCCACTTTTAAGGTGCCCCTAATTCAGCTCAGTACAGTGTACTGCCATTTTAAAATAAGATCTGTCTTCCTAGGAAACTGTGTCCTGTTCATTTTTGTACACCTTCTTTCCAACCAACATCCAAGCTCCACTTTTTCAGACACATAACAAGTGTTTCATAAACACTCATTTGAAGAGGCTGAGAAGTAAGGTAGGTGGCAAGTCCAAACTTACAAGTAGCACTTCAGTAGCAAAGTTATAAGTAGGGTTCTAAGACTTCTGACTCAACATTCCATGATTTAATTGTCACTTATTGAGCACTGAGGAAGAGCAAGCAGCTCGGACAGCTAGGTATTGAGCTTGACGTTGCTATAAGCTCATCTGGACCATGTTCTGTGGAATAATAACAATTTCACAGAATAGCATCAGACATGGCCATTCTATGACCACGGTCAAGACAAAAACCAGACCATTTCACAGTCTTGTCAGAACACAGGACACGAGCATTGTCTAAACCACAAAAATGATTTAAAAAAATGTCTACCATAAACTGCTTCTTTATCAGTTACAGCTTTAATCTCCACTTACGTTCACTCCTTCTTACTAAGAATTAAGATGCCCAATCATAGAATAACCCCTACTTCCTGACAGCATCCAGTACAGTGGGAAACCTTGCTTTCATGAACCCTTCCCACAATCACATACGCCCAAATCCCATAACAAAGTCTAACACTTGTACTAGATACCCCACCGCTTCCCATTTATGCCTTCCTCCGTACAAGAATTCATAACCCCAACTTTGGGTGTGGTCCTGGTGGGCTTGTTGGAAGGCACTGGTACAGTCCCTCCTTTGTTCCAGGGCTATACAGTATATACGTGTCGAGGGTTTATTAGAACAATCCTGTAAGACTGTTATGCCCACTTGACAAAGAAAGGAGGTGCATAGAAATTAAATAATTTGCCCGAGGTCACACTACCAGGAAGAGCCAGAGACCACATTTCAGACCCTTTGCCAGGAGCACTCTCTTTCCCTCCAAGGGAGCCCCCTACCCCGTCCCCCTTTTCTGCGTTTCTTAGGGCACTTGCCCTGCCGACCCGGATGCTACAGGGAACCGCACCCCAGACATGTTACTTTTGCTTCTGTGAAAAACGATGTTCAGACACCGAAACGTTCTCCCACCGCAGAGACCTAGAGCGAGACCTCTGCGCCGTCTGCAGAGAGCTTAGGCTGGCGGACAGCCGCGCGGCGCTGGGTTAGCCTGGGCCTCCGAGGGCGGGCTCACGAGAGTGACGTCGAGCGGACCAATCCCCGCGAGGGCGCCAGCCACGGGACCCAATCGCAGAGGAGCCGGGCAGGACAGTGACAGCAACGCCGGCGGCGACTCCGGCAGCCAGCGGCCCCACCCTCTCGGCGGGCTGGGGTGCCCCGCGGGCCGGGGCTAAGTCTCTGCTGGGAGCCGGACGGGCAGCGGGCCCAGAGACCCACCCTCCGACCCGCGGACAGGCTGCCGACCGCGCAGGGGGCAGCCGCCTGGTGCGCCGGCGCCTCCCGCATCTCGCTGGGGCCGAGTCCGCGGGGCCACCGAGGAGCCGAGCGGGGACTGCGCAGTGACCTGTCGCCGTCGTCACTCGGGACGCCGGAGTGCGCTTTGTTGGTTTGCTTTAAAATAAGAGCTTGAGTTTCCCCCGACAGGTGTATTTGGTCGAATTCAACGGAAATACCCCTCCGCGTCCCGGCGCGGCGGCCGGCGCAGACCCGGCCCCCGACCTTGACCGCGGTCTGTGTCCCCGGCGCGTCCCGGGCCGCCCCAGCCTCGGGAGCACTTACTACTCGGTAGGCACCCGGGGAGCGCAGGGCACCCCCCCCAACAAGAAGACACCCCCCCAGGGATTCCGGCCCCGAACATGATCAGACCTGCGCTTAGCCTGGCAGGAAGACAGTAACCGTGGGGTGAGTTTAAACGAGAAAAAAATCCCTTTACGATTGGAAGCTGCTTTTTAAAGGCCCCCTTCCTGTCCTCGTTAACGAGCAGCAAAATAACAATAACAAACAGTTGCGCAATTGTCGCGTTCCCAGAGGAACCTCATTGTTTCCCTTTTGAAAACCGGTTGTCAGTATATACAGTGTGGGGACTGTGGTGAGATTATTCCAAGCGAAAATGGGTGACAACTTACTAAGATTATTTTAAGGCGGCTTGAGCCCTAAAAGGTCATGCTTACTCTTAAAAATAAGAAGTACGGCAGTCACCGGTTTCCTGCGTACCCTACTCCAAAGCGAAAATTAATTTCTTAGGAAGTGCTTACTGCTTTCTGTTCCCCAGTTTTCCCGTTACTCCACAAAACTCTAACTTCCCCATTCTTTTTAACAGAATTCAGCTACCTACCCAGGCAAAATGAAGATTTTCTTTGTAGAACCTGCCATTTGCCTTAGTGCATTTGCAATGACCTTGACTGCTCCACTCACAACACAGTATGTGTATAGGAGAATATGGGAAGAAACGAGCAACTACAGTTTTGTATCTGATAGCAATATTTCTGAGTGTGGAAAAAATAAAAGCAGCCCGATTTTTGCATTCCAGGAGGTAAGCGATTAAAATATTCCTAAAATGTAATAAAAGGGGAATGTGTAATGGGGTTTTTGATGAAAGAGGGCATTGCACTCATTGTACACTGATCTCCCAAGGGTCACCTTAAACACTCGGAAATCCCAAGTCAAGAGCGTTTATTCAGTTCTCCTGTTTGAAGTTTCCTGACACCTTTAATATGCCTCCTTTTTTTTTAATTTTTTTTTTTTTTTTTGAGAGAGAGAGAGAGAAAGAAACACAGAGTATGAGCAGGGGAGGGGCAGAGAGAGGGAGACACAGAATCCGAAGCAGGCTCCAGGCTCTGAGCTGTCAGCACAGAACTTGACACCAGGCTCGAACCCAGGATCGATCGAACCCACGATCCGTGAGATCATGACCTGAGCGGAAGTCAATTACCCAACCGACTGAGTCACCCAGGGGCTCCTAATCTGCCTCTTCTAAGTAAAAGCCCCTTCTTTTTTCTGTGACACTGGTGCTTCTCCTTTCTCAGAAAATTTCAACCTAGTCTCATCTCCCCAGGGGCTCTTTCCTTCTACCCCCAACCATCCCAAACCCGAAAGTTAGAATGAGTACTCAGTGGTCCCAGTGCGGTGAAACAGTGTTTCTGCCTTTCCCTGGCTTGCTTCCTCCCAGCCCCCCTTCTGCCTGTACATGACCCAGTTTCCAGTGACCCCTGCAGTAGCCCATCACTGAAGACTGTGGACCCTGGGGCCAGTGTCCTTCATGGACTTGTAGGGGGCAGTGGGCAGCATTTGTCATTCATTATTTGGGGTTGGCAGATTAGCCGTGTCTCCTAGGTGCTGAGGAGCAGGTGTGTGAGGTTACCTGCGGAGGAGAGCACTCACTTTGGTTCTGAGGACACTGAAAATGTTGAGCCAGGTATTACAGAACTCTTCCTTCTCCCTCTCCGGCCTCCTCCCCCAATTTTTTATGTATTTAAAACAGGAGTTACATCACCATTCTCCTCCCTCAGACAGTTTTTAGCAAAGTCTACCAACGTCCGGATGCGAAGGAGATAGCGTTCAGATTTGGAATTTTTCCCCTCAGAAAGCCTCTGAAACAGACCACAGTTCTAAACTTTGAACCCTTCCCCTACGAGATGGCCAAAAAGTGGCACCGCCTCCCCACTCAAAGGACAGGAAGAGTTTGGAGGAATTCAAGTCATCTGCCTAGCCAGCTCTAAGATTTTCTCCTCAGGAGAGGGGAATTCAGGTGTGACTGGGAGATGAGCCTGAGGCCTGGAAGAAATGGCAAAGGGTCCAGAAGGAAGGCTCTAGCACTTCTGGAGGTGGCCCCCAGGTATCAGGTATTACCTTGCTGGGCTGAGGCCTGACCTTTGGACACAGCTTCCACTGTTCCTCACTTCCATGGGAGAAATTTTCTTGGACCTGATAATTGCTGGGAAGTCATGCAGACATCAAGGTTCTGGCCTAGAGTGGGGTCATAAAAATGGAAGGGCCAAGGGTCTCACCTCGTGGCTTTGTCTCCTGACTTCAAGAATGATATATATATATATATATATATATATATATATATTCATTCATATATATACATATATGTGTGTATATATATGTGTATATATACTCATATATATATTCATTCATATATATATAAATATGTGTGTGTGTGTGTGTGTATATATATATATATATATATATATATTCATTCCCAGGGAGTGAAAAGGTTCAATAGGCTCATCATATTGGATTCCTTGCTTTCCTTCCCCAGACACCTGGGAGCAGTGGGAGGGACAGAGGGGAGAGGACTTGAATGTCTGGCAAAATCTGCCGCCGTTGCCCTTCCAGAGTGAGGGGAGACAGGCCATGGTTCAGTCGCCTTGGTAGCCTCTGTGACTGTGCAGGTGATGAGTACTGGCCCCCTCTGGCCTTACCCAGCTGCTGAGAGGCCCCCAGTGCCCAGAGCAATGGTCTCATTTTGAAAATTTCTGCTGAATGTTTAAGTTGATTGTTTCTTCATCGTTTTTTAATTAGATTAATATTCAAGAAAACATACTGCCCTAGATCCCTTCCCTTAAAGTTGGGGCTCTAGAGCTACAGGGGCTTTTTCTCAGACTGGGGAACTAGAAAGCATGACTGTTCCCACTCACAACTGAGACAGGTCAGGAGGGCCACTCACTTTTTGCTCCTTAAGACCGAGGAACATTTTTGCTTCCCCAGAGGCACCCCACCCCCATCTCCTTCAGCATTTCCCTCTGGCCCCTTTTCTGGGTACTGTTCCTGCTCAACATAAGGATATTCTCTTACCTTTATTTTTTAATATTTTTAATGTTTATTTTTGAGAGAGAGACACACACACACACAGAGTGCAAGTGAGAGAGGGGCAGAGAGAGGGGGAGACACAGAATCGGAAGCAAGTTCCAGGCTCTGAACTGTCAGCACAGAGCCCGACACAGGGCTTGAACTCACAAACGGTGAGATCGTGACCTGAGCTAAAGTTGGACACTTAACCAACTGAGCCACCCAGGCGCTCCTCTCTTACCTTTAAATCTAAGGACAAATATTCCATGTTTTATGACCTTCCTTCTCAATTCCCAGCTCTGCTGGGTAGGTGCTGTCCACGTGCTGACTTAAAGAAATTTAGGGGTTTAAGAATTGTTCTTGTAACCCTAAAAATAAAATGTCATAGGACACACAGAATCAGTCCCAAATAAAATAAATGATTTTTTTCAGTTCAAATTTTTCTTTGCCACTCCCCCAAAAGACCAATTATTTGTAAGAAGAGTGCATAATACAATAATGTTTTGAAGTTCTTACTGCTATACCATATTTATTTACCCTTCTCTACAACAAATACACAGACACAGACACATGTATTGGAATGCAAGATAATAAAATGAATTTCAGTACAGATATAAGAATAAACTAAGCTATTTCACTTATACTTAACATTTTGAAAGTCTATATGAATGAAAGTCTTATTTTTCAACCTATTGACGTTAATATATATTAATATATATTATTAGTTATATATATTATATTATTAGTTAATATATTATATATATAATATTATTAGTATATATATAAATAAATATCAATCTGACCTATTTTTCAAATCTTTTGAGTTTTCTGAGTCTTGTGACTATTAGATGCACCTACATACTTCCCTTGATCAAGATTAGTCTCTATTTTTTTAATTATTTTTTTTTTTTAGTTTATTTATTTTTGAGACAGAGAGAGACAGAGACCTAGTGGGGGAGAGGCAGAGAGAGAGGGAGACACAGAATCTGAAACAGGCTCCAGGCTCTGAGCTATCAGCACAGAACCCGATGTGGGGCTAGAACGCACAAACCGTGAGATCATGACCTAAGCTGAAGTTGGACGCCTAACCAACTGATCCACCCAGGTGCCCTGAGCAAGATTAATCTCTAAAACACCTCTTAACAAAATGGCAAGGCTGTGGGAGGAAACTCTTGGCTAAGGGAGAAGACGTAGGGAATTCTAAGCATGGTTGTTAACTTGTATGGAGGAAGCAATTTTTAAGCCCCTTGCCATCCTCTCCTTCCCAGGTGAAATGACTGGTTTTGATGTGTTAAATGGGCCACTTTGGTCTGTGCTCTTCAAGTGCTGTCAAGACAGGGACCCTTCTAGTTGAGGGGGCAAGTTGGCATCAACCAGATCATGAAGTTATTCAGGAATTTATAAATAAATTACCTCTACCAGCAGGTAGAGAACATTTTCTACTCAGTTGTAATTACTGTATAAATTTAAGCCTATGAAATTGTGACTTTTAAAAATTGATATTCCTTTTCTTAATTTATACGTTTCTCAGTACATTGTCATTCTGTTCAGTCTTCTTTTTTTTAGTTTTTTTTCAAAGTTTATTTATCTATTCTGAGAGTGTGCGAGCATGTGCATGTGAGAGGGAGGGAGGGAGAGAGAGAGAGCAAATGAACGCCAAGCAGGCTCCATGCTGTCAGTGCAGAGCCCAATGCAGGGCTCAAACTCATGAACTGAACCTTGAGATCATGACCAGAGCTGAAATCAAAAGTTGGACGCTTAACCGACTGAGCCCCCCTGGGCGCCCTGGGCGCCCAGTTCAGTCTTATATAGGAAATGGCACTTTTTGCTCTGATTTCTCCCATCTACCGTTATCTAATATATAATTATAATTCTAATATATAATGATATCTAATATATAATTATAGATTACAGATGAGGAGAGTAGTCTGTGTAAAAAGTTGGGTTAAGAATGACAGTAGATACAAAGATCAGGTGTGGGGGAGGAGCGGAATGGGAGGAGGAATCCCAAACTGGAATATCTTGTTGAGAAGCTGATTAAAAGATACCCGTTTGATTTACTTCTTTATTCAGTAAATATTTACTTGACAGCTTTTATAACTGTAGAGCTACAACGATGTGCACAAGAAGCCTGACCTAGTAAAAATTAAACAAGCAGAGTTGATTAAGCACTAACACATAATAGGGTCTGTGCGGTGTGCCTTATAGTGACATACTGACTTTAAATGTCACTCTCACAACAGCCTGCAAGATGGGGACCTTTGTCACCCCCTCTCGTCAGATGAAGCCACAGGGACAAGTAATTTGGTCAGAATCCCATGCAGCTAGCCAAGTTGCCAGGCCTGTTTTATCTGCTCATTTTCTGGGAAAACCAGTATCTCAACAGCACCCTGTGAAGCGCTTTGTTGGAATCGGTGATACTGTGGTAAAGAAGACCAGTTCCGGCCCTCCCAGAGCTTAGGCTGTAGTGGAGAGGGCACACGGTGAGCAAGTAGCCTACCCCGTGGAGGTGGGGCAAGTCTCTAAAGAAAACTATAGCCAGATAAGGGCATGGAGCACTGGGTGGGGGTTGAGGGGTTGCTCTGGATTGGTCATGGAAGACTTCTGAGGAGGTGACTTTTGAATTAAGGAAGTGAGCTGTGTGAACAGCAAGCACAGAAAAAGTGAATGAGCGTGGAGTGTTTGAGGAATGGCATGTGGCGGAGGGGAGCGAAGAGGTAGAAATGAAATCAGAGAAGTCATGATGTCTGGCCACCCACGCCGTGGCAAAGAATTTGGATTTATTCCACTGTCAGGAAAGCCACTGGGGGATTTTGAGTAGAGGAGTGACATGAGCTGTTTGATGTGTGTTTTTAAAAATCACTCTAATTGCTAGGTAAAGAACTACGTCTGAATCTAGATTGATCTGACTGCAGAGCCCTTAATCATTACACAAAAAAAGTACAACTGAAGAATGATAATGGCCATATAAGAAGGTTCAGCAGCAGGAGGGATGACATCTGTTTGGGCATTTCAGGCACATCCAAGTTGGAATTGACTATGGACTGTGGCTGTAACATGGAATATCTGGGGAGTGAGTAGAGATAATGCTGAAGAGTGGGGTTGGACTGCATCTGGGTGGACTTACATAACAGACACAGAAAGTGTGAACTTATTCTAGCAGACAGAGAGACATGCCACTAGTATGTTTTGGCAAGCTGCTCCCACCGTTAGGGTGTGTGATCTGCAAAGTGAGGAGGCTGGCGTCCTAGACTGAATTGAAGAGAGAGAGAGCAAGGTGCAACGGTAGTCCTGGTGAGTACTATTAGCCCTGTGCTTCCAGTGGTGGTGATGGGACTGGAAAGAGGTAGAGGTCATGAGAAGCACTGGGTGTTGATGGGCATGTGTGAAGGGGAAGGCCAGAAACAAAGATAACTGAAGTTTTGAGTCTTGGTGACTAGAATGTTTCCTGCTAACATGAAATTACTTGCAATATGTGAATATATAAAAATAAACACAGGCTCACTCTTAAAAAATCATTAATTTCAGTATTTGATATTTTTTGTGGTTCATCAGTTGTTTTAGGGTGCTTTCTAAATATTACATGAATATATCTATTTTTAAAAATGAGTTTAGTAATCCCTATTATAAAAATGGTATATACTCTTTATATAAAATTTGGAAAATACAGGGAAAGGTGGAAAACAGAAAGTGCTTTTAAATCACCCCAAAATCTTTCCATCAAACAACTAGTGATTGTAACATCTTCCAGTCTGTGTGTACCCGGTCGTGTTGGTCCTCAGGGAAGCTGGGTTTACCTTAGTCCTCAGTTCATGGCATGCTAGCATCTTTGTCAGTGCAAAGCTTCTCTTTGGGTTTTATCTTTTTTTTTTTAATATGATTTATTTGGGGGGAGAGCACCTATGGGGGAGGGGGAGGAAGAGGGAGATAGAGGATCCAAAGTGGGCTCTGCACTGACAGGATGAGACTAGTGAGCCCGACTCTGGGCTGGAACTCACAAACCGGGAGATCATGACCTGAGCCAAAGTTGGACACTCAAATGACTGAGCCACTCAGGAGCCCCTATCTTATTTTTCAGTAAGTAAAGAAATAGACTAGAAGAAACTTATTTGTGGAGACACGTGTGAAAAAAAAGCAACTGAGTGCTTCCTAAATAAAGGTGTATCAAATATGACATTTACATGTGATATTCATTTCCCGTTAGGTAGATAGAAAGATCTGTCATGGGAAAGGGTATTGCTCTTGCTTTACAACAGTGGTCATGATCTCCATGCTAGCTCTTCAGAGAAGAAAGAAAACTCAGTATATGACCAGTCCCAGATGTCTTGGGGTCTATGGATCCTCTATACAAGACAGACACACTGCAGTACACAATTTTCTTTTTATGAGTGAATGTCTCCACCACAGTACTTGAATATTATGACTGAGCTTTGATTCCTGTATCACTTCTTGATATTTGCTTTGTGAACTGGAAGAAGATTCAGGCTGTATCAAACCCATGCACCAGAGATTCCTTATTGGCGATGTACTGGAAAAAAGCAAAGCATGTGCTGTGGTATTTTCATGCATGTTGTCTATATCTCTGTAAACACATCCTCTTCTTTTTGTTTCTTTGCAGGAAGTTCAGAAGAAAGTGTCTCTTTTTAATCTGCAGATGGACATAAGTGGGTTAATTCCTGGCCTAGTGTCTACGTTCATACTTCTGTCTCACAGTGATCATCAGGGACGGAAGTTCCCTCTGATTTTGTCTTCCATTGGTGCTCTTGTAACCAGCATTTGGCTCTGTGTACTCTCCTACTTTGCTTTTCCATTCCAGCTTTTGATTGCGTCTACCTTTATTGGTGCGCTGTGTGGCAATTATACCACATTTTTAGGGGCCTGTTTTGCCTACATAGTTGATCAATGTGTAGAACAGAAACAAAGAACAATTCGAATAGCTATAATTGACTTCATACTTGGACTTGTCACTGGATTAACAGGACTGTCTTCTGGCTATTTTATCAGAGAACTAGGTTTTGTGTGGTCCTTTTTCATTATTACTGTGGCTCTTGCTGTTAACTTGATTTATATTTTATTTTTTCTTGGCGATTCGCTGAAAGAGTCTTCATCTCCAAATGTTTCCATATCATGTAGTGAAAACTTTAAAAACCTATTCTACCGAACTTACATGCTTTTTAAAAATGCTTCCAGTAAGCGGCGGTATTTTCTCTGTTTGTTACTTTTTACAATGATCACTTATTTTTTTGTGATAATCGGCATTTCCCCCATTTTTATCCTTTATGAACTGGATTCACCACTCTGCTGGAATGAAGTCTTTATAGGCTATGGATCAGCGCTGGGTAGCATCACCTTTTTTAGTAGTTTCCTAGGAATATGGCTTTTTTCATACTGTATGGAAGACATTCACATGGCCTTCATTGGAATCTTTACCACCATGGCAGGAATGGTCATGACCGCTTTTGCCCGAACAACGTTAATGATGTTTTTAGGTAAGGTATAAAATGTAGCCTTAGAACGAACCATATATTTGATGTTTATATGAAATGAATTTAGTCTGCTGGGTGAGAAATTTTTAATACAACATTCTCTATTTAACTCATTCTAGTGCAATTAAGGCACTTTGTTAAAAGCTAGTTTGCCAGAAAGTGAAAGCCTATTTGGTTTAAAAAAAAAAAAAAACACCGATTAACCACAAGTTTCTAAATTTGCAGACTTGCCAAAAAATTGTTTTGAGAAACATTCTTCTTCTGAGTCAATTCTTCAATAGATCTTTTTGCCAACTTGAATGTTTCTTAAAATGCTGCTAAGAAGGAGACTTTCCATAAAACTTTTTTAAAATTATTTTTTAGTATTTTAAAGTAATCTTCGCATCCAACGTGGGGCTCACTCACAACCCCAAGATCAAGAGTCACATGCTCCACTGACTGAGCCACCCAGGCACCTCATAAAAATTAAAGATCATTATATAAAATAAACTCAGAAGAGTTATAAAATTCACATTTGTTGACTATATTCAAGAAGAAAATTCTTTAAGACAAAATTTTGCAAAGTGGTCATCTCATCAATTGGCTTTTGATAAATCATTTCCTGGAAAACTGGACTACTTCCTTAACTACCTACCCCACAGGCAGTTCCTGCAGGGCCCGAGTGAGATGCCGCATTTGAAAGAGCCAAAGGATCTGTAAAGTGGAACCTTAGGAAATGTCTGGTTCCATCTATTTCTACAAAGCCACTGCCAACCTTTTGGTACCTTGCAGAGAAGCAGGGTGACCCGAGAGAATCGGGTTTAATGTCCATCTATTAGGCACCAGGTGATCTTGAACACATTACTTAACTACTCAGGGTCCTCATTTATTCATCTGTAAAATGGGCACAGTAGTATCTAATTCAGAGGGTTACAAGCATATTAGAAGAGATCGCTCTAAAGCACTTAGCACAATGCCTCATATTCAGTAAAGGTCAGTTCTGCCTCCCAGTTAGAGTAGCCAAGGCCAAGTAAGTTGATACATGTGAGAACACCGTGAGAACTTTAACGTCATCTGCAAAAATAATCTATTACTGTTTTGTCATAGAACTAGAAATGCTACTAATAGGGGTGAGAATTTAAGAGGAGAGGCGATCTGTGTTCATAAAATGATTCAGCACAAAGATGAACAGGCAGAAAGATAAAGGACCAATTTCTCAATAAGTGAATCAATATAACAAAAGCATGCTAACGCTAAGAACGTCAAGTCTAAGAAAGCAAAAACAGAAAACACATGAAGAAAGCTAAGTCACAACTTGCTGAACAAGAGGTTACTATAATAATCAGGGAAATAGCACATCAATCCCAATAGCATTTCAATCCCATGGACCTAAAACCTCCATGAACTCTTGTTCTTAGTCCTGGAATAAGAGAGTAAAGTAACCTTTAACTGACTCATCTATAGTGTATCTGAAGTCATGAGACAGAAATTTACAATTAACTAATTCAGTCCTTAGATGCAATGAGGTAGGATGCTTATAGAAAAGGACATAGTTAGAAAGAAAGTATTTCACATTTAAAATTGGCCATTTGTTTTCTGATTCGGCCAGTGATTTCCCACCATTTTTCTTACAGTCAGGCTGCCATTCCTTTTCACGATTGTGCCGCTCTCTGTTCTACGGTCCATGATATCAAAAGTGGTTCGTTCTACTGAACAAGGTGAGTTTAATTTACTTAAGGAATATAATGAATTTACAGTCTGCATCAACTCAAATCTATGGACAACTAATGTTTGATTATTCAGAAAATTTTACAACCCTTTTTCTGTTCAGAACTCCTTTCAAATTAAGTGGTAAGTAAGTTCTGTGTTAGGTAGAGACGTATGTTCAGGCAGGGGTGCCCCTGCTCAGGGACTCCTGCTTTAGAAGGCTTGCCCTAGCCAGGCCTTGCCTCAAGAGGAGAGGAGTGCTCAAGGCCAGGCAGACGCCCACTGCGAGCCCACAACACCTCCCCCTTCTAGGCTACACTCTGGGTGTTTGGGTCCCCATAATTCCCAGCCACACAGCTCTGGGTTCATGTCTGTGAGTGCTTGGATGGTCCTCTTCCTCAGACCCTTTCTCCTGAGGGTAGGCTGTGACCCCAGTGTGCTCCTCTCTAGACCAAAGGGGTAGCCAAGCCATCACTCTTCCTAGAACTAGCCCAACCTTGGCATTGCAGAGTGGGGTGTGTACTGCCTTGTGTAAATGATCCTTCCTGAGCAGGATGGAGCAAGAGATAGAACACAATGTGGGTGGGCTGCACCCTGCAGCTGGGGACTGCGGGCTAAGGGCTGGCTAGCTCTGCCAGTGCTGTCATGTTCCTACATAGAACTCTAAATGAGCATTCCAAGTTTGTGTCTGACCTTCCAAATCATCATGCAGGTATATAAGGTATATTTCTCAGAGCAGGGAGGCAGAACATATCTTAGTTAACAGTTTGCTCATTAGAACTGTAACTTACAAATACTTAGAATATATTCTATAGGCTTCTAATTGTATTCTTACACTGGACCCCACAAATGTTAGAGCTAGGCCTGAATTGGAGTCCTAGCAACACAGGATCCCACTCATCTGGTTCAATAGCAGAAGTCTATTTTAATGAAGTCTAACCAGTATGGTGGAGTGGGCAGTGGGGAAAGCACCCAGAGAAGGTGGCCCAAACAGGGAGCAGAGACAAGACAGCACAACCTTTCTCTCCACCTTCATCTCATTGACCAAGTGCAACAGAAAGTCAGATGAGTAAGGAAATCCAAGTCATAGGATCGGAGGAAATCTATCAGCCTCCCAAGCACAGAGCAGGACCCAGGAGATCAAATGGTTGAAGTGGGAGGGCAGAGAATAACCAGTACAAAAGGACAAAAAAGTTAAGTTTCTAGTTAGAACTAGTTATTAGTTAGATATTAGGTGTATCTGTACCACGTGAATATTGTTAGATTTTGGAGCTTTCTTTTGTTTCATGTCTTAGCCTGGTGCAGATATTGTTGATGGACCATTCATACTTAGGCTACTGTATTTACGGCAGTTTAGTCAACACTGGGGAAGACTGCTAATTCAGTACATTTAAAAATATATTTCCTGATTCTCTTCTACCCATAAGATGTTGCTGTATATGCACACAGCTGTTTATAAACTATGTAATGATGAATGAAAAACCACATAGGAATATGAAAATTTGTAACTGTAGTAATGTAAAAATATACCTGCTTCCTTGCATTACACAATGATTTCTTAGATATGACACCAAAAGCACAAAAATGAAAGAAAAATAGATAAATTAGACTTTGTCCAAGTTAACTTTTGTGCTTCAAAGGACACCATCCAGAGAGTAAAAAGACAAACTTCAGAATGTGAGAACATATTAGTAAATCATATGTCTAATAAGGAACTTGGGATGTGGGGAGGGGAATGGATGAAATAGGTAAGGGGGATTAAGAATACACTTATCTGGATGGGCACTGAGTAGTATATGGAACTACTAGATCACTGTATTGTACACCTGGGACTAATATAACACCATATATTAACCACACTGGAATTAAAAAAAGACAGCCCAACTATATAGGCAACAGATTTGAATAGACATCTCTCCAAAAAGGTGTGCAAATGGCCAATAAGCACTTGAAGAAATGCTCAACAT
Organism: Cryptoprocta ferox; assembly: GCA_028646485.1. Taxonomy (NCBI): domain Eukaryota; kingdom Metazoa; phylum Chordata; class Mammalia; order Carnivora; family Eupleridae; genus Cryptoprocta; species Cryptoprocta ferox. The sequence goes on from CM053574.1 coordinate 69,132,799, forward strand.
CATTAGCCTTCAGGGAAATGCAAATCAAAACCACAATGAGACCAACTGGCTCAAATGAAAAAGACAGACCATACTGAGAGTTCGTGAGGATATGGAGAACCTGGAACTCTCCTACACTGCTGGTGGGAACATAAAATGATGCACCTGTTTTGCAAAAACAGTATGGTAGCTCCTCAGAAAGTTAAATAAAATGCCCTTAGGACTCAGCAATTCCATTCCTAGAAATAGAATGGAACTGAAATCCCAATAGAAATGAAAACATACGCCCACATAAAATCCTGCATACAAATGTTCACAGCAGCATTATTTATAGTAGCCAAAAAGTATAGACCAGTGTAAACGTCCATGAACTGATGAATGGATAGACACGACGTGGTATATCAGCCCAATGGAATATTATTTGGCAATAAAGTACTGATGATACCCGCTACACCATGGATAAACCTTGAAATCATTAAATAAAATGAAGAAGCCAGACACAAAAGGTCACATATTGTCATATAAATATGATTCCATTTATATGAAACGTTGAGAAAAGGCAAACCCATAGAGACAGAAATCAGGTCAGTGCTGTCCAGGGCTGGGGAGGAAGGGAGCGATTGCTAATGGGTACAGTTTCTTCTGGGGTGACAGCTCTGTTAACTGTTCAGTTTAAAGGGGTGGGTTTTAGGGTATGCAAATTTTACCTCAATAAAGCTGTTCAGGAGAAAAAGAAAAATCAACTTGCTTCACAACTTGGAGCTGAAATAGACTTGTCAGAGTGTTTGGGTTGTTTTTGTTTACATTTGGTGTAGTGTATTTACAAAGGCTATTTAAAAGTCATTTCATACTGGAAAATATAGCGACATTTTAAAATGTTTTGTTTTTTGGAATTTCACTCTGAATTGTGGTAACTTCGTGAATTGTGATTCCATTGTTCTAGGATAATATAATTACTTAACTGGAGACTAAGAAATGCTTTGGTGATGTCAGAATTTCCATACTGAATATATTCTGGTCCTTGTTTAAAAATGGGATATTTTTGTGCCAATGTTATGAGCTTTAAAGTAATCAGAGGAGCCTGGCGTGGTGGTGCATGCCTGTAGTCCCAGCTACTCGGGAGACTGAGGCAGGAGGATCGCTTGAGCCCAGGAGTTCTGGGCTGTAGTGCGCTATGCTGATCGGGTGTCCGCCCTAAGTTTGGCATCAATATGGTGACTTCCCGGAAGCGGGGGACCACCAAGTTGCCTAAGGAGGGGTGAACCGGCCCAGGTCGGAAATGGAGCAGGTTAAAGTAATCAGAGGAGAAGGGAAGTGGTGCAGAGGTTTTCACGTGTCTCAGCATCCCCATCATCTTGAATGAGAAAGGAGAGAAAATTGGAATCGGGGGATTATTCTGGAATCTCTGTGCTCCATACAGCTCTGAAACTCACACCTAAAGCCACCCTGGGCCACCTCTTGCCTTGTCACTACCTGCACACTCCTTGTGATTACTGGGACAGTGTAAAAACAGACTTGACTTTTGAAATCTCCTGGATTAAGAAAAAGTATAGAAACTAAACAATTGGCTGATTATTTAATCCCTTTTATCTCCAGTAACTATGAAACAAGTTGAACTGCTCGGTACAGTGAAGCAACAAGCAAACCCTACTTTGTAACAGTATGGCTGTTTGTGCCAGACAGATGTACCACCTGACCAACTTTCTGTCAAGAATCGAGTTCCGCCATTGCATAATAGGACTTGAACTATCCGGTCTGTCCTCCATGGCACCGTGCCTGGCTGTAGCAAGGGATCAGAAATATTAAGATGATGATAGCGTAGACAGGTAGGAGAACATCTTCCCAACTAAACTGACTTCATGTTTTATCATAAATCATGGAGGCAACAGGTCTGTGTACTCCTTGCTGATTGATAACTGGGCTCTTGAATGAAGCTTGTATTCATTCATTTGACAAATAATGATCAAACATCTACCATGTGCCAGGACACACAGGCCCTGGGACACAGCAGTAGACAGAGCAGATGTGCACCTGGCATGAACAGAGCTTTCATTTTAGTCAAAAGAAGACACGTATGTGAAAACACAATATTCCTCAGAGATATGTTTATGTTTTCTGAACATGTGACCTGTCATTCAGCGAAGAATTAGAAGCAATGTATGGGTAAAAACTTTAAGTAGATAAACATCCATACACCACAGAGTCTACAAGACCAAGACCTTAAAGGCAGACAGAAGCAGATGAAAATGATTGCTTTAACTCAAAAGGCACCTGGGGTGGGACCTTGGCTGGTGGGGGCCACCTGCACATAGGAGGCATGTCACAGATGTCCCCAGCTTGGGGACTGAGAGTGGGAAATATGCTTGAACGTCAGGGCTACGTCATTGTGGCTATGCCTGTGGCAGCTCAGGGACAGGAGACTGTGGATTTCAAATGCGTCAGCTGCTGTAGCCTTTTACCTTTGCCCTACTGACATGGAACTATTGTGTTGTCACCTTCCCTCACGTCGAGTCCAAGAAGAAAGCTCTTGACCTCGGTTTCTTCTTCACCTGCAAAAATGGGTTAGTGACTTCTCGGGGATTTTGAGGAAATAGCTTTCATTTAGCCAGCAGTGCCCCGTGTCTGCTTTGTTCAATGAGTAAGTTTTCTCCCTTTGTTCTGTTTATTGTTTTGTCACTCAGCCATTTCTTGTTTTCCTTCCACACCCTGACCCCAAACAGGTACCCTGTTTGCTTGCATTGCTTTCTTAGAAACACTTGGTGGAGTCACTGCAGTTTCTACTTTTAATGGAATTTATTCCGCCACTGTTGCTTGGTACCCAGGCTTCGCCTTTCTGCTGTCTGCTGTGCTATTACTAATTCCAGCCATCAGTCTATGGTAGGTAATTATTTTTAACCATTTGATCAGAGGACAGCTGGATTCAATGAATTCCCTAATCTCACCAGTAAAATTACATAGAGCTGTTAAAGGTGTTTAAAAACAAACAAACAAAATTCAACTGGGTAACTTTTAAACATCTAATTGGCTCTGCTAGTTGATTCACGACCCAGGCAGCCTCCCATCTGACAAGCAGAGTGGAGCTCCGAGGAGCTGTGCTAACTGGAAGGTGTTCATAGGGAGGGTAGGTCCTGACGTTATCAGCAGAGGAGAAGAAATAATTATTTCAGGCAAAGTCACCTTCCCTTAGGGAGAAGGGCAGGGGGTCTTATTAGGTGGATGACCTCATCTTCCTTAGGGGGGTGGAGAGGGCCCAGGGGCAGGCCCACTGGTGCTGACCAGAAAACTCCTGGCTGACGGCGAAGACTAGCCTACGGGGAGGCTGGACCTGCAATCAAGTTACATATTAAGTCCAGGTTTGATGAGATGGCCTAATGAACACCATGTGGGGCCTGTGGCTTTTTTTTGAACAAAGTTTTGCCCCAGAATGTACTTTTCTCAGAAACTTTTAGACATGAGGACATCTATCGATAATGTTGGAGACTTAAGAAGAAAGAGACAACGACAAGGCTGACCAGAACTAGGAGAAAGATTGGGTCAGACTCTGAATAGCCAACCCTGTCTCATTAAATATGAACTGATTAAGTCAGCATCCAAGAATATGTATGTGTGTGTGTGTACATATACATATTCATATTCAACTATGATTTCCAAGAGTATACTATCCCCTGGGGGGGTCAAAGATTATTATAAAAAGATAGACTTTAATATGGAGTCTTGAGTTGATGACCAGAGCAAATAGTGTGCACTGAATATCAAGAATTCTCTTTCGAGAATGTTGGCTTATTTAATGACACCCTTGTTTAATAATATCTGAATAAATACAAAGTACCAATTTCTATTTATGAATAGTACATAGAATGAAAAGACCAGAGTCATACACATAAGAAACATTTATTTCTCCCTCTGCCTTTAACAAAAAGTGTAATCGACCTAGGTAAGTGGTTGCCAAAATGCCCAAGCAAAGAGAGTGAACACATTCTATGGGGCCAACACACTGAGCTGAGAGCTCATTGCTCTTTCTTTGCTGGGCTTTGCCCATGCCACATGGCTGAGAGCACAGTGCAGTGACAGGGGTCAGTAGAAGGTGGGGCACCGTGCATCTCTGCTTTCTCCTGAGCACAGGGGTGGGGGGGGTGAGTAAGGGAGGCCTTACCCATTCTACTAAGACTGTGACCTCCTTGAAGGGCTGCCCTATGTCTTATTTATAGTAGGACCTCATTACATATTGTCTCTACTGAATTTTCATCCCTAGATCTGTGTAAGACAGAGTACGGTAGTATTTACAGTTCCTCTGTAATTCTGATGAAAAGTTATTTTTACTAGATATCTTTTTAAAAAGAGATTCCACCTGTTGAACTAGCAAAATTAAAAATACAGGCTGTGCTAGATGGTAAATGATAAGACAATCTTATACATTGCTGGCAGGAGTGTTATTTGGCACTATCATTTTTGGAAAGCAATTCATAAACATGTATCAAACACTTTTTAAAAAAGTTCACAGTATTTAACCCAGTGATTCCTTTTAGAAGCTAATCCAAAGGAAATGATCAGTAATATCAAAAATTTATATATAGCTGACTCTGAACAGCACAGATCTGAACTGCATGGATTCACTTATATGCAGATTTTTTTCTACATATACAGTACTATAATGTATTTTGTCTTATGATTTTAATATCATCTTCTTTTCTCTAGCTTTATTATAAAAATACAACACATAGGGGTGCCTGGGTGGCTCAGTCGGTTAATTAAGCATCTGATTTCGGCTCAGGTCATGATCTCACGGTTCATGGGTTTGAGCCCTGCATTGGGCTCTGTGCTGACAGCTCAGAGCCTGGAGCCTGCTTCAGATTCTGTCTCTCTCTCTCTCTCTCTCAAAAATAAACAAACATTAAAAAACTTTTAAAAATACAACATATAATACATATGACATGCCAAATATGTGTTAAGAGCTGTTTTATGTTACTAGCAAAGCTTCTGGTCAATGGTAGACTATTAGTAGGTAAGTTTTTAGGGAGTCAAAAGTTATATGCACATTCCCAACTGCATGGGATGTTAAAGATCAACTGATATAAAGTTCATTAAGACAAAAAAAAAGTTTTAAATGACCAAAAGAGAATGATTAAATAAATGACAGATGGTGCATCCATATCATGAAAAATAAAAAGAATTAGGGTGTAGAAAATGGGTAATTTTCATTTTATTCTTCATATATTCATACATATCTGTTAATGAACACATATGCAGCTAGATAAAAGATAGTCACCCTTTAAATAATGCTTCTAATGTAAATGTAGATGGTCTTCTGAGATTTTTTAACCCTATACTCTTCAGTGTTTTAAAAAATAAAATTACATGCTTATTTTTTATTGTTTTTTAAAGTTTATTTATTTGAGAGAGGCAGAGACAGTACAAGTTGGGGGAGGGGCAGAGAGAGAGAGGGAGAGAGAATCCCAAGCAGGCTCTGAGCTGTCAGCACAGAGCCCAATGTAGGGCTCGAACTCACAAACAATGAGATCATGACCTGAGCTGAAACCAAGAGTCAGACACTTGACTGAGCTTCCCAAGCACCCCAAAATTACACGCTTTTTAAATTCCAGATGTCTTCTTGTCCCAGCTTCAGTTATAGGTATTGAACTTGAACTTCAGCCGTGCTTACAGTTATAACCACTTTTTGTGAACTACAGAGTAGACATTTTAGGGATCTGGAAGAGAAAAGAACTGTAGATTTTTTATTATTTTCAGGATTCTATGCCCACCAAGTCAGCTGGACTCAGAATGCCACTATGTTCCTTCTGTGTATAATTTGCACAATTTATTGGAAGCCATATAACCAGGGGAACTTGGAATATAGATTATTTATTTATGTATTGCCATAATCACAATTTCGAAATGTCTTGTTTGCTTCTGCAGCATTGTCAAGTGCACCAGCTGGAACGAGGGAAGCTATGCACTTCTTTCACAAGAGGAATCCAGCGAAGACACTTCAGACAGATGATTGTGATTTAAAAAAAATAATTGGACACACACAGTATATACTCTGACTTCTGAGGAACGTAAACTAGTTCCATAATCAATACTTCATGAATAATCGATGCTACATGCCCTCTCTTCTAAACTGAACAGTGAGAGAAATAGCTCCTGGCTCTAGCTTCTTATAGTACCATGCACTTTAAGCACTTTATGAATATTATGCGATGGATTTCCATAGATAGAACAAATCTCAAAACACCTCCCACTTCTGGATTTAGGAAAGAAACAGAAACTTCACAGTATAAAGGGATGAAGAAACTTGACACAATCAAAAGCAATAATCTCCCTGACATACTCCAGCCTCTCACCCTGGGACCAATGAGAACTCTATACCTCAGTTTCTTCATCTGCCAAATGGGTTTCTGACCTCTCAAAGATTTTGACGGCATAACTGTTCAAAATTATGACGACTCATTCTCTGACAGGAAAATAATGATTGATAGAAGCTTCAAATATTTCTAGTACAATCATACCTCTGCTTAGATAATGCTTTGTTTTATGAGCCATCAAGGTCTATTGACCATGAAAGTTTCTAATAGATGCAAAAACCTTAAAATGGAAGCACTTTAGAGGATACATTATTTTCCTAATATGTTTCGTAATGTTTTATCAGTGACAAGCATGATAATATATATAGGTAACACAAGGGGGACTTGATAAAATATTATAAGTAAAATTGTTTATAAAGAAATGTAAGCAGCCAATCATGGAGTAATGTTATAGAGCCAATATTCATTCCTTATTTTTATCAAGGGATATCCATTTCTTACTGCCTTAAACTTATCCTGAGCCCCACCCTGGTCCCCGAAAACACATTCTCTCAGGCCTCCTATCTTTCTATACATTGTTCCATTTGCCCTTCCTCTCTTGGGACATTGGAACTTTCAAGTATCAGCCAAAACCTTGCTTCCTTTGTGTGGCCTTCTTGACATTTCTTCCCTACTCCTATACTCCCCCCCACCCCTCCAGGGCCCTCACAGCACTATGTGCCTGCTTCCATCCTAGCATTTTCCATGGTCTTATTAACGGTTGTTTTCCTTACTTGACAATGAGCACCTTGAGGACAGGGACAGTCTGATTCCTCATTATAGCCTCAATAAATGTTTGTTGAACTAAATAAAAAATTTTGTTTTTCCTTGTAAAAATAATTTAAATCTAAATATTTAAGTAGACACTGATATCATGCCACAGTCATTAAGGCAGACTTGCAAATCAATTAAAAAATATGCTAGCACTTTTTAAATTGGTTTATGGTATTTTCACTGGTCCTTCAATATCTCTGATTTTTTTTTCATTTTTTAATGTTTATTTATTATTGAGAGAGAGAGACAGAGAACAGGGGAGGGAAGGGAGAGAGGGAGACACAGAATCCAAAGCAGGCTCCAGGCTCTGAGCTGTCAGCACAGAGCCTGACACGGGGCTCAAACCCATGAACTGTGAGATCATGACCTGAGCCAAAGTCAGACACTTAACCGACTGAGTCACCCAAGCACCCCAATATCTCTGATTTTTTTTTTAATTTTTTAAATTCTTTTTACTGAGACAGAGAGAGACAGAGCATGAGTGGGGTAGGGTCAGAGACAGAGGGAGACACAGAATCCAAAGCAGGCTCCAGGCTCTGAACTGTGAGCACAGAGCCCAACGCAGGGCTCAAACCCACGAACCATGGGATCCTGACCTGAGCCGAAGTCGGCCTCTTAACCGACTGAGCCACCCAGGCGCCCCTATCTCTGATTTTCTAAGTTACGATATGTAATAACACAAATGCCTTCAAGTACAACTAGATGATTGACTTCTTTGTAATCTCTGGAACACAGACAGTTGTCCATTTGACAGCACTGCTTACAGCTTCTTGCTGCAGGATAATCAGTGACTGCCCTAACAGATAGCACTCAGTGTAAAATACGAGAAATTTCTATTTCCAAGACCATCCCTTTTAAGTCTAGCTAATGCCTTCTGGGCTGGAAGCCCAGGTAAGAACTGAGTGATTTCCATACTTATTTTTGTTTTTCTTCCTGTTCAATACTTTTCCAAACCAAAAAGTACTTTATGGTTTACGAAGTTATCTTCTATATCAACTTATTGTACACTGCCTTAATAACCCTGCAAAGTAGATATTCATGTTCCTCGTTACAGTCAAGGAAGGTAGGTGGCAGAGAGACCTGACCATGGTTACTCAGCTGCCTCCAAGCAGCAGCCGTCACACACCGATGGACCTGGTGCGGCTCAGATCCTTCCCAGCTAAGGTGTCCATGTTACAGATCGTAAATCCAGCATCAATCCTGGTACGAGGTAGATCATGAAGTACCACCCAACAAAACACGTCAGCACGACCTGTACCCACCTAGACTGCCTACAGTACTGCCCTTTTTAATGGAAACACATAATGGCCTCTGAAGTCCCTTTCAGCTCAGCCTTCCATGCTTTTACACTTCTCATCTAAACTGAAGAGAGCACAAATGGTATTGTTTCATACAGTTAGGAGATGAACAGATGGTTTCATCTTTGAGCAAAAGCTATTTGAGATGCAGTAAGTAGAGGAGGGCACTGGATTGAGATGGCCCAGGGTAAAATCAGAGCATGAAGGAGTTTAGCCCTCTCTAAAGTAGAGTTATCTGATTATCTGAAGAAAGGATATTGGTGAGATGATTCGTCTCTGTGGAGTCCATATAAAGGGAACAAAGAGGAAAGACATGTTCCTTTTTATGCAGCACTGTACAAGGTGGGGGCTAGATAAACCGGATCTAGTGGAAATGGATCCTCTTATCATTATAGAGTGGGTATTTCTGAGGCTGGAGTATTCAATGGGATCATTTACAGCCTGCATTGCACAGCCTGAAGAAACCTCTCCTGTCCACCCCTACACTCGCCAAATAACCCCCTGGTTACTCATTCAGTGCTCAAAACTCCTGCTAATAGTAACAGGGTATCCTAGGTTCAGTTCTCTTTTAATGAAATGCCTGTGTATCAGAACCACCCAAGGAATTGTTTTTAAATCCCTGGAGATTCTGATCCAGTCAGTCTGGAGTGGGGTCTCAGAATCTATTTTTAAAACTTCCCAGGTGACTGATACACACCCAGATCTGGAAACTACCGCCCAAATGAGTTCTTCTCAGCCCCATTCTCCCAGCCAAGTACTAACCAGGCCCAACCCTGCTTAGCTTCCGAAACTCAGCCCTATTCTAAATGCACATCAGAATAATCAATGTGGGTCAGGAAGTAAAATAAATACAAATAAGCCTTTGCATGGGCCAGTGGTCTTCAGTATTAGCTGCCGTGGAGAATCACCCAGAGAGCTTTTAACACTGCCAATCTCCAGGCCAACGACATTGGAATTTCTAGGAGGGGAGGGCGGACATTGGTATTTTTTCAAATGTTATCTGGGTGACTCCAGTGTGTCCAGTATGTGGCCAGGGTTGAGAATCACTGCTTCCGATGAGGCATCAGCAAACTCTTTCTGTCAGTGGCCAGAGATCAGTATTTTAGGCTTTGTGGGTTACACTGTTGGTCACAATCACGGACCTGCCATGTAGCACAAAGCAGCCATCGGCCGTACGCTAACAAATGTGCACAGCTGTACTCCAGCAGACGTGACACGCAGCCAGCTGAATCTGGCAGGACTGTGCAGAAGCCCTGCTCTTGACAGAGAACACACACATTGTGGTTACTGGGGAGCTATGTCCCTCACTGTAAATATTGGCATTTTAAATCACAGAATGCATAAAATAATGTAAATATATGACTCTTGGTACAGTTCCTGACTCAGTGGGGGCTTGAAAAAGCAGTCTCATTTGATTAGCTCAAAATCATCCAGGGAGCCAGGCTGAACTACTGTTATTGACTCTGGTTGTGCTGACAGGAGTAAGTTTCTGGACATAGATATAGCTTCAAATGCTTAGGGACTGCTTTCTTGGGAATGACATATAGCTAGAATATGATCAAGATGGGACCCAGCCCAAATGGTTCCATTGCCAAATATTTAAGGAACAAATAAATCAACTCTACACAAGTATTTCCAGAAGACAGAAGCAAAGAACACTTCCCAACTCATTTTATGAGGTCAGCATTATCCTGATGCAAAAGCAGACCAAGAAATTACAGATCTTCTTTGAGTTATAGCCCAAGAAAGCCATCAAAAGTTGAAAATATCCTAAGTTGAAAATCCTAACCCACCAAACATCACAGCTTACTTAGCCCAGCCCACTTAACTGTTCTCAGAGCTCTTATATTAGCCTACAGTTGGACAAAATCATCTAACACAAAGCCTGTTTTATAGTAAAGTGTTGAAGATCTCATGTGATGTGCTGTATACTGTACTGAAAGTAGAAAACAGATGGTTATCAGGGTGTTGCTTGTCATTCTCACATGGCTGCCTGGGAGCTGCCATGCCCAGCATCGCGAGAGGATCCTACTGCATATCACAGCCTAGGGGAAGGCCAAATCAATTACAAGTGCAGTTTCTACTGAACGTGTATCCCTTTCGCACCGTCACAAAGTCAAAAAATCCGAAGTCTAACATCCTAAAGTGGGGACTGTCTGTACATGAAAAGTGAACTACTGTTAAATAAAGAAGACAAGTTAGGTGACACGCTTTATTTAACACTTCATGAAAATAGGTCTCCATCTGGAGAATGGCAAACTGGGGCAGAAGGTAGGAAGCTTGTACAGAAAAAAGAGTAAGGAACAAGGAAGTAAGTAGAAAGCCCAGAGATGGCTTGGCATTTGGGGACTGGCTGACTGGATATACTGCGTTTCTGGTCAAACTGCATTTACAGAGACACACTTCAACACTACAGACTAATATCTCTCACGAACATAAACAAAAAAGTCACAACAAAATATTAACAAATCAAGAAATTGTATGAAAACAATAATACATCTATCCACGTGGAATTTATCTAGAGAATGCAAATCTGGCTCAACATTTGAAAATTATTTAAAGCACCATATTAACAGATTAAACGGGGGGGGGGCGGAACACATGACTATCTCAATAGATGCAAAAACATTTTAACTAAATTCAAAATTCCATTCATGATAAAAATTCTCAAGAAACCAGAATCAAGCTGATAAAGGGCATCTACCAAAGAAACACACACACACACACACACACACACACACAACCATACAGCTAACACAATACATAAGAGTAAAAAGACTGGACGCTTGTCCCATAAGATTGGGAACAAGGCAAGGATATCCATCAGTCTTATGCAGATTATACCTCAATCACCTTAAATTAAAAAGCTTATATTGATGCTTTGAAGCCAGCACTAATGTATGTCTGAGGCCCTTGGTAAAGGTATAGTTACCTAGCTTATCTTGGGACAGCCGGTTAGGTGGACAGTGAACAGACTGATACCAGCAAACCAAAAATTCTAAAACTCCTGTCTCTTGAAAAGTATTTGACTTCTTCCTTCTACACCTGCTGTGCTCAGGGTGTGGTCCCTAGATTAGCAGCATCACCACCACCTCAGAATTTGTTAGAAATGCAACTTCTCAGGCTTCACCTCGAACCTCCAGGATCACAAACCCTAGGGGAGGGGTCCCACAGTCTGTGTTTTTAAAAGCCCTTCCAGAAGCCAGATGCACGAAAAAGTTTAAGAAGCACTGCTCTGCACAATACTAATGACCTCTGGAATCTCAGCTTCATCTAGTGTGGGCCTGTGTTAGATGCAACTCTGCAAACAATTAAAACCACATCCATCTTCTTGAGTTAAATGAATCTAGAATTATCTTGTATGAGGGGATCATACTAACATTCGAAAAGCACATTCAAAATCTATTCTTTCACATGTTCCTGAAATTCTTGGCGCTATAAAAACTAGCAGTCCCCATAATCTTCCTCCATGCTAGATTTCTTTGGATTTGGCCTCCAGGGGGCATGCTAGGCTCTTAACACTAGCTCTGGGTTTGGGAAAAGAGTACAGTGGCAAGACAGTAATTGGTTTTCTCTAGTAAACTGACCCCCTCAGGTGAAAATGTCTGAAGAAAGAAACACCCTCCGTCTAAGTGAAGAAATTGCTTCCTTCCTTAATCACATTCCCACTTAATTCTCAGGGCTCTAATCAGTGCTCTGATTTTCATACATTAGATCTGGGAGGACAGTGACTTCAAGAGCTGTGCTAATTCTGGAGCGTGACTGGTTTTTGTTAAAGCACTAGACCTGTAAGAAATGGCATTCATTAGGCTTTTATAGGTTGGTTTGTGGATTTGAACTTGGTATTTACCTACTTTAAATGTTCCAGTACAGCCAGAAGCAGCCACTCCACCATCCTGACTTTTTCACATTCTGGTTGCCCAGAGCCTTGCCATGAATTGGGCATATGATCTCATGTGACCAGAGAACCCCTGGAGAGACAGCTAGATTTCCTACCTAGATTCACCGCCTAACCTATCTCAGTCACATAACTAAACCTTGCTTCCCACAGTTCTCTGGGGATGCGTTCCCTGTAATATCCACTATCTGACGGTGTTCCCACAGCATTCAGAGATCCTGACCGGAAACAACAAAATGTACTCCATTCATCTTAAGCACACTGAATTTACTGGAATGATAGCGATGTGGGAAACAAAAGCAAGAGAAAAAAAATTAAATTTCCTTACAACTTACAGCCCACTGACAAATCCTTGAGACCCGCAGAGTGACATTCCTCTAGGAGCTCAGCTGCCTCAATGACGACACTTTGCTAAGGGCAAAGGGCAATCTTAGCGTAAGCTTATCCCAACCTCCTGTTAAGTGTACTTTAACACATAAAAATTCCTTTGGAAACTTCCTTTCTCTCTACCCAAATGTAAGCAATCATCCTCTAAGCATATGGTCCACTGATAAACATCTGAAGGGTGTCATGACTGAGCTTCTACTAAACAGTTATAAATCGCCTTTTCCTGACAATAGCTAGCCCCCTCAGGATCCTGGAAACCTTGTTTCCAAAATACCTTGGAGACTTGTGCTGTCCCTAACCCCCTCCCCACCTGAAGGTATACTATCAGTCCCTCTTCACAACCTCAGTGCTGCTCTTTCTGCCCATGGGTCCTGTCCCCGTGCTTTAATAAAACCAATTTTTTGCACTGACGACGTCTCAAGAATTCTTGGCCATTGGCTCTGAACCCCAACATTTTCTACATCAGTAGTAGCTTCAATAAAAAGCCAAAGAACAGGTAAGAAAATAATAGGGAGCCAGTGGAGCTCCTGAGATGAAGCAGCAGCGACACAGCAATAATCATGCAGCACCAAAGGGCGTCACTTCTGCCAGTGATGAGTCACCTGGCTGTCTTCCTTCCTCACATCCTTGCTCTTTGGAATCCAAGTCCAGGCAAGAGGTTTGATTGGTTGACTCAGGTTGCACACCTGCCCCACAAGGCACCGGGAACAGAGAGCAAGCCTTTACAGAATTCTAGAGAGGCAGGTATGCGTGATCTTCCCCAAGGAAACACGCCATGCAGGAAAGGTGATTTGCCTGAAGAATTCAGAATGTTCAAAAGTGAGAGTGGATGCCAGACAGCCAGAGTAATAAGACAAATGAATTCCACAAAGAGGAAGGTGAAATAAAGGGTAAGGTGGGATAAAGCTAGCCTTGCCTATCTTGCCCCACAGCTAAGCCCTGTTATAGAATATGTAAAAAACAAAAAGTCATCTTATTTTGAAAACAGCTAAAAACAAAGTAAAGAAGAAAGCATATTTTCCCGGTCTTTCCTATATCAACTCTACCCTTGGGTAACCAAATGGTAGATCATAGTAAATTTCCTTTGAAGGGAGTATTCTGGCTAAAAAAAAGTGAAGAGGGAATGACAGATTTAGAATTTTGCAACCCCTAATAAATGAGCACATACATTGGGCGTCAGTGGCCACCAATAACACAAAAGGAGAACCCACTAGGCATTAGGTGTCCTTTTATGGAACAACACACCAGCTATTAAGCGATCTCTTCCAAAATAATGAGCCTGAATGTGAGCAAGTCTGTGGATTCAACTAGCAATTTTGAGGAAACGCAGAGGTGAGAAGAACATGTGAAACTGTATCACAAGGATACAAACAACAAAACCTAGGCTGTGAGAAATTCTACAGAACTTGGTCTCTAACAAATAGCAAGAAAAAGAAGAGAAAGGGATGGAGGTAGAACCCAAAAATCAAGAGCCAATGGCCGTAAAAACCAATCACAGTGTGAGTTACTTGGATCCTGATTCATACAAAACAGCCGCAAAAAAAAAGAAAATTATAACACTTAATGGACCATCAGAAATCTGAATACTGACCGGATATTGAATTATAAGGAATTACTGTTCACTTAGGTATAATACTGTGGTTATGGTTAGCTTTATATAGTGAAATATTTCAGCATGGAATTGATGTTTGAAATTTCTTTCAAAAACTATTGAGGGGGAAAATGGATAAAAAAAATGGTGATGAAATAAGATTGGCCATGAGTATGGTAAGGAAGCTAGATGATAGGAACATGAGATTGTATGGTCTTTGGATGTTTGAAATTTTCAAGAAAAAGTTTAAAAAGAAGAATAATACACCACTTCTTGGGCCTTATCAGTTCCTTTTTTCTTCTCAAATTTTCCTAAGACATTGCCTCCTTGGAAGCCACAGCACATAATAGAGCAAGACCATGGCTGCCCTTTCTTGTCTCGATCTCGTGACTTTCTCATGGGATCAGGCAAAACATCAGTAGTATTAAGGTCGGCAGTGTCTCCCCTATGACTAACTATGTTTCTTTGGTCATAACTTCTATAACTATGATTATAACTCTGATAACTAAAGTATTTCAAACTCTGTGAGGTAACATTAAATTAGGAATGCTAAAAATTAAATCCAGTACTTGCACCCCCATGGAATTTTCTTTTCAAATTAAAGGTCTATGTATTCATTAGAATGATTAGGTTTGGGGCGTCAAAGAGTAATGACAGAAATGGATTACAAAACCTTAAGAATCTGAGTCCATAAGGATACCTTAGAAAGAGAAGTGAGGAGCAAACTGGCTTTAAAAAAACAATGCCAGTCAATAAATGTAGACCAAATAATAACATAATTTTTCTGCCTTCCCCTGTTCCCAAAACTCATGTTATAAAGAACTGAGGCAATGATTTTTCATGGATGCTAAGACCTCTGGATGAAAGGTTCTTGGGGCACAATACATACACAAGGTCTCCAGTTACTACTTCACAGATTATTCATTACAAAGGGAAAATAGTACTTTTGCAATGAGAGCTCTGGCAGGCATCATCTGTTAAGCAAGCAATCACCAATAAATGAGACAACCTAACATTTTGTGGTTCCTGATGTAAGGTAGTGAGGAAGTACATATCACAACCTTAGTAGACATTTCTCCTGAATCTACACAGGAGAAAATAAGGCACTCTGATAACTGGAGAATCCACATGAAGGTTATGCTGGGTGTTCTTCGTATTTTTTTGTTCAGTCTTTCTCTAAGATTGAAAGTTTTCAAAATAAAAAGTTGGTGAAAATGTAACTTTTCTAAGATCTCCATATAATACAAAAAACAAATAAAAAAAGGGTGGTCCAAGTCTTGGGTTAAAATCAATCCATCTCTCCAAAAGTAGAACAGCCCAGGTGAAGTTGAAGCAGGATTTTGCCTGGTCCTTCACTGACCCAAAGTCATATGCTGTGACCTTTATTTTGTCCCAGAGATGAACAACATAGCTTACTCCTGTCTCCAGTAGTTCAAGACACTTAGAGAAGCAGCAAAAAGACAAAGTACAACTGGCAAAGCATGTCTACTGGCTCCAGAAATAAATTTGAGACCTGGAAACAAACTCTATATTTTCTAAACTTGACTTATCTTTAAAAGAGGGGCGGGGCGCCTGGGTGGCTCAGTCAGTTAAGCGGCTGACTTCAGCTCAGGTCCATGATCTCATGATTCGTGGGTTCAAGCCCCGCGTCGGGCTCTGTGCTGACAGCTCAGAGCCTGGAGCCTACTTCGGATTCTGCATCTCCCTCTCTCTCTGCCCCTCCCCCACTCGCACTCTGTCTCTCAAAACTGAATAAACTTAAAAAAAAATTAAAAAAAAAAAAAAAGAGGGGCGCCTGGGTGGCTCGATCGGTTAAGCGTCCGACTTTGGCTGCTCATGAGTTAGAGCCTCGCACTGGGCCCTGTGCTGACAGCTGAGAGCCTGGAGCCTGCTTCAGATTCTGTCTCTGTCTCTCTGCCCTTCCCCTGCTTGTGCTCTGTCTCTCTCTCCCTCTCTCTCAAATATAAAATAAAACATAAAAAAACAAAAAAAAACATATTAAAACTTTTTCAATCAGAAAAAAACCTGCTTAAATTCAATTCAAAAACTAACAGTATATTCTTATTCTTTAATATAAGGATCTATAATAAAACAAACCAAAAATATACGTTCTTAAACATTCATTGTACATTAAGGAATCTAAATTTCAGTTTTGAAATCATGAGCTAAACAGGTCCAAGGAAGTGTCACAACATTTTTAGTTTTGCTTTATTCAAATAGCAAGTCAAAATTTAGTTAATATATACTTAGAATTTAGGTGTTTGAAAAAAAAACCATTTAGGGGCACCTGGGTGGCTCAGTCGGTTGAGCGTCCAACTTCAGCTCAGGTCATGATCTCACGGTTCATGGGTTCGAGCCCTGTGTCGGGCTCTGTGGCGACCAGTAGTTCAGAGTCTGGAGCCTGCTTCAGATTCTGTGTCTCTTTCTCTCTCTGCCCCTCCCCTGCTCACGCTCTGTCTCTGTCTCTCAAAAATAAATAAATGTAAGAAAAAATTTTTTAAAGAAAAAAACATTTAACCAATGGTAAATTTCAGGGGAAGATGATACACAACAGTCTGTTTTTTAAAACTTCATCATCTACTTGTTCAGATCATCTTTTACATTAATGTCTGCATTTAAAGGAGTAACGAAATTCAGGCAAGCACTGGGTTATACACTGGTTATGTGTCCTCCTGAAAGAGGGTAACACTGCAAAGTGCAAGATTAATGAAAAACGGTACACCTACCAGCTATATTTTGTACAGAGGGTAGGAGTGAGAAGGTGTGTCTAGTGAAAGACCCATCCCATGGTGTGTATGCCAAATAGTGCTTACTTTTTTGCCAACCCCCGCCCCCGACACTTCCAGACAATAAAACCCACAAATTCCTTTATCCTCATATATATTGAAAGACTTAATAAAGAATTAGATTGTACCTTGTTAGGTACGTTTCCGTCTTTTACTGTGAATTTTATCATTTTAATGTTAATAAAATGAATTTCAATTAGCCACCAACCTATAAAGTTCCTCTTGAACCCAAAGGTAGTTCACAAGCAAAACAGAGGCAAGGAAAATACTACACTAATTCATTTAAGTCATAGCCTCTGAAAGAAAAAATGGCTAATTAGAGTTGGACACCCAGACAGGAAACTCAGACAGCCCTGCTATGGACTCTAATGAAGGAACCCAAATAATTCAACTCCAAGCACACAGTAAGGATTGTAGGAATTAAGAAACGGCAAGCTTTTCAGCAGTGAGGTATGCCAGAAGAATTAATTGATGCTAATCACTGTTGCTAATACAAAGGCAAAAGCGAGCATAGAGGAAAGCAAGGATACAAATCAAAGGTTCTCAAGCCTGGAAAGCTTTTCAAAAGTACACTTCTTAGGATCCATTCTGATCCTACTGGAATTTCTGAGATTCAGACCCAATACCAAAATTCCTTCACAAGATTCCCAGGTGATTTTTTTTGTGCATCCAGCAATCAGGATCACTGGTATTATTTACAAAGAAGGTAAAGGGGGAAAAGGATAGAGAGGAAGCAAAAGACTTTCAGAAAGTATTTCTATTTGTTTAAAGCATCAGCTTTCCATATAAACTATGCTCATTAATTTCATAGTACCCTCTACTGGTCAGGAAGGGTATGTATTGTTCTTAGAACGATGGTACAGAAGAAATTTCCCATTTTCTTAGTTCAAAGAATATATCTAAAAACACTTAGTGAACCTTCATTATTTCTGTATTTCCTCATAATTTAAGTATAAAATGGTTTGGCAAATATTGTGGTGGCAAAGGTGTTTCTAAACCTAATCTCAAGTCAGGAGCAATTTTAGGTTTTTTCTTTTTTAATGTTTATTTATCATTTTTGAGAGAGAGCACGCAAGCAGGGGAGGGTCAGAGTGAGAGGGGGAAAGAGAATCCAAAGTGGGCTTTGTGCTGACAGCAGCCAGCCTGACGTGGGCCTCGAACTCGTGAACCGTGAGATCATGACCTAAGCTAAAGTCAGACACTCACCTGACTGAGCCACCCAGGTGCCCAAGATGTGTCATATGGTTTATTTCAAGGTTTGTCATCCCTGACTCGACTGACAAATTGAACCAAATGATTTAGGGTTGCAGGGAGCAAACTCTGAATGTAAGCAGTTTTACAATATTCAGTAATAACTTTTTATATGACACAGAAGGCTACTGTTTCAATATAAATTAGGAGTTTTTCAAATCATCTTTGGGGGCGCCTGGGTGGCTCAGTCAGTTAAGCGTCTGACTTCAGCTCAGGTCATGATCTCACGGTCTGTGGGTTCAAGCCCCGCATCAGGCTCTGTGCTGACAGCTCGGAGCCTGTAGCCTGCTTCGGATTCTGTGTCTTCCTCTCTCTCTCTGCTCCTCCCCTGCTTGTGCTCTGTCCCTCTCTCTCAAAAATAAACATACATTAAAAAAAATTAAAATAAATAAAATCAATCATCTTTGTTCAGTACTTTTGTTGTCAAAATATACTTTTTTATTAGTGAAAGATGACCCATTTACTCATTAAATCTAAAATTCTTTAATTTTTGTATACTAGGTTCATAAAGAATATCTCATAAGGAAGAACAACCATAGCAAAGGTTTATTTTTAAATAATTATTAGATTTGATCATGGATACATAGTGTGTGTACATGAATATTCTGACTGTTTTTCAACTTAAGCATCTTGTGATATATAAATCTAAGCACTTCAACAGTTTAATCAACATATCCTGGTTGCGTAATTCAATTTTTCACTTTAAAGACAAGACCAAAATCAAAACCTTTGAACTTATACTTTTCAACCTCAAAGAATCAAAGAAGAGCTATAATTCTAAAATGGCCTCAATACAGCCAATATTATTCTTGTGAATATTCATGAGCTATACTGAAACAAGGTAAAATATACATACCTTGCTTTGTACTTAATTTGAAGTGTTGCCACTACAATCAATTACAGATGTTTATTCTCAAAGACATTACTATAAAGGTTGCAGACTCAACTGCTGTTAATAATTTCAAAACTAAATTTATATAATACCCAAACAATAGGTTGCACTGTAGACCAGTAGACACTTTTAAAATACTCATTAGCAACAATTTTTTAAAGATATAGAAGGCTACTATTTTCATATAAATTGGGAGTTTTAAAATCACCTCCCTTTAGTGCTTTCAATTGTCACATGTCAATAAACCAAAGACCCAAATAATTTCAAATAATCACAGATACTATTAAGGCAAGAATTCTCATGTGTCAGTACTTTAATGGTGCGTACATCAAATGATAGTAAGAAGATAACTATAAACAAGATGCAGACCCTCTATTTTCATGAACAGCGCAACAGATTACAGTAAACCCAGTTTATATTCCACCATCAAGTGTGGTTCTCCCATTAGTTCACTTTGTGACGGGTCTGAAACAAACAAAAACAAACATATTAAAGATTCTCAAAAAAAAGATAAATTCAATGATTCTACTCACATGAAAATCTAGAACAGGAGAAACTAACATGAAAGAAAACAGACTAGCGGTTGCCTGGGCCAAAGGTGAAGGACTGACTGCAAAGGGACCAAGAGAACTTTCTGGGGGGATAAACATTTTATATCTTGACTAGGGGGACACTTACACAGCAGTACACATTTGCTAAAAATCACAGAATATACACTTAAAACAAGAGCATTCTACTGTATGTCAATTATACCTCAATACAGTTGGTTGTTAAAAAAACAAAACAAAAAGCAACAAAATAAAACAACAGCAACGGATTGAAAACGTTCCCCTTTTTCAAAGCTCTTAAGTTTCCCAGAGGCTTCCCAGAAACAATCTCTAATTAAGAGATTGAGCAGTCTCTTAACCTAGTTTGCAAAAACGTTTCATTTCTATTGTTTTATATTCTCTTACATACACAAACATAAATCAGAATTCTAGACCAAGAAAGTCTTTAAAATCTTCACTTGTTTTTAGAAATGAACTTACTTTTTAACTATAAAAGTAAAAAGATGTAAGAGCACCTAAAGGAGTTTTTAAAATTAATACTAACAGTAAATTTCAAAAAAACCAAGCCTTTTTCCATTTCTGTCCCCTACTCCACTAACAGGATAAAAAAGACCCAAGAACTGAACTGTAAAATCAAGTTTGTAAAAATCACTAACTACCCACATTAAATAATGAGTACAGATCTGGATGTTTCCTCGCTGATCTCAGAGACTAGAGATTACGGTGTCACACCAGTTTGGTCATCTATCGACTCTCTGCACCCATCACACCACAAAGCATCCTTAACAACAACTGACCCTGCCAGCTGTAATTATTAATAACAGAGTGAACTGCTATGTATACAACAGGCATTCAAAATCCAAACTTATAAAAAAATGCCTGCACATGAGTACAAAGGATAGGCAAAGATGTTTGCCTAAAGCACAGTGTCATGTTAATAAGTGAAAAAAGATAAACATCCATCAATAAATGCACTGATGTATCATGCATACTGCAAGATACACACAGGATACCTGCTGTGTTTAAAGAACAAACACGGGGCCCTGGGTGGCTCAGTCAGTTAAGCTTCCGACTTCGACTCGGGTCATGATCTCGTGGTTTATGAGTTCAAGCCCCACGTTGGGCTCTGTGCTGACAGCTCAGAGCCTGGAGCCTGCTTTGGATTCTGTGTCTCCCTCTCTCTCTGCCCCTCCCCCACTCATACTCTGTCTCTCTCTCTCTCTCTCAAAAATAAACAAAACATTAAAAAAATTTTTTTAATATTAAAAAAATAAAAATTAAAAAAAAAGAACAAACACTAAGCAATGCCAAATATTTCTGATTATGTATATTTGTATGAAGACATACAGAAAAAAGTCTGGAAGGGAATATACTAAATAAAAATAGCAAGTAAACGAAGAATAAAAGAGAAATGGGTTTGGGGTAATCATGGAGGACTTGAGTTTCAGCTGTAATGTTTTAAACTGTTAAACACAGAAGATGGTAATTTGTATAATGACAACTTTCTTTTAAACTGTTTAAGTCACTCCCACCAGAGAACAGCACAGCACGTAAGCAGGCCTGTGGCTCCAGCGCCTGCTCTGCTGCTGGCTTGCTGTGGGACCGCGAGGGACGACTGGGCCTCTGCATCAGGTTGTTTAACCACCGTACGTTAGGGAACTAGAGTGAACACAAGTCCCCTTTCAGCACTAGAAGTCTTGTTTGACTTAATCATTGCCCTCCTCATTTTCCCTTCGCTTCCTTGTAAAACGTGCAGATTTTTCTTGGCCAAGAACTTCCCTGATGAGCAACCAAAACTTTAGCACTTCCGACAAGTAACTGAAAACCCTCCAGCCACATGGGTCTTCATAACACACTCTTATGCATGTCAGGAGACAATTCTCTATGGGTCTCTCACACTCCTATAAGTCTTGGATACACTGCCTGCCTCTGTTCTAGCCGCTCCTTCCAAAGCTGTTTCTAAAGTGAACAGCCTCAGAAGACAAAGACCGTGACTCCTCTGCAGCCCAGAACAGGAAGGCTTACTGTCTGCTATAAAAGACTCAGACGCCCTTACCTAGAGGTTCCTCTACCTGTACTTAAGTACACCATGTACATACATGCAGCATCACCAGCCCTCTTCCTGCTGTTCCGTGGGAGCTGGGGTTCAGGGAGCCACCAGGAAAGCTGGCACTCCAGCTACTCCTACTGCTCCTGGTGATAAACTGTTCTTGGTCTCTGGGAGTCTTGTTCTGCCAGGATCCATGACCATGGCAGGCTAACCTGCTAGCTTCCAGACAGGACATCTCAAACTGTTCCGAGTTCTTCAGCTGTTCTCTCAGGTTACAGACCCTGAACGTACCGCTTCTGCTGCCTGCAATATTCTTCCCTCTACTTTATCAACTAATTCATACATCTTTTAGGAATCAAGTTATGTGTCATATTCCCGAAAGTGCCTCTCTCTCCTACTCAACAACAAACTATACCCCTATCCCTTTTTATTTCTAGAATTTATCACAATTTGTAATCATTATGTCTGTGTTTATCTGTTTAACGTTTACCTCCCCCCTTAGAAAGCACAGTTTATGTTTTTACCATTGTATATTCAGAGCCTAGCCCAGTGCCTGACACATAATAAATATTTAACTGAGTAAATGCTTAATAAGCAACTCTCACTTTCTTTACACTAAATTACAGGAGGTGATTTTTAAGTGGATGTATTCTTATAACTAATTTAAAGATAAAAATATGCAGACATGAACTATCACTTTGCTAATTTAAAATGAGGATTTAAGTTCAATGTAAAAAGCTTAGGAATTCCAGGTTTTCCTGCATTCTAAAAGTTCCCTCAGGAAAGATTCTCAAAGGGCAGGCTCACTAGAGTTCTGTTGCGTCCACAGCATTTCCTTACCAGACATCAGCAGCCAAGCAAAACTAACATAATTTAATCCTGTTGGGTTTTTCTGTTTCTCCTGAACCATTGGAGCAAAGTGAGCAGAAGCAGTACTAGACAGAATTATATTTGTTTATCTTCCTCAGAACCAGAAAAAATAGAGGATGCTGCATGTATTGTTCTTATTTAAAAATCATTTGTCTCATACATAATAAAATTATCCAAGGAATTTTGTTAAAAATGATTAAAGATTCTTCTTTCCTATTCACCACCCATAGAAACATAAAAATTCTTTGGGGGTGGAAGGCAATTTTTAAAGAAAACTTTTCTTATTTTTTCTAGTTATTTCAAAAACTAGTCATATCCCACAAATATTTTAAATACTGCAACAACAATCATTATTTAAGCTACCCTAACAATACTATATTAGACTCACACATCAGACTGTATCTGTAGGACATGAAAGACTTTAGCTGACTGATAATAACTACAACCTTGGAACTCCATTAATAACTTTCACCTTTAAAACCAGTTAAAGAACAGTTATTACCATGAAATTTTGTCTTAGTGCAATGAATAAACACAAGTGAATCCAATGAGCTGTAAGCTCCATAAGCGTGAGGATGCTGTCAGTTTTGTTTGCTACTGCTGCCTTGTAACTAGGGCTCCATAAAAAGGTGCTGAATGACACTTACCATTAAGAATATCTTCAAATCCAATAGTCTCATCATTACCCCTCAAAATATCCAGTGAAAGGTTTGAGCTTGGAAGAAACGGAAGACGCTGAACCTTCAGGAAAAATATGAAACAGCAAGATTTCAGAAAACCAAAGGGGGAAAAAAATCAATAAATAATCTTAACCTCTTGCTCTTTCTTCACTCTTTACTTGTGAAATTCATAAAACTAAACAGTTTAACTAGTGGGCGTGGGGGGGGTGAAGACAGCAGTTCATATTTTAGACCTAAACCAAATTTTTTAAAATACCTCAAAACTTTACTCAAAATATGTAAAGACCCTGAAAATTAGAGTTTTTATTAACACTTAATAATTTCATCAGGTTTGCACACATTTGGGGGCTTTGCTTCTGTCCCAAGAAAACCACAGCGTACACGTGATGACATGCACAAATCCCAGAGCCTAACGCCATAATCTAGTTCCAAATAAAGGTGGGATGATCAAATGCCTGAAGAAATTCCAACTCAGTAAGAGCATTATTCTACTTAGTAAACTGATGGCTTCACTTTGTATGTTGTTTCATATTGCTCATAGTAAAATTGTAAGTTATGGCCCTTTAAAACAGTACTGGTAACCAGAAAGGAGATCAAAGTCACTGGTGGGGCTTTTAAAAAACACAGCAACATCGGGTGCTGGGATGGCTGAGTTGGTTAAGTGTCTGGCTTTTGATTTTGGCTCAGGTCATAGTCTCACGGTTCAGGAGTTCAAGCCCCACATCAGGCTCCATGCTGGCAGTGCAGAGCCTGCTTGGGATTCTCTCTCCCTCCCTCTCCCACTCTCTCTCAAGATAAATAAATGAACTTTAAAACAAAGCAAACAAACAAAACCACAATACCATTCTGAACTAGTGGCATCTACCTTTTTTAACGTTTATTTATTTTGAGAGAGGGAGAGAGAAGAGAAGGGCAGGGAGAGAGGAAGAGACAGAGAATCCCAAGCAGGCTCCATACTGTCAGCACAGAGCCTGACACAGGGCTTGATCTCACAAACCGTGAAATCATGACCTGAAGAGTCAGATGCTTAACCGACAGAGCCACCCAGGCGCCTCTTCAAGGACAGTATTATATACTGCACCCTGGTTTGTGAGTATAGTAGAGAAAGCATGGGTTGCAGAGCCAGAGATATCTGGATTCAAACTGTTTTAGTGCTTACCAATACTATGGCCTTGTGTAAACACCTGACCATCTCACCCTTGGTTTCCTCGTCTGTGAAACAGGAAAATACCACCTCCGTCTCAAACTTGCGGAATGGTGTGGTGTAATGTATATAGTACAGTCACTGGCACATACTTGGTACTCGATAAACTTACATCAGCAAACCAAAGTTTCAATTTTTATGTTCTCTGTTGGTTGTAAGATTATTTTGGATATTGACAAAAGAACCCAAGAGTGATGGTCAGGGACTATATGATACTAGTATTTTAAAGTAATCATGACTTTGAAATCTAAGATTATCTCCCACAAGAAAACTAACAAGACTAAAAATATTTTTAGTTACTAATGGCTTATAGAGTTTAGGATGAAAACATTTCTCTAGGTTGAAAAAACTAGGAAAACAAAATATGTATATATATTTGTTTGTTTTTGTTTTTTAAAGGAAAGTAGGGAAGATAGAGGAAGAGACAAGAATGGAGCTTGTAAGTTAAATCAGAGAGGAAGGGGCGATAGGTAGTTTGATCAGATACAGTCCTGAGAAAGCACCAAAAGAAGGGGCGAGCAGGCAGCTGTTATATATCCCGACATGCAAGAACTGCAACAGCACAGTGATAAGGGGAAGAGGCGGGGGAGGTTGGGGGGGAGGGAGACAGAATTCTGGACCAGGATTTTTGGATTAAATGGGATTAAAAGTTTAGGCCTAAAATATGAGCAATATGTAGCTGGAATCTGAGTAGTAGGAAAATAAAAGGGAAACTAACAATTCTGTGCCAAACATACGTTATATTTAATCTTCAGTGTTACCCTAATAGCCCAACAGTGTTGTTACTGTTAACTCCGTTTCACATTACAAACAAACAAATGATCTGTGGCTCAGAAAGTTCTCCAATTTATTTAAGTTCTTAGGAGTAGCAGACAGTGGAGCCAAGATTCAAATCCCGGTTATTGTTAGAGCCACACATGCTCTTTAAGAGCTTGATCCTTAGAAAGAAGTTCTGAAACAGCTTCTAGGATGACTTAGCTAACACACTGTCGATGGCATTAACTGAATTTACTGAAAGACACAGCAGTAAGAACACAAGCAAAAGCCGAAAGGTGAGAGAGAAAAGTTAGGACGCTGCAAGCAGTTTCAGGAGGCTATGAAGTACGCTGGAGAGCAAGGAGAGGCGCGTTCAGGAACACAGCCACGTTAAAGAGTCAGAGTTTTATTCTGAGGGCAAAGTGAGGGGAGTGCATGATCTAACATGCATCTTACAAAAATTACTGTGGCCACAGCATGTACAGAACTGCAGGGCAGCAGGCGTGGGTGTCGCAGTGAGCCAGACGAAGCACACTAGGGGATCAAAACCAATGCAGTACCAAAGGTGAGGACATGTAATTGAATGGATGGTAGGTGGTGGAGGTGGGGGGTGGGGACGAGGTGCTAGTGGAGATAATAATCAAGGCTAATTCTGTAATCTCTGCCTTAGGTAGCAACCTACTCATACGTGATACAGAGTATGTGCAGAGTAAGGGGCTCTTCTGTGCTTATACATGTCAAATGTGAAGTGCCCATGGGGCTTACAACTGGAGAAGCCTATAGGTTTCCAGCTCATGAGAATCAAAACTCAGGAGTCATCACCATATAAATGCTACCTAAAGTCACAGGAATAGGTAGGAAATAATGGGATGAGAAAAGGACTGGAGACGGGAACTAACAAATGTGGTACTTCAAGATGCAGAGAAAAGCAAAAGGAATCTATGCAGAAATATCTGAGAACGCAATTTCAGAGAGGAAGGGGTGTCAGGAAAGTGCGGTGGGCTAAAAGCCAAGGGAAGCAGGAAGGAGTCACTGGTGTTACGCACCACAGGGAGGCCAAGCAAAAGGAGGGCATAGGGACATCCACACTGCTCAGGAGCAGTTTCACTGGTGATGGAAGCCAGGAAACGGTGGGTTGAGTGAGCAGGAGGTAAAGGCACATATACAGCTAATTGAAGCAACTCTAAGACACTAACCTGGCAAAAGCACATTTAGTGAGAGAGAAGTTGCTATAAAGGGACTGATACAATTTTTGGTTTGTTTTAAAAGACCAAAAAGGTTGAAATGCACATAAACACTGATGATGAGTCTGAGCAAGTAGATGGAGAGAATGAAGACATCAGCTATAGATAGGATCTGCGAAAAGGGAATTCTCTGACGTAGTGTGAGAGGAAAGAACCTAGAGCACAGGTCGAGGACAGTTCTTACACCTGGAAGGACATTTCTGAAGATCTTATTCCTGAGCAACAGGTGTCTTCAGCTATATACAAGCTGCCTGCTACATACCACCACGTGGATATTCCTAGAGGCATTTCAAATTCAATGTAACCCTCCAAAAAGTGAAAGCAGATGCAGCTAGGTTTTGGCACTGAGCTCTTAATTTGAAGTCTTCCACTTAATGTCTTTTTTTCCTGTATAAGATGGGAATCAGGGTCATACCCTAAAAGGGGACAAAGTAGCATAGGCTGTAGAGAAGAGAAGGTCGGGTTTATAGGGCTATTACTAAAGAAGAGTCCTTCCAATCCATCGCAACACACGTGTGGAAGGCATCCTCACTGACATCCACAAACTCACCTGCTGCACTGCCTTGAATTCCATTTGCAATTTGAGTGGAGCAAACAGACCCTGGATGTTTCTCAGTGTGGAAAAATTCATTTTATCTTGGTTGAGCTGGAACTGCAAAGGACAACAATGTAATTTTAAGTGTTACATTTAACATTCTGCTTTCAAAACATGGTTGATACATGTATACCACAACACTTCGATAAAGCATTTTCATATCCATAACTGAAATAAACACAAAGCACTTTTATTAATGTCTTCGATAAATTTTAGAACATGTAGGTCTCTGTTTTATCCAGCGTGCAGGTACAGGGTACTTCAGCCATGTAAAATTACCCCTAAAATTTGGAGTCACTGATAAAGAATGTTTTTCATTTTTCACATTGCAAAACATTTACAAAATGTTTCACATTTACAAAACATTTCAGTGCTTTTGATTACGATTACCACAAAACTGGTAAAACAAAGAAAGGTATAAATAATCTGAGACCCAGAAACAGTTATATACAAGTAAAAAAAATAGTAAATTTCTAAGTATGAAAGTATATAATTCAAAGGATTTCACAAAACTAATAATCAGACTCATTATACCACCATATTACTGAGGCCACAATGTTTAAACTGCACTCTTTGGAGTAACAGATTCCTGGGGGGTGGGGTCCCAAAACTCTAAAGTCGGTCCAGTTGGCATCGGTGCTAATAAGCAATTTTTTTTCTGGAATCATACTTTTACTAAACACTGATATTACTTCTAAAAAACTTTTACTACAATTTAATGTACTTCAGGCAAAATGAATCAACTTGACTCACGGATTCTAATCCTACAGTTTCCTAAAATGGCTCAAGAGTAGTGGATATGATTTGCAGATAGACCGCTACACAGGTCTGTGTAAGTTAAGGCAATTATAGTATGGCAAAGTGACCTCTGTGATCATTTTTTATTACACTACACTGTCTTCATAAGATTGTACATCATGGTGGGGGTTAGGGGGTAGTAATTTTGATCAAATACCTACTGACAGATTAGTGCCCACCGAGACACAACCTGGGGCCATATACATGAAGTCCAAAGGATATTCAGCAATATGGTTTTTAATTACTGCAGCTTGAGTGCAAAATTTTAACAGATGGTTCTTAGAGAAAATATGCAATATATCATTATGTGTATATAATCTGAAGTTCTCAGTGAAGGGTTTCCATTAAATACTGAATTAAGTAAATAAGTTTTACATAAAAAATTCAATTTCATAAACTTTGATGAATATACCCAACTTGTAATATGATGTCAAACTTCAATTATCAGTCAACATATACTTAATTATTAATAACCACATGCAAAATTAGAATTGGGCTCTGTGGCAACAGTCTACCATGGAGAAGGTTATATAATCTAGTTGGGAAGACATTACATAAAGATCAGGACTTCTCATGCCTTGGCACTATTGACATCTGAACACTGAACATTGTAAGATGTTTAGCAGCATCCCTGGCCTCCCTCCTTCCAATCGATGCCAGTACCAAAGAGCTTCTTCCCCAACATTATCTGTGACAATTGGACCTTGTCAAATGTCCCCTGGAGGAGGCAAAATCATCCCTAGTTGAGAACCACTGGTATAAATAATGACGGGCATCTTCCATCACTATCATTACTATAGCTCCCAATCATGGAGAGCTACTTTAAGTCAGCATATGCCAAGGCATGGGCTATTACTAACTCCATTTTACAGATGAGGAAACTAAGACTTAAAGAGAAATTAAGGAACTTGCCCAAGTTCACTTAGCTGCTAAGTATGGTACCAAGAATTTAAACCTCTATAGATCAATTACACAACCTGTGCTGAAGGACTTATAACAGAAAGTAAGTGCTAGAAAATCGAGAGACTCCCATTATCTGGTTAACTGATTAAGCAGACTATGCTGAGGTGGCAGATATAAGCTGAGTCTCAAAATGACTAAGTATTTTTAAACTCTTCATTGGGGCCAGTCTTACTGAGATTTGTCCAAGTTTCTCTTAACACGTATTGCTCAAAAGTGAACCAGTATTCCAAATAACACTTGGGAAAGTGAGACTGTAACCTCCCTTGATCTGAATGAGCCCCATCTTATTAATGGTAACACTGCACCGTCTTTCTGAAGTAGTAAGAGACCTCTTTATTCTTGTTCTGAACGTGTATTTACAAACCCTTTAAGTGGTCTTTAGAACATATGTACGGGCTATACCCTCTTTGGGAGTGACCCTTCCCTATCTATTAACCTGGTTGATACTGATCTAAAACTATTCAAATGTCTGCTCTCTAAAGCCGTCCCCACTAGCCCTATGCACAAGGGGTTTCTCCATCTTGGTCCTCTGCAACATTTTATAAAGCTCCTATCCCCTGCTTGTCCTCCATTAATTTTTCAGCCCCTCAAGGATGGAGTAGGTCATATTCATCTGTGTACCTACTATACCTCACAAGAGGACATGTCCCTCAGTAACCTGGGAGATGCAGGGCTTGAGAAAGAGGTCAAGCCTAGAAATATGGACTTGGAGATCAACAGCAAAAATGGCAGAGGAAAAATATAAAAGAAAACAGGATCATCATATGAAGAATATTATACAGGAATGGAGAAGTGGACTGGCTTTCAGAAATGTCCATAAAGGGACAACCGGCTCAGCTGGCAGAGCATGAGACTCTTAATCTCAGGATCGTGAGTTCAATCCCCACGCTGGGAGCGGAGCCTAGTTAAAATTTTGAAGAGAGGAAAAAAAAAAAAGAAATGTCCATAAAAAAGACAAAAGAAGAAATGTGTAGAAAAGGAGCTTCAGAGAAGCAGTACAACGATAAGTCAAAGCCTACTCTACAAGGATACTGAAAATAAGTCCTCATATTCTTCATGGTCAAATGCTCAACATCAAAATTGTCTTCATAAATCAAACCACATAAGTATTACTAAAACTATTCTTCTACTAAAGGATAAAAATAAAAACACAAGTAACATACTTACATTTTTTTCTGATAATTCAAGAGGATGACTAGGCAAAAGTTCATTTCTCACACAAGGAAGACTGAAAATAAACATTTAAAAGGTTGGTTATAAATTACTCAATACCTAAAGCTCAAAATCGCATCTATCAATACATTTATCTATAAGAGAATGCCACAAGGGAGTTTTGGGGACAATGACACTTCTGTATCCTGACTGTGACAGTGGTTACAGCAATTGATGTATGTGTTAAAATTCATATAACAATAAATTGCAGCATAATGAATTATATAACATTAAGAGAAAAAAGTGAAATCTACTATATAACTGTTTTAAATCGTATCAATTATAGACACTAAGGGTCAATTTACTAGGGAGAGCTCTTCAAAAAACAGTGTTTAAATGATGCCCTATATCTAGAAAAAATTTAATAAAGTACGTTTGAAAGTACTATTATTTGATGACATGCTTCCTGTACTATATAAAATATCTATACCTCTTCTGTTTTGGTCTAATACATATTCACAATTTATGTATCTTTAATAAGCACATGTTGAATATGTTTCACATTTACTGAACACCTACTGTATAAGGTCACACACTGCTAGAACCAGACCATTGGTCCTTATCACTCTAGATATATAAGACTAACTATCCTTATTGCCAAAACAGGATTTGGAAGCTGAAAGAACCATAGAAATCCCACAACAATAATTTATGGAACACTGTCTTTGTACAGAATGTTATCCTAGAAGTAGAATTTGAAAATGGTTCTGTTCATAGCCATCTTATAGTCTAACTGGGAAGAAAAAGGAGCATAAATATATAAATAATAAATAGAACAACATTCTATTATAGTAAATAGAATACCTATTTCTATAGTAAATAGAAAACCTAAATACCTTAAAGTTACATATAAAATTCAAAACACAGATGTTTATAGAGGGGAGATGCTACTCTTATTTGATTAAGCAGAAAAACAACCTGCCAAGAACTACCAGAAATTGAGACCTAAATATACAGAAACATGGAAGGAATGAAGGGTACAACTGTGCGCCGAGGGTAGAAAAGAAAAATAACCGCTAACACTTAAGAGAGCTTATTAATGTCAGGGACAGTCCTAACTATTTTTCACGTATTAACTCATTTATTCCTCAAAATAAGATTTATACTATTAACAGCCCTATTTCACGGATAAAGACTCTGAGAAATAGAGCAATTAAGTAACCTGCCCAAAGTCATACATCTAGTAAAGAGCAGAGCCAGGATCAGAACCCAGGCAGTCTGGTCCAGAGTCAATGCTGTGTCTCCCAGAGAATTACTCCAGTAGGTGATAAGATAAGGAGACAATCGCTTTCCAAGTTAGCAGTAGCAAAAAGCAGAATCCTACCAAATCATGCTACTGGGTGACCGCTCCTAGATGGATGCCCTGACCTGGGAACCCACTACTGTTATTACTTGCTATGTCCCAAATTAAATATGTATTTATGGCCTATCAAAGTATTTAAAGAATACTGTGAAAAAGATTTCACAAAAACATTTTATTATAACAGCGTCAAAGTCACAATTCCCCTCCCCTCCATATACCCTTTTCGAAGAAGATCGTGACTTTCAAAAGGTCCACTTGCTGAAAGCTCAGTAACTGGAATGCTGTCCTTTAGCTGAGATCCAAGTCCTCTGGCATTCTAGAACACAAATAAAAACTCCATTAAATACAAAAAAGTTTTTCAAACTCACACTGAACATCTATGTAAAAAACCTTACAAGGTTTTTTTTACATAAAAAAGCCCTGTATGTAAAAATACATGTAAAAAACCCTGTTTAAGCATAGGACAAAAAATGTACAGTCTCTGCCCTCAAAGAGCCGACAGCCTAAACAATTATGATGAGCCTTAGCATTATGGCAAGGTGATTATACGTGGTATACTAAGTAATATCAAATTTGGGAGTAGGAAGGATTCCCGAGTTGATCTCTGAATACTGTCATATTGAAAGGCATTCCCGGAAAAAGGCAACAGGTAAGAGAAAGAGCTATAAATGAATAAGCTGCAAGTAGTTTGAGATGACAGCTGACTACATGTCTCAGTGAGGCAGAGGTAAAGAAAGGCTGGCCAAATGAAAAAACAAAAAGGCTGGAACATGCAAAGAAATTCAGGTTTTACTCTGAAATTGAGAGAGTCTCTGAACGTTCAGGCATGATCGTTCCACTGGAAAGGGTTGGAATGATTAGCACAGAATGAAAAACAGCTGAGGACAGAATCCTGGCGACTACTATTCCTTAAGAAAGAACAAGGAAATGGGATTAAGAATGAATAGAATAGCTAGAAAAATGTGGTCACGGAAGCTAAGAAAAAAAAGGACATTCAGAAAGTATTTGGTTTCTGTAAGAGGATACTCCCTATGAATAAATCTAATCAGCACAATGTAAACAAAACCAAACAAAAACAAAGACTCACAGTACATTTGGTATTGGTGTATTATCACCCTGCACATCTATACTATAAAACACCAAACATTTACTAAACATCTACTATGTGGCAGGTATGCTGGTAGATGCTGACATGTATACCTTCCCCAGAGTTTAGTCTAAGATAAATCAAACAAGCAAATAAAATGCAATAAATGTTATAACAGGGTAAATCTGTAAATCTGCAGAAAAATGTAAAACAGCTAGTATGCAGCCTTACACTACTCTAGGAGACAGTATTCTGAGAAACCGGTGTTTGTGTTGACTGTTTGATTTATCTGTGTATTTTATTTGGTCAGGTACTTTATCCTGCCCAGGGTTTCCTCAGTCTACCGCCCTACTTCGAGATCTCACACGTGGATAACTTTAACAGCACTCTACTGGGTCTTGCTGTCTCTAGACTCTTCCATTTTCCAATTCTGCATCGCAAGGTTTTCCTAAAACACATCCTCTTCCCCACCAAGCTGTTAAAAATCCTTTCACTGATTCACCAATGTCTTGTCTGAAAACTAAAGTCCAATATCCTTATCCTGGAACACAAGGATCTACACAACAGGCTCCCCAACACAGAAGTCAAGGCTAATCAGGAAACGAACCTGGAATCTATCTAGTGTGGACTGTCTCTAACCTACGACTATGATCAAGGCATAAAATTTCTCTGACCCCATTTACTTATCCTTCCAGGTACCTGAACTCTTTCAAGGACTAGAGTTCCATGATTGTACCTTACAAATGCATCTCCTGGTACTTTCCCACCAGAAGAGGAAACACTCTCCTCCTCCCAGATTACTCTATTATAAAGTAACAGAAGAAAAAAAAGTTTTTTCTATGCACAAAGAAAAGGAGAATTCTGATCCCTGGGTTCTACTATTGTCATTTACCCCAATTTCTTTCTGTACAACATCAGGATTGGTACCCGATGCTTCTACTAAAGCATAAGAGAAAAAAACAAATCTATGAAAAGTATCACTAGTTACACCGAAGAGTGTTTACAAAATATCTCCACAATATTCAACAATATTACCAACAGATGCTTTCTAGATTTAGATGGCCTAGCATCAGAGTCAGGGGCCTTCGCGATTCAGGAGTCTTTCCCAAGCATCACTACTTTTAAGTTAACTGGAGGGGGAAGGGGATGCATTAACAATACAGACATAAGGGGAGTAACAACTGCCTTCTTTCCCCCTCCAACTTCTGGCATACCACAAGCTCCCAAAAAAGTCTGTAAACGTAAGAGAGAAAAAGGAGACTTTTCGCTGTGGGTTGGTGCGCAAAGCAGTTCCGAGGTCAGGGGTGGGTGGGGAGTTCGAGGGCTCTGGGCCCCCAAGGTTCGCCCCTCGGAGAAAGGGAATCTGCAGCGCCACCATCACCGGCGGCACTCTCGGATGTGCCAGCTCGGCGCCAACTACGAGGAAGGAACTGGGGCGTGCAGGGGGCTTGGGGATGAGAGGGCGCAGACCCAGAGAAGAGAACCAAGTGAAGGGGTGAAGCCGGGGCGCTACTCGCGGGACCCGCGCCGAGCCCAGCCCGGACGACAGCCACGAAACCCCCAACCCCGTGACTTGACAGATCATGGCGCCCGAGGCCGGCCTCATCCTCCCGCAGCCGCCGCCGCCGCCGCCCCGGGACGAGCTAGGGAGGGGCGGCCTGTTCCTGCAGGGCCAGGGTCCCGAACCCGCCGGGAACTCGGGTCGCCAGGGGACTCACTCACCATCTTCAACCTGCCCAGTGAACAGCTTCTCAGCCTCGTTACCGTCAGGCTGCCCCGCTGCTCACTTCCGTTTCCGGGGTTCCCCCCCCCACATCCGCCGGAAGTGCGTCCGTCCGGGCGAGGAAGGAAGGAAGGCGCGGGGCGCCGGGAGGGAGCTGCGCGGGGCCGGGGCTCCCACGCCTGAAGTCCCGAGGGACCGGGGGCCAAGGGCGCAGTAAGGGTGTGGGGTGGGGGGGTGGGGGGAGTCGGGACGAGATGTGCCGGAGGGGAGGGAAGACGCGGATCTCCGCTTGATTAATAATAAACAAGTACCGTTGGTAGAGTACTTGAAGATGTGCACTGTGCTTTGGCGGATGCATCCCTTTCGTTAATACTAAACCTCGTCGAAGTAGGTACTGCGTTTTTCGTGAGGGCAAACGAAGCGCAGGTGGAATGAATAATTTGCAGCGTTTCAGCTAGAAAAAGGCCAAAGTAGAACACGTGGCTTTGCCAGTTTATTTAAAATCTTATCACGAAGGTCTGTTATGATCAGGACCCTGTGCCAAGGCTAAGAATATAGAAACGAATCAGGCTGAGGTTCATAGGCTAGAGCAGCGGAACTGTTGGGGGTGGGGAGGGTGACAGCGAATGAAGTACGGATGACAGTTACCGACATATATTGGGCTCTTCTCGCAATACAGTTCTAAGTACTTTACGTGAATTATCCCCTTTAATCTCTTCAACTGTCTTAAGAAGTAGGTACTACTGTTACCTCAATTTTATAGTCAAGAAAGCAAGACAAAAGAGTTTAAATATGCCTAAGGACCCATAATCTGTTTTCATAACATTATACTGTGTTGTCTTCCAAATACAATGTGATAAAATGGACTCCTCTGTTACCATATAGTGGGGATAACTTAATCCTTGGGCTGATACTGAAAGGACAGAGTGAACT
This sequence comes from Cryptoprocta ferox, assembly GCA_028646485.1. Taxonomy (NCBI): domain Eukaryota; kingdom Metazoa; phylum Chordata; class Mammalia; order Carnivora; family Eupleridae; genus Cryptoprocta; species Cryptoprocta ferox. The sequence goes on from CM053574.1 coordinate 69,167,962, forward strand.
TGTTTGAGGTAGGAGACTATATGAAAGAACATTACTGGCAAATTTGCGCAAAAACTGAAGTGGGAAAGGAGGCCTGTGTGGCTAAAGTTCAGAAAGTAAGGAATAGTGGGAGATGAGGCTGTAAACAGATGGAGACAAGTTTATTATGGAGGGCCTCTGTGCCGATTAAGGGTGAGGCTTTATCTTTAAAAACCATCGGAGGATTTCTAAGGCGGGCGGTGATAAAGTCCTGTATGTTATGTATATCCACGGCCATGGCCCTACAACCTTGAAGTTCCAGATTTTGAATATTCTGCACTCCTTCTCTTTATGTGCCTTCTTCTGGCTTGTCCATGTTTTCCTTGAGATTTGAGTTTGAATGCTTCATTTGCATCTTTTTCCTTTCACTCACTTCCACCTAAGGAGAAATTCTAAAACTGCAGCTCTTAAAAAGAAATCATTCTAACGTTGTTGATTGCTCACAGTTCAGTCATTACATTTTTGTTGAGCATTTGATTCGGGAGCCAAAGAGAAGAAAAAAGGATTTCCATATTCTTGGGATACTTTTATTTTCCTGGGGGAATGGATATGTAAATAAATGTAAATGCATAATAGAGAAAGGAGCTGGATGAGGAAGTGCCCGGGAACCCGGGAAAACCGGCTTTTGAGGAAGAGGAAGTGTGGGAAGGCAGAGATTTGCAAAAGGGCATGTTGTAATAAGAACAATGAGGAATCTTCCCATGCAGTTGGAGTTAAGGGGGAGTAGGTGGAACAAGATGAAATGAGATTAGAGGGATTGGTTGAGGATAAAATAAAGGGCCCTCTGTGGTATCCTGAGGTTTTAGGCTTTCTCTTGCAGGAAATAGGCAATAATGAAGGTCTTTTCACAAACACTTGCCATTAAAAATAATTCTCCTGGCAGCATGAGGAATACACTGGAATTGGAAGAAACAAGGAACCAAGGTACCATTTGGAGTCTTGCAGCAGTCCTCAGCAGAGATGATAAGGGTAGAAAGGTAGCACAGCATATTGGAGAGACTGAGAAGCAATGAAAAGTAGGGATGGACCTTAAGAAAGAATACTACAATTCATGAGGCAGCCAGAGGAAGGGGAGCCTGTCTTGGCAATGGAAAAGAGATGGTCAGAGAGGCAGAAGGAAAGCCAAAGTGCTGTCGTAGAGTCCAAAGGGGAAGAAAGTGTTGAGAGATTGAAAAGTAGTTAAGAAAGGTTATAAAGTAGTTTTAAAATCGCTTTGAAAAGATGATGGAAGTGTCGAAAATAAGTCTAAGGTGGCTGATATGAGGGTAATATCAAGAGGGCAGCAAGGAGAAAAATCGCCTTACTTTGAGCCATACACACCCATATTTATGTCCTTTTAAAAGGTTTGTTACAGCATTAACTAATAGAAGTCTATGTTGAGTATGCTGAAGTAGCTTAAAGAATTAAATTAGATTGGACATTAGAATGGTTTAGTATGTTTACTCAGGCTTTGTAATATAGTTTGGAAGACAGACTTAGTAATTGTTAACATCTGCTGTATTCTGGCCGGATTCTTAGTTCTTTACATACATCGTTTCATTTAATCCTCAATTACTCTATGAGGTGGGTACTAATATTATCCACATTTTCCACAAGAAACAGTCTCGTTATGTACGTTGTAGGAGAACAAGCACTCTCCTTTATGTTTTGTTGTCTTCCTTGGCTTTACTCTTAAGGCTCTCTGGCAGAAACAGTTGTTTAGTGCATGTCGTTGAGCATAGCAGAAGAAACCCATCTAGGGTGAAGGCCGCTGTTGAAACATGGGTGAGAACAAGGGAATGAATACAGCTCAGGTTGGTGTAAAAGCATGCTAAGTTGAAATATGCCCATGGCTTTGGTTTAGTCCTAATCCCTTCAAAAGTAAAGAAAGGATGGTATAAAGCAAACGTATGCATTTCAAAGAAGAGGTAGTTAGTTGAGTGATAAAGTAAATGATCAAGCAGTAAAGTGGGGAGTAGGAGGCTGTGCTGACATTTTTCTTACCCTGTGAGTTAGGGAAAGTGGCAAGATTGGATAGGCTTTTGAGGAAAGTGGCATCATTTACGAGAAAGCTAGGTTTTAGTTGGGGCTAAGATGGAGGAAGAGAACTTGGGGCAAAGTAAAAGATACTGGGAAATCTAGTCACAATAAACTAGGGAACTCTAATTGTATGTTCCAGGGGACATGGTGGCAGGGGTTTGTGAAGGGAAGACCAGTGAGTAGCAGGTTCAGGGGCTGAGCAGAATGGGACCAGAGGAGTACATGGGGGTAGAGAAGTCAAAGTCCTTTCCCTTATGACCTGATACAACCTATACATACTTGGCCATAACCTTTAGCACTTAATTGTGTTAATCTACTTCCAGATCTGTCTGTTTCTTCTCTGTGATAAGCTCGGGCAGTCAGGGGCTATGTCTTACACATTATTGTATCTGTATCTGGCACACAGCACCAGTGAGTGTTTATTGAATGAAACGCATAGGAAAGGACAGATGAATTGATAATTGTGCCTAATAGGCAAGACGAGACTAATATGGTTGGGAAATAGATGGAGGTAGACAAGGGTGATCCAAGATAACTTATTTGGAGAAGTTTCCGGAAGCATCTTCTCGGGCCTGAAACCCAGCCTTAAAGCTCAGCACACTATAAGCCATGGCCCTAAATCCTTGCCTGGTTCCAATTATCCCCTTTCCCCCAGGGCTAGACTCAACAAAATCTGGCATCTCACCAAAAAGTACAGTTCTGACATCCACTAACATTAAGAGCTACACGTGTGTGTGTGTATGAGTTGTGCCCACCTCTCCCCCTCCCCCTCCCAGCTACAAATTCTGGCCAGTCCTGGTGTGTCTTTTGTCCTCCCAGTCTGACAGTTCTTAGCCAGATGGATTCTTTTGTGCTCTGAAAGCAAAAGGGGGGGAGGGGATGAGTTTTGTGACAATGACTTTCCCTCAGAGTTTAGGGTAGAAGAAGTGTAAGAGCTCCATCGTTTGAGAGACACGGGAGGGAAAAATAATCGGGGTAAAAATTTTGTAAAACATGTACTCTGGCTGCATAAGTTTCAGAAATTGTGCTCCCCTGTGAGACTGGGGAGGGAGTTTTTGTGAAGGGGTGGTACAAATCTCAACTAGTAAGAAAGTTACCGTTTTAGAGGACCTGAAAAGAATCTATATAAATTATAAGCAATACATCCAACTCTTCCTTTAAATGATCTAAATTCTTTAAGTGTTGGGGAAGATTCAGTGTGCTTAATTTCAGATAAATCATATTTACACATCTCTCTTTGCAAGTCCCTTCCTAAGTGTTAAGAGATGGAGACATACTTTACACCACGTTTATTTGACAGACCATTTTCTTTAACCCTAAGAGATGAGTGTTTCATATTTCTTCTGAAATACTTGCTGACTATTGTTTCAGATGGAGCTGCTCTTAAAAGAGTGTACTCAGAATATGAAAAGCTGGGTTTTGAGAATAAGTACTAGAGTAGACTCTAGAATCCAGGTGTTTTGTTTTACTGTAAACTTTACATCTGCGTTGCATCAAACAGCATTCCATTTTTCATGTTCTCATACCCTTATTTTGGGTCTGTGCTTTTGAAAAAGTGGTTTATATTTTCATCATAGAGAATCTTTATTTGTCTGTGGAGCATACAGTTTGTAGATTATATGCAACAAAGTTTAAATTATAGACTTGTTTCTATTACCCTTCATTTGCCAGCCCAGGCATAGAAGCACAGAGTCCTGTTAATATTAGCTACAGAAGAATTTAATTCAGAAGGCATATCTGCCAAAAGCACTCTGCAGTTGCATGTAGAGCCTAATATAATATACATGTACGACTGGTATTTTCAATTCAGATGATGGTTTTGGATTTTAGGTTCAGTATTCTCCTTCACTGGCATGAATAATTGAGGGGAAGTTTTTGTATTTTTGAAAATCAAAATTTTGCTCCTTGAAGACCATTCAAAACTCAAGGAGAGAAAATTTGCCTATTTTCAAAACATAGTAGAAGGCTACCTCAAAAGCAGTTTACACTAATCTTTTTCAGAATCAGAAAGCTGATTTAGAACTTAAAAGCTGAGAAAGACAGCCTAAGTCATTCTAATTGTATGATCGGTCTATTTGAGGTTTTTTGTTTTTTCCTTATGGAAGCAATGCACAGTCATTGTAGAAAATTAAAACACTCCAAAGGACAAAAAGAAGGGAATGAAGAGCAGAAATAACCACTGGGAACATATTGGCTTGCAGATACTCTTTTATATGACAGAATACATCTATTTATCTTTTTAAAAAATAGAGTTGGGAAGTTCTCTTTTGGCTCTTCTCATGACCGTGTTTTTATTTTACAAAACATGTCATTCTGAAGCTTTAGAAAACATCCTTTCTTTACTTCTTAAAGAATGGTGAATTACACGTAGGCTGTTTACTCAGTATTTTTCATTCTGTCAGCATGGTTGGATGCCAAATGACTGTTCTGAATAATTTTCAAAGGTATGTTTTTTTGATACTTTGTCAGGGAAATCATAACTCTTAAAGTGCTCCATAACCCTACCCATACAATTGGATTCATGGATAGATATTACGTTCCATGTTTTGTTGTTTTCTCACTGTTTTAGTATCTGGGATTGATGCCAAAGGCTATTCAACCTCTCTATTTATTAAATTAGAGTGTACAACTAAGTTTACACAATAGAGTATAGAGGGGGGAAAAGACCCTTTTTTTTTAATCCTTCTGGTTAGGGGTGTTTACATCAGTGAGGAAGAAAAGCATTATTTCTCAAATACCTCAGTGAAATTGCCTAACAAATAGGGTATTATGGTTAACAGAATTAATTGCCTGACACCTGGGTCATAAGAAGAGCTCCCTGCCTTATTCCAAAGCATCTTCCGTAGTGCTGCCAAAGATGTTTTGTGCCCTCAGATTCAAACCTATTACTTCCCTCCTTGAAAGCCCTTCAATAGTTCCTTGTTGCCCTGCCCTACAGGATTAATTCCAGACTCTTTAGAATGGCAAACAGGCCTTCTGTGATCTGACTGCCAACCTCATTCTTAAATCCTTTACTCTGGTCATATTAAATTACTTGGAATTCTCTGAAAATGTCACGAGTTTCATGCCCCCTGTACTTTTACTCTTGTCCTCCCCTTTTTCCGGGAAGGCTCTGTTGCATGGTCTCAAGTTGGAGCATCCCTTCCTCTGAAGCCTTTCCTGGCTTGTACTGCCCTGATTTCCCCCTTGCAAGGAGAATACATTTGGGCACCTATTGCAGATACTTACAGGAATTGTATCACAGCATCTGTAACACATTGTTCCACTTCTTGTTTTCAAATGTGCCTCTCCTTGTTACACTGTAGGCTCCATTCACGTCTCTTTGGAGCTGACTGTATCCTTTTGTAGCCCTTTAATTAGGAACATTGTAATAGCTTTTCAGCAAGCCTGCAAGCCTCTCTCCTCCCGCACTCACCTGTTCCCCTAATCCATTCTCTGCACCCTCACCACAGTAAGTAGACTCAAGAAACAATGGCAGCAGGTTTCAAAGGGCAGGTAAAATTAGCCCCAGGGCACAATTAGCACTGAGTAATTTATTTCCTTCAGTAAATATTAAGACTGCCTTGGCCCTAGCACCCTGCTGAGAGATTCCAGAAAAAATGGTGGGGGAGGAGTGAGGAGTTCAGTAGAAAAAGAAGGGCTGTAAGAAACTAGGGAAAGAATCAGGTGTGGACAGCCATACAAATCACAGATCTAAAAAGGTACAGTTAGCCAGAGTTCAGAACTTGCACGGGTAGGGCACCCAGAAGTGTGTTACTAGGACTTCTCTGTGGTCCTGGGTCAGAATGGTAATGAAGTAAAAAAAAAAAAAAAAAATTGTGGGGAGGAAGGGAATGGGTTAAACAGGTGGTGGGGATTAAGGAGTGCACTTGTCATGATACTGGGTGCGGTATAGAAGTATATAGAAGAATATACTTTATTACATCTGAAATTAATATAACACTATATGTTAACTAACTGGGATTAAAATGTAAAAATTAAAAAACAAAGGAGGACGACCAAAAAACACTCTCCAGTGACCATAAGTAGTTGCAAAATTCTCTGGAGCTGAGAGGAACCTTACAGTGTGGGAAATACAAAGAGTAACATAAGTCAAAGTCTTGTCAAAATGTATCCCAAGAGACCCTGAAGTTTCAAAATAGTGTAGTTTGTGTATGACTAATTGCAATACAAAATAATTTCTTCCTTTACCATTATACTTATTGAAGGATTGTTCTGAGACATCCTTTTTTAAAATAGATGTAAAAAGTGATTCAGAATGTGTAAATGCACATTTCTGTCAACAATTAAAATTTCTGTGGATCTGACGAGTGAGAAGGGATGGCTTATTGTTACCTCAGTTCGATTCTTCCTGATTGCTAGTAAGATAAAGCATTTTTTTCCCACATTTATTTATTGTTTAGATAGGCTTTCCTGGAAATGCCTGTTCACTCATCCTTTGCTCATTTTTCTATGGAATTTTTCATCTTCCTATAAATTTGTAGGTGCTCGTATACTATATAGATGTTGACCTTTGTCTCACCACAAATATTTCTCATAATCTAATATTTTTCTTTTGTTTTGGTATCTTTGACCTAGACATTTTAAATAAATGTTTCTTTTCCTTTACAACTTCCTGGCTGTTTCAGTTGACAATATTTCCCTAACCCCTAGTTTATGAAGTTCTTCTCAAGTTTTATTCTAAAATACTTACTATTTTTCATACTTTATTTCTAAATCATATGGAATTTATTTTTAAATATGGAGTAAGAGAGAGGTCTAAGTTTATTTTCCTCTAGAGGCTATATTAAAATCCCATTTACACTAAGATACATTTTGAGACTCTCCATTCTAATGATCTAGTTTTCCAAACATAACATTTTTTATGCCTGTATATGCCTAAGCATAAAATACTGTCCTAAGCACTTTACATATGTTAGCCCATTTAATCCTGGCAGCAACATTATAGGTCAACTCTGTTATTCTGCATGAACTTTAAAATGCCTTTATCTAATTAAAAAGAAACCATTAGGATTATGATTGGAATTACATTAAATTTATACATGGACTTTGGAAAACTTTACATGCTATATATCCTTCAATAATATTTTACAATTTTCTTCGTATGTCTAAAGCCTGTCTTGTTGAATTCAGCCTTAAGTATTTTGTACTTTTATCACTGTTACAAATGGAATATATGTTTTTCCATTTTTATTTCTATCCAGCTGTTCCCATCAGCATTCTTACTAGTGACATAAGGATGGTGTGCATATTAGATTAGGGTAAATTATGCTGCAGTGACGACCTGAAGTTCTCAGTGGTTTGTAACAACCTCCTGCTCGTACTGCATGGCCACCACAAGCTGTCAGCAGCTCAGGTCACATCATCTTTATTCTGGGACCCAGGCTAACAGAGTAGCTGCTAAGCATATTGCAACCTTGCAGTGGAGGGAGGGAAATCAAGGTACAGCATCTCCTGGCTCATAAAACTTCTACAAAGAAGTGTCCCACATGCCCCCACCCTCACATTTTATAAGCCAGGCCAACACATATGCTCATCCCTGGCATTAAAGGATCAGAGATCCATAATCCTTTTACGGGAAAGGGCCCTCTAAGTCACAGTGACAATGGGATGGAAATAAGCAATATTCCAACATGAAGGACAGCGAATATTTTTATCAGTAATACAGTCTGTCACAGCGTTATGTGTTCCAGTTAGCGAGATTGAGAAATCTTGGAAAGTAGTATGTGTGTGATAGACCTCACTGTCGACAACATCCAGTTCCTCTCTGCTCCTAAGTATGTAAGAAGATAATACTTTCTTCTCTCTTAAAGTTAGATATGGCTCTGTGCCAAGTCGTGGCCAATGACAATGTGAGTGGAAGTGATAATTTTCACTTCTGCATGCAAGCATTGAGGAGATGTAGCAAGATTCTCCATAATATCACTGTCTTGATGATTATGGAAGTATCTGTTGATACGGAAGTACCAAAATACCAAAGTAGCTAGACTGCTGGTAGAAGATGGTTGCCCTGGATGTTATCCAGGTAAAGAGTCTTTGTGGTTTTAAGTCACTGAGATTTAAGGGTTTGGCGGGGAGGGTTCTTTTTGGTTTTACTACAGCATAACCTAGCCAATCTGACCAATGCAACATGTATACTTTAACCAAAACAACAAAAGCCCATATGCATGTGTGTATGTATGTACATACATATGTTCATTTATGCATATTGTTATATAGAACAAAGTCTTTTTCTTTAAGTATGGGTCCACCCATTTGCAGCATCATGATATTTTTCTTGCATAAACCTCATCTATTACACGTCCTATACATTTGTAGTTTAGAGTTCTCTACCATGGGTCAAGAACTACACTTGTAGAAAAATGTAAATATAGAATCTTAAAACTTCCCTCTCATGTTTTATAATTGTCACACCAAAACCAACAGCATTGTTTGTAACTTGGCTTTATTGAATCTTTCTAAAGCAGACAACTTAGTTTTTATAAAACAATTCATCCTTTTCACATTATTGTTTGTTGGATTCAGTGATATTTATTTAAATCGCTTAGTTTTGATAACTACAACTGTCATAAAAAAGTTTAGGAGGAAGCACAACTGGATACTAGGAAGCATACAACTCAACTGGTGAATGTGGAATTCGTGGTTATCTCACAAGGTGCAGGCATTTATCCTGCCATACGTAATAGTCTGTACCTTTACAGATGAAGTTGAGAACTCGTGTAAATCCCACATTTATATAGAAGTGAATCAGGAGAGCTTCTACCATATAGAGGACAATGTGCACGCACACATACATTTGTATTTATATTTACCTACGTATAGGTCTCTGTTATATTTATCTTGTGTCCAGCCACATTACTCAATTATCTTGTTAATTCTAGTAGGCCCTTTTTATTTTTTTTCTTTTATAGTTTATTATCAAGTTGGTTTCCATATAACACCCAGTGCTCATCCCAGCAAGTGCCCTCCTTCATGCCCATCATCCCCCTTCCTCTCTCCCCTCCCCCATCAACCCTCAGTCTGTTCTCAGTATTCAAGAGTCTCTCACGGTTTGCCTCCCTCCCTCTCCCCAATATTTTTTCCCCTTTCCCTCCCCCATGGTCCTCTGTTAAGTTTCTCCTGTTACACTTATGAGTGAAAACATATGGTATCTGTCCTTCTCTGCCTGACTTATTTCACTTAGCATGACACCCTCGAGGTCCCTCCACGTTGCCATGAATGGCCAGATTTCGTTCTTTCTCATTGCCATGTAGTATTCCATTGTATAGATAAACCACATCTTCCTGATCCATTTATCAGTTGATGGACATTTAGGCTCTTTCCATGATTTGGCTGTTGTTGAAAGTGCTGCTATGAACATTGGGGTACATGCGCCCCTATGAATCAGCACTCCTGTATCCCTTGGGTAAATTCCCAGCAGTGCTATTGCTGGGTCATAGGGGAGTTCTGTTGTTAATTTTTTGAGGAACCTCCACACTGTTTTCCAGAGTGGCTGCATCAGTTTACATTCCCACCAACAGTGTAGGAGGGTGCCCATTCCTCCACATCCTCGCCAGCATCTATATTCTGATTTGTTCATTTTAGCCACTCTGACCCAGGTGAGATGGGATCTCAGTGTGATTTTGATTTGTATTTTCCTGATGATGAGTGACGCTGAGCATAGTTTCATGTGTTTGTTGGCCATCTGGATGTCCTCTTTGGAGAAGTGTCTATTCATGTCTTCTGCCCATTTCTTCACTGGATTATTTGTTTTTCAGGTGTGGAGTTTGGTGAGTTCCTTATAGATTTTGGATACTAGCCCTTTATCCCATATGCCATTTGCAAATATCTTTTCCCATTCCGTGGGTTGCCTGTTAGTTTTCTTGATTGTTTCCTTTGCAGTGCAGAAGCTTTTTATCTTGATGAGGTCCCAATAGTTCATTTTTGCTCCTGATTCCCTTGCCTTTGGGGATGTGTCAAGTAGGAAATTGCTGCAATTGAGGTCAAGGAGGCTGTTTCCTGCTTTCTCCTCTAGGGTTTTGATGGTTTCCTGTCTCACATTCAGATCCTTCATCCATTTTGAGTTTATTTTTGTGTATGGTGTAAGAAAGTGGTCTTGTTTCATTCTTCTGCATGTTGCTGTCCGGTTCTCCCCACACCATCTGTTAAAGAGGCTGTCTTTTTTCCATTGGATACTCTTTCCTGCTTTGTCAAAGATTAGTTGGC
>CM053574.1:69178703-69221526 GCA_028646485.1 Cryptoprocta ferox
AATTTTGATTGGGATTGCATTGAATGTGTAGATTGCTTTGAGTAGTAATGACATTTTAAGAATATATATTCTTCCTATCCATGAGCATGGACTGTTTTTCCATTTCTTTGTGTCGTCTTCAATTTCCTTCATAAGTTTTCTATAGTTTTCATCATACAGATCTTTTACATCTTTGGTTAGGTTTATTCCTACGTATTTTATGGTTTCTTTTGCAATTGTGAATGGAATCAGTTTCTTGATTTCTCTTTCTGCTGCTTCATTATTGGTGTATAAAAATGCAACCGATTTCTGTATGTTGATTTTGTACCCTGCGACTTTGCTGAATTCATGGATCAGTTCTAGTAGGCTTCTGGTGGAGTCCTTGGATTTACCATGTAGAGTATCATGTCATCTGCGAAAAGTGAAAGTTTGACTTCATCTTTGCCACTTCTGGTACCTTTTATTTCCTTTTGTTGTCTGATTGCTGATGCTAGGACTTCCAGCACTATGTTAAACAACAGTGGTGAGAGTGGACATCCCTGTTGTGTTCCTGAACTCAGGGGGAAAGCTCTCAGTTTTTCCCCATCGAGGATGATATTAACTGTGGGCTTTCCATAAATGGCTTTTATGATGTTTATAAATAAGTTGAAGGAGCAGTTTCAATCCACTTACACCAAAGGAAGGAAGTCACAAGATTTAGGGCTTACAGATCCCAGAAAGAGGCAGCAGAGTAGGCCCTTTTTAAAAGCACATCTTGGGGGCTATCAATATGTAATCCTATTACCACGAAAAAAATAATTTAATTTCTCCTTTTCCAAATTTATATTATTTCCTTTCCTTATCTTACTGCACCTGCAACAACCTCCAAAATAATGTTGAATAAATAATGATGATAGTAGGTACTCCTTTCTTTTTTTGATTCAGTAAATTTTAGAGTATTTTCTATGAAGTTTCTTAAATATTTTTGTTAGATTTGTTACTAGATATTTTATTTTTATGCTATTATAAATGGTATCCTTAAATTTTGTAGCCACTTTTTGCTGGTATATAGAAATGCAATTAACTTTCTTCTATTGATCCTATATCTAGAGATCTTGGTAAAATTTTTAATTATAATTTGTGGGAGAGTCTATGAGTTTTTTACATAGACAATTATTTAATTTGTAAATAATGACAGTTTAGTCTCTTCCTCTCTAGTCCTTATACTCCTTTGCCATTTTTCTTGATGCTATGCGATGACTAAAACTCCAGCATAAAGTAACTAGGAATGATAATAGTTTGTCTCTTTGTCTTAGTTTTTATTTTCATTTTTTAAATTTATTTTAAAGAGAGAGAGAGTATGTGTGTGTATATGCATGAGCAGGAAAGAGGGGCAGAAGGAGAGATAGAGGGAATCTTAAGTGTGGAGCCCTGGCTTGATCCCAGGATCATGACCTGAGTAGAAATCAAGAGTTGGTTGCTCAACCAACTGAGCCACCCAGGTGCCCCTTAGTCCTTATTTTTTAAGGAAATGCTTTTAACTTTTTTTACATTGGAGTATTAGGTTTGTTGGAGATGTTTTTGCAGATACCCTTTGTTAGGCAGGCTAAGGATGTTTTCTATTCCTTTTTGACAAGTTTTTTTTTTTTTATTATAAATGGCTTGTGACATTTTTTGAAAGTGTTTCTACCTCTTTTAAAATGACCATATGATTTTTCTCTTTTAATCTGTTAATGGGGTAAATTGCATTAGTAAATCTCTAATGGTATAACAGCCTTCTACTCCTGGAGTAGACTCAGTTGGTCATTATCTTTGTATATATATCACTTGATACAGTTGCTAAAATTTTGAGATTTTTGGACCCATGATGGAAGAGTGACCTTGGAGTATGTTTTTTTTCTTGTCTGGTTTTTGTATGAAGTTATAGTAGCCTCATAAAATCAGTTAGAGGATGTTCCTCCTTTTATACTCCCTAAAAGAGTTTATGATTGGAATTATCTCTTCCTTGAATCTTGGTAAGCTTACCTATAAAACTGCCTGGACCTGGTGTTTTCTTTGTGGGAAAATTTTTATTAATGGCTATAGGCTGGGTGGTAATCAAATTGTTTAACAACCAATTAGAATGGTCATACTAAGCAATCAGAACTGACCCTGGCCCTAAGCAAACAGTATGGGCTCTGCAATTGCATAGAAACCAAATATTTTAAATTTAAGACTTTAAATTTCTTAAGTCAGTTTTGTAAATTTATGTTCTCAGAAATTTGCCTATTGTACTTGTTTTTACATTTACTGAAAAATTGCTTGTAATAGTTTAGTGGTGTAACTGCTGCTGTGTTTATTATTTCCTTTTCCATTCTTAAAATTTTATCTGTTCTCTCTTTTCATCAGCTTGCTAAAGTTTAGTCAGTTTTCATACTTTCTTTTCAATGAATCAATATTTTCTTTGTTCATACTTTATACTGAATGTTTCATTTCATTAATTTTTGCTTTTTATTGTTTTCTTCTGTTTAGATTTTTGTTCTCTTTGTAGTCTGAACTTTTTTTTATGAACCTAAGTATTTTAAGGCTACTCACTTCCTCCATCTAGCTGTATCTCACAAGCTTTCCTATAGAATTGTTATTGTTGATTCTAATGTTCTTATTTCTTTTTGCTTTCCTTTATGATCCATGAACAATTTAGAATTATGCTTTTAAATTTCCTAGGGTTTTTTTTGGTTATGTTTTGTTATTAATTGCCTTGTGGTCAGAGAATGTATTCTACATGATAATGATTCTTTGACATTTGTTGAGACTTACTTTACAGGCTAAATAGTCAATTTTTATAACTGTTCCTGTGAACAGAAAGTGTATTGTGTTATTGTGTATGAGCATTTGTATATGTTTATTAGACCTGGTTTATTTATTGTGATGGTCAAATCATTTGTATTATTACTGATTTTTTTTTCTTGTCAATTTCTGGCAAAGATTCATTAAAGTCTACCTCAATTATAGTGTATTTGTCAATTTTTTTTTTGTTTTGTCATTTTTTTGCTTGACATTTTTGAAGCTATCTTATTAGAAGTTTGCAAATTTAGAATTATGTCTTTGTACTGATTCAGACCTTCCTTAGTAGGTAATAAACCTGTATCTCTAGTAATGCTATTTGATTTTACTTATAACTCTTCGTGAACTTGTTTTACACATATCTCACGTAAAGAACATGTAGCAAGATTTTGCTTTTTATCTAATCCAATCAAACGTTTGGCTCACTTACCATGTTGTTATTTTAATTATTTGAATTTCATTTCTACCATTTTATTTTATGCATTTTATTGTTCTGCCTTTTCTATATTCTTTTCTTAATTTTTTTATTGTTTTGTGTTTTTCTTAATTTTTGCCTTTATTAGTTTGGAGCTTATACTTTGTTTTTTTAATATTTTACCTGGTATCCTATAATTTTAATAATTTCTTAAAGTTTATTTCGAGAGGGAGAGAGAATTCCAGGCAGGCTCCATGCTGTCAGCACAGAGCCTGATATGGGGTTCAAACCCACCAACTGTGAGCTCATCCCCTGAGCCAAAATCAAGAATCGGATGTCTAACTGACTGAGCCACCCAGGCACCTCCATGGTGTCCTTTAACATACATATGTGTATGTGTAATTTAATAAAGTGTATAACTAATAAAATGTGTAATTTAGTAAGTCTTGAAGTTAGTATTTTATTCCCCTGAACAAAGTACAGACCTTTGAATGCCTTATTCCTTTTTTTTAAGTTTATTTATTTATTTTGAGAGTGGAGAAGGGGCAGAGAGAACAGGAGAGAGAGGATCCCAAGCAGGCTGTGCTGTGAGGGCAGAGCCTGATGTGGGACTTGATGTCTTAAACCATGATATCATGACCCGAGCCAAAACCAAGAATCAGATGCTTAACTGACTGAGCCACCCAGTTGCCTCATGGTTGCCTTATTCCTGATTATCTCCTCCCAATTTACATGCCTTTTACCAGCATTTTCGTTCTATATAATTTATGACTTCATAATTAAAACATTGTTTGTTTGTTTGTTTTTACCACAGTGATTGTTTAGATTTACCCACGTGTTTATGATTTTCTTTGCTATCTGCTTTGGATCTGAGACCTTCTTCCTGTGATGAGTTTTCTTCATCCTGGAGTACATCCTGTAGAAATTCCTCTAGTGAGCAATAGTAAACTTTCATTTTATGTTTGTTGAAAAATGTTTTTATTTTGCCCGCATAAAGATAGTTTTGCTGGGTATAGAAATCTAGGTTGTCCATTATTTTTTATCTACATTTTGAAGATATTATCCCACTGCCTTCTAGCATCAATAATTGCTATTGATAAGTATACCGTAAGTCTGTTTTTCCCTTGTGGGTAATCTGTATTTTTCTCCCTGACTGCTTTAAGACTTTTTCTTTGTCTGCATTTGACCACAATGTGAATGCCTTTTTATTTCTCCTGCCTTGAATTTTTGGGTTATATGGATTCTTTCATAATAAAACAGGAAGACCACTCAAAAAGGTCACCTTTTATTTTTGCCTGTCCTTACCCCCTTCCACCACCACCTCCTTTGAATGCAGTCATGGGACTATGAAGTGACATAAACAAGAATCAAGAAATGGAACCCATGTCCTTGAAACCTCACTGATTGAGTACTAGATTGCCTACCTCTAAATTTCATCCTATAGGAGAAAAATAACTGCCTTTTTTGCTTAAGGTATACTCTTTAGTCAGATATTCTGTGGCCCCAAAATAATCTTAAAACATACTTTATTTTTTCCTGTGAAATGCAACAGAACATTGTAACAGAGTAAGTGCCCAATAATGTTTTTCAAATGACTACAAAATGATCATTTTGTATCATGTACATGAAGAAATCTATGTTTTGTTTTTGCACATATGCCTAAATTAATGACTAGTAAGAAAAGATTAATCACTTATTAAAGACAACTTACAGAATTTCTCCTTCCATTGAAAATTTATTTCGAAACCTGTATATATTGAGATTACTTTTTAAACTTAGTGGTGTGACTCCTATTGTCATTTAAACAAAAGCCTTAAGTCTTACAAAAAAGGAGTGTCATTTTAAAGTTATTTCTGTTGCTGGCATTCCCATGTCATACCATTAATTCTTAAGGATATTTGTTTTAGTGGTGTATTTGTCTCATTAGGATAAAAGTCATGCAAATGCAGGAAAGTAATTTTATAGCTAAGAGATATGGAGAGTCTGGTTTATGGATATGTATAAAACTCCTTTGTTTGAATGCCCTGGTATGGCAACCATTAAAAGATTGGAAATTCTTTAAAAGATTTAAGAGCTTATCTCTAAATGATTATTCACATTTTGTCTTTATAAGTCTGCACACTATATTTCAAGTGATTAGCACTTAATGTTTGAAAAATAACGTCCCAACTAATCACTCCAAACATAATTTAATAATTGAATAGATGTCCAAAATTCTTCTGTGTATATTAACTCATTGTTATTGATGACATTTGTCAATACTTCCCATTCCTTTGTTAATGAGTAGCTACTTTATTCCTTCGTTCACCAAATACTTATTTATAAAGTGTCTACCCTGTGGTCTACCTGTCATAATGGTTCCTTTCCTGAAGGAGTTCCAGTCTTGGGGGGAAGCACCTGTCATGTCAAATAACCAAATAAACAAAAAGTTGTAGCTGCAGTGAATGCCACAAAAAAACAAATAAGTGGTCCTAATAAAGGAGATGTGAACTAGTCAGCAAGGTCAGAAAAGGCTTTTCAGTTCTGGTGAGTAGAAATTAACTGAGGACTAAAGGATGAGTAGACGTTAACCAAGTGAAGAAGGAAGAAGGTGAGAATAAACATAGGCAAGGTACTGTGATAAGAGGTAGCCTGGTGTATATGAGGGAGTAAAAGATGGCCAGTGTGGCTGGAGTAGGAAATGGAGATATTAGAAATGGGTACAGGCAGGAACATGCAAGGTCTTACACATAAGAGGGGCCACAATAGGATGTGGCCTAGAACAGTAAGGAGGCTACAACAAGGGATGAGAGTAGCTTGAAAATGGAGGCAAGATGGATTTGAGAGCTATTTAGAAATCATGGGGTGCCTGGGTGGCTCAGTTGGTTAAGTGTCCAGCTTCGGCTCAGGTCATGATCTCACAGTCTGTGGGTTCGAGCCCCGCGTTGGGCTCTGTGCTGACAGCTCAGAGCCTGTAGCCTGCTTTGGATTCTGTGTCTCCCTCTCTCTCTGACCCTCCCCTGCTCACTCTGTCTCTCAAAAATAAATAAAAAACATAAAAAAATTGTAGAAATCAGTAATTACCAGTTTGAGTGATTGATTGTCGGGAATAAGGCAGCAGAAGATGTCAAGAATGTCACAAGTTTCTAACTTGTGCAATTTAATGAATGTAGTGGCATTTACTTAGGTATGAGACATTGTAAGGGTACCAGATTTGGGGGGAACATCATGCGTCCTGCATTAGACATGTTGGGTTTGAGATATCCAGAAAGAAATCCCAAGTAGACAACCAGATATACAAGCTTTTGGTGGCCAGAGGAGATACGTAAATGAAACTGCTGCATGTAAGTGGTAGTCCCAGTGCAGGACACAGGGGAGATCCTTCAAAGAGCATGATACGACTAGAAGAAGAAACAGGAGCTAAAAGGGAGAATACCTGTCACCTAATAGTTCTTCTCAGAGTTCTCCACTGAAGAATTTCTAAAAGCAGAGGAAAGTGTATATAAATAAGAGGCAATCTGTGGTCCAGACCCAAAGCTGCTGACTGCCCGCATGAAATCCGGGCACACTTTCCATTTCGGAAGTACCTAGTGTATCCTTGTTTGATTTCATAGAATAACAGAAAACAACACTGTCCGGTATTTACCCTCAAGTGAAATTGATACTCTAGAAAGGTATTTTTCTCTTCTGGCTATGTACATCGTCTGATACAATCCTAAACTCTTCTGTCCAGGAGCATGGATGCCCCACTTCAAGAATCATGAAAGTACAGTTCCTTTTTAGAAAGCCAGGAAATTGTAAACCCAGAAACAATGGGAGGCTGTCAAAGGTTATACATCAAAATAGTAGCAGAATGCTTACGGAACCTGGCTCTCATGATTCCTAACCAGTGCTCAACCCATCAGCAAACATCAAATATCAAACAAAAGTTAATAGTTAACATGGGGCACCTGGGTGGCTCAGTCGGTTAAGCATCCAACTTCGGCTTAGGTCATGATCTTGCGGTTCTTGGGTTTGAGCCCCACGTCAGGCTCTGTGCTGACAGCTAGCCTGGAGCCTGTCTTGAATTCTGTGTCTCCCTATCTCTCTGACCCTCCCCTGCTCACGCTGTCTCTCTCTCTCTCTCTCAAAAAAAAAAAAATAAAACATTTAAAAAATTTAAAAAACAGTTAATAGTTAACAAACACCTACCAAGATACCAGGTAGTGTTCTTTCCACCACATCATACCCATGTCAGACTTAGCTAAAGTTTTAGGACCTGGCAATTATGTTTAAGGCATATGAAATACACAACTATTGTATCATTAGGTTTGGTCTGTACTCACTAAGACAAATTGTTGATTCGTAGGGAGAAGAAGACAAATCAAGGTTAATCGGAGGATCTAGCTTGAGAGAGTTGCAGGTATAAGTGGGGAGGAGAAAGAGAGTGGGATAGAGAGAGACAGAGACAAAGAGAAAATGTAGAATGAGAAGGAAATTAAAATAGTCCCCAGTGGGGTGCCTGAATGGCTCAGTCAGTTAAGCGGTGTTGATTTCAGCTCTGGTAATCATCTCACAGTTTGTGAGATTCAGCCCAGCATCGGGAGCCTGCTTTGGATTCTCTCTCTCTCTCTCTGTCTCTCTCTCTCTGCCCCTCTCCTGCCCCCACCTACTCATGCATGCACATGCTCTCTTGCTCTCTCAAAACAAGTATATAAACTTAAAAAAAAAAAAAAAAGAGGGGGGCAGGAAGAAAAGAAAGGCAATTTGGCAAAAACTTCCAAATTCTCTCTCCCAATCAGCTCAGATGTCTTTTTGAAAATAGGCATATCTTTTTAAGAAGGAACCATCCGTAAGTGAGCTTGGAGACAGACGTGCCGTTGGTCGGTCTGTGGAATGCTCTCATGATCATCTACTGCTAACTGGATTCTGGGAATACCAAATGCAGTTATTAAGGTGAGTCTGCTGAGAAAATGTGATTGCATCCTGCCATCTGACACAGTGCCAGCGTGCCAGGGATGCTCTGAAACCTCCTAGATTAACCTCCTTCTTTCCATAGCACAAAGACACACTTTCACAGAACTTAAGGAGCTGGACTACTGCAGGGAAGTTTGTTTCTCCAGTTGAACATTGCTGGATTTTCCCCTCGTTCAGCGTAGGAAATCCCACTTCAAGTTCTGCATTCAAAGAAAAGTTCCATCGGCCAGGGCAGTCACTGTAGACTCCATAGTGTTTCTATAACAGAGAAATGGAGATAGAGAAGCACGCAGTGTGCTTGGGGTTTGAAAGCTGATTGTAAGTGAACCAGATCCCCTGCAATCCCCATGACAGATGCGTGAGTAACAGGATCCCACTGGCCCATCTACCTCACGATCCTTGATTGACGTAGCCCAACCTTCTTAATGGGTCAAAATGTCACACACATTTTTAAACAATTGAAGTAGTCATATCTTAAAATAGGAGAAACAGGACGAGCCCCGTTGAACATTCCTCCTACCAGCCATTTCTGTCGTGCAGAAGACTCTAGCTTGACCTGCCGGTGAGGAGAGCAGCTGCAGTGAGATGTTTGGATTTCCTTCTATTTCCACTATGTCCCTGATCATTAAAATGGGGGATCTCCACTGAGTTAAAGGTTATTTTACACAGGAAGCACATTCGGTATTAGTACAACAAACGTTTCCCTTTCCCCAGCTATGGAAGAACTCTACTCACGGGGAGTCGTGGTAAAGCAAAGCATCAGCCCTTTCCGCTCGGATACCCATAAGTCTTGGACTTCAAAATTGCTGACCTAAAAAGGATACTTGAGAAGGAGCAGATCTTGTTGTTTTTTTATGCTCTCTCTCTTAAAGCAACACCAGAAGCAGCCCAATTTCCTTGTACACTTATATGCACACAAAAAAGAAAAGTGAGTCACTCTGAGTTGCTAACTTTAGTTTATAGAAACAAAGCACTGAATCATGTAACTTGTCAGCTAGGACCTAGATATAGTTTTATCTAGATAACGTTCATATTAAAAGAATCTGAGATGCTATTTTTGTGGTAGAGTGACGGGATTGAAGCTACAACTATCTACTCACCAATAATTTTGCAGACGAGGACATGTTACTATGAAGAATTTTCCAATAGAGATACCGTAGGACCAGCTCATAACACAGTCTGCCTTCATTCAGAACCAGCCATCCTCAGGTCGAAGCTTCTTCACATCCAGAACTGAAAACAACTATGCAATTAACATGGGGAAAAGCACTGTCAACTCAGTCCAAATATTAATGTTAATCACTCTGGATGGAGTGAGGGGTTTTAAAAAGATCACTTATTCAGTCCATTGGAAAGCAAATAGAAATGGGTATGTAAAACATATTGAACAGATATGATCCAAACTCAAGTCTTTCTGCGAATTGAAACAACTCTCTTAGAAACCTGAAATCATGGGATGAGTCTACTCAAAATAATCAGTCTTATTTCCTGAATCCTTCCTTATAAAACTACCCCCCCATCATGTCTTTGATACTTTTAAACTTACCCTTATTATCTCTAATACATACAAAGTACCTTCCCAGCTCTTCTGCTGCGTATGTAATTATAAAATGTCAATCAACCATTACAAGCAATTATTGATAACACTACTATGAAATAATTTTTAAAACTAATGACAGTCAAGCTGCCTCATTTCACCACTCTGCCTCATTTCACTACTGCTGCCCATTAAAGTAAATCAAGCAAAACAAAGTAATTTGCGGATTCAATGCATTCTAAAGCCGTGATTTGGGAGGATCTGGTGTTTAGAATATTTGCATCACCGCTCTCCCAACCATAAGAGGTTTTTTGTTTGTTTTCTGTAAGATTTCCTGAAGTCATGGTGTATCATTTATCACATTGGAATTAAATCCAGTCCCACGTAGAGTTTTAAAGAATAATTGGTTCAACTCGGGGTGCCTGGGTGGCTCAGTCAGTTGAGCATCCAACTTTGGCTCAGGTCATGATCTCATGGGTTGTGAGTTTGAGTCCCGCATCGGGCGCTGTGCTGACAGCTCAGAGCCTGGAGCCTGCTTCAGATTCTGTGTCTTCCCTTCTCTCTGCCCCTCCCATGATCATACTCTGTCTCTCAATAATAAATAAACATTAAAAAATTTTTTAAAAAAAAGAATGGTTCAACACAATGCTTTCAGCATGAATTCTGTCATGTCTATATTTATCAGGGTCACTCTCTTTGCTTCATGACCTTCCTCCTCACAGCATGAGCCCGTAGACTGCTTACAGATGAGCATTCTTCTAAGAACTTCCACATCGTTCCATGAGCCTATCACAGAAAGGAACTAAGTTCAAAAGAGAGGTAGTGTTAGACTTCCCTCAACAACTGCCTGACATCCTTAGGTTCATTGATTTAAGGTCTTGGATACATATCCTTACTTATAAGAACAGTTATCGCTTAATGCCAAGTTGTGTGCTGAGCTCCTTACATGTGTTCAATTCTCACAACCGCCCTTCAAGGTAAATACTATTACTCCTTGCCATTTTACAAATGAGCAAATTTGGTCTCCATGGACTTGCACAGATCTCACAAGTAAGTGGCAGAATCAGCCAGTCAAACTCTAGAGCTCAAGCTCTTAGCCATTTACTGTACTAACTGGGTAGAAAATTCAGCAACAATGCCATAAACACACAGAAATCACTATCTGGCCATATGCGAAACAAATATTTGTTGAAATCTCGTAAAAATTAACAAGCATATTTTGAAGCTGTTTGCAGGCAACACATATAAGATAAGTAAAAAGAGCCATCATTTCTCTTTGAATAGCGTTTTGGTAGGACTTGATAGGGTCTCTATAAGATAGCTGCAGAACGCAGAGGACCAGAAATTACACCATCCAAAGTTGTTTGGGCTGATTAAAATGGTCCCATAAAGAGGAGAACCACCACTATTCAAATTCCTGCTTATAGCCCACCACTGACTACACTGAGAATGTATTTCCATCTCGTCCTATTCTGATGTGTTAGCCCATAACTGACTTCACTAATCACTGGCTTAAAGAAAACCCAAATCTGTGGGTACTTAGGGGAAAAAAGGCTTGAAGAGCCCATTCCCTTCTTTATCAAAGGTAGCATTGAAATCAGCTCAACGTGAAAAGTGGATGGAGCTCAGAAACATTTAGTTACCTTTCATTATACAGCAGCCAGTCCCCACTCTGTCATACTGATTACTTACTGCCCATTCACAAAATAAGGCAAAGCTCAAGGTGTTGTCTCTTTCTCCTGCAATTTTAAGTGTAATTGAAAGACATGCTCAAAAAAGCCATTGGCTTGATTCCTGTGCTGTCTTCAATCAAATCTCAGCATCCCTTTCGAAACACAAAGTAAAGCTTTTTAGTGTCAATAAGTAAATTTTCCAGCTCTGTGAATATGAGGGGTAGGAGGCCTTTGTCTTGACGGGGGAGGGGAATACAAGCTTCTCCTCGCCTCCTTCCATAGCCATCAGAATCCCTTAAAGTGAAAGTACTTGTTATTTGTCTTTAGCAAATAAAACAAACAACAATTCTTTGATTCTTAGGAAGCCCTTTCTTGTTAAGGTAACATTCTGTCTGACTTTTATGTTTCAGCGTTCATTGTATATTTAATTATTTAAAAAGTTTTGTTTTAAGCCATTACACTTTTTCATAACTGAAGATAAACATGGGCAGGCTTTGTTAAAGATTAAAAATAAATTTCACACAAAACTGCAAAATGTGACAAAGATAATACCACGTGGGGTCAGTATGTTCCAAAACACGATTCTCAGGGGGCCCCTCTAAACACACTGCTTCATTAGAATGAATTCTTGTTCTGAAAAGTTTCAGGAAGCCCCTGACTCCAACCCACCCTTTCCTGAAACTGGTGAAAGTATTAAAAAAAAAAAAATTTACCACTGAAGTGAAAAAAAAGAATTTCAACACATCAGGCAGGCACATTTTGTCTCTTTTTAGACTGTTAACCATGTTCAAAAATGCACTGATGCTAACTCAGTAATAGCCTTCAAACAGAGAACACACTGGGATGATAATTATAAAAATAAATATATTTACATCTCTCAATAGAAATGTTATCAAATGACTGCCATCAAATCAACTTGAGAAAAATTAAATAGATCTTATTACTGCATCGAAAACATTTCTCTGGGCACCTGGGTGACTCAGTCTTTTGAGGATCCTACTCTTGATTTCGGTTCAGATCATGATCCCTGGGTCATAGGATCGAGCCCAGGGTTGGGCCCCATGCTGAGCATGGAGCCTGCTTTAGATTCTCTCTCTCTTTCTCTGTCTCTCTCTCTCTCTCTAAAAAAGGGAAAAAAAGAAAACATAATTTCTCTTTAACTTATTAGAGCCTGGTTGTAATCTCTTGTAAAAAAGAGATTGTAATTCATCTCATAAATAAGTGTTCCCTTTTGGAAATACAAAATAGAGATAGAAACAGATTTCCCTTCGTGCCTGATTTTTCAAGCTAATTCCACCAAATCTTGGCATGTTCACTTGCTCTTCCATTTTATCCTTTCTTCCTATTCCAATACATTTCCTCTTTCCGCCATTGGGAGGGCCCTCTCCCCTTTTGAATTTGGGACTCTGATGTCTGAAATACTAATGCAGTTCTTGGAACAGACAGTAGGTGGAGTTAAAAAGCCATGCCTCTCAGACAGCCATCATTTCTGGAAGTCCCAAGTCAAAGTGCCACAAAGTCTAATGTAATGGGATGGGGGAGAGGAGGCTGCCCAAGAGAGAGGTGGAGAGAGACTGGAATCAGAACACATGGGTGTCTACTCCTCCCTGAGATACCCACGTTTATGAATAGGACCCAGCTTCCTTACTTTCAAATGAAAACGATTCCACCCCAATTTAGGAATTCTACACCAGTTGAAGAAATTCAATATTTTAGACCCAACTGACACTTTGCACAAGGATTATACATATTCAATGCCGATGATATTACAACATCTAATATGCTAGTGTCATTTGCTAAAACCAAGCAAAGATGTACACATGCAAATTCAATAAAGTATATAAAGTTTAGAATTACAAGAGTCCTTTTATAGATTCTATCCTAGCCTCAGGTCCCTGGAAGGAACTATTTTCCATAGGGAATAATGAAATACAAAGATTTTCTAGCTTTTCTCTAAGAGAAAAGCTTTTCTCTTAGAGAAAAGCTAGAAAATGGATCACCCAAAGATGTAAAATGTAGCTGAAACTATGGTACTTTGCTCAGAATGGAGTGTGATAGGCTATCGGGAAGGAATGCGATGTGCTCTCCCTGGAATGAAGTGGGGTTTATTAGTTATTCTTTCCCAGGACCAGAAATTGACAATTGGTTGGCCTAAAAGCAATTGTTGCTATTTGGACAGTGTTGTGGGAATTTGCAGAAAGACCTAGAAAGTTGCAAGTTTAAGTACATAGCGGTTCTGGCGTCCGGCCACTGCAGTCAATGAAAAGTAGGACCAAAAACAAATTAATTCAGGGTGAAATCCTCATAAAAACTGGAATTATATAATCTTGGAATTACAGTTCATGTGTTCTGCCTTCTCTTTAAAAGCAAAAATCCCCAGAACATCTCTGAAGGATGACCTTCCAGACATTTTCTGGAACACTTTGAGGAAAGAGCGCTAACAGCTTTTTGGAATGCCCCATTCCATTCTTGAACCCTTGATTTCGGCATTTCTTAAACTGTGGTGGGGAATCTGGAATAGACAGACATACTCTTAGAGGTCTAGGAGTTGTATACAAGACTGATATGTTTTGTCTTTTCATTTGGACAATGAGCTAGAAAGAACTAATATGTGAACATGGTAACCACTTTTTAAAAATTAGACTTTTTGATTTTTGACCAGTTTCAGGTTTACAGAGAAATTGAGCAAAAAAATATTACAGAGTTCCCACATGCCCCCTGACCTCTATACCTCCAATTTCACCATTATTAATGTCTTGTATTCATGTGGCACTTTTGCTGAAATCGAGAAACCAATATCAATACATTATTATTTTTTAAGGTTATTTATTTAAGTAGTCTCTACACCCAATGTGGGGCTCAAACTCATTGCCTCCCAATCAAGAGTTGCATGCTCTTTTGACTGAAGCAGCCAGGCACCCCTTATTTCTGTTATTTTTAAACTCTATGCCCAATGTGGGGCTCGAACTCCCAACCCCAAGATCAAGAGTCACGTGCTCTACTGACTCACTATTAATTAAAGTTCATACTTTATATTAGGGTTCACGCTTTGTGTTGTACATTCTATGAGCTTTGACAAATGTAGTGACATCTTTTTATCTGAGGACCAACCAGAATATATTTTTCAGTGCTTACTTCTACTTTAAGTGTTTGGGATCAATATGGAAAGAACAGTGTCAGACCCAACAGGCAACAAATGGTGTCAATTTTAGTGAAAGAAAGTGACATAACATCATCCCTCCTAAATGACGGTTTCTCTGTGGTTTGGAAAAAGAAATATGTTTGGTTTGGGTTATCACAGTTTATGCAGTGGTCTACATCTGCCTACAACAAAAGCCATTAGTACAAGATTCATGTTCTGAATGGTGATTTTGTTTCAGCAAAATAAAATAATCTATCACATTAAAATTAGTTTATTTAAGGGGCACTTGGGTGGCTCAGTCGATTGAGCGTACGGCTTCAACTCGGGTCATGATCTCACAGTTTATGAGCTCCAGTCCCACATTGGGCTCTGTGCTGACAGCGCAGAGCCTGGAGCCTGTGGATTCTGTTTCCCTCTCTCTCTGCCCCTCCCCTTCTCATGCTCACATGCGCGCGCGCGCTCTCTCTCTCTCTCTCAAAAATAAAAACATTTTAAAAATAAATAAGTTTATTTAAATATTGTTGCCTTGCTTTGTTTGCATTTAATTTATACATCTGAAAATGTAGTTTATAACTTTAATTTGTAAATTTACATAACTGGAAGCAGGAAGCATGCCTAGCTGTATGCCCACAATTAAGAGGCATTACAGAAAAGATATTTGTAGGGGCGCCTAGATGGCTCAGTAGGTTAAGCGTCCAACCAGCTCAGGTCATGATCTCAAGGTTCGAGTTCGAGCCCTGTGTTGGGCTCTGTGCTGATCGCTCAGAGCCCAGAGCCTGTTTCAGATTCTGTCTCTCTCTCTCTCTCTCTCTCTGCCCCTCCCCTGCTCATACTCTGTGTGTGTGTCTCTCTCTCTCTCAAAAATAAATAAACGTTAAAAAAAAGAAGAAAAGATATTTGTAAATCCTGGGAATTTGCATGAGTGTTTTTTCTCTATCAGAAAATCCATACATGACTCAGGTTTAAGAAACTCTGTTCTAAGCATTGGTTTTTCCCTATATGCAGCACAGAACAACCTCCCTGTGATTTGCACACACTCATCCTGCTTCTGCCCTCTGAAATCTAATGATTCTACACAACAGCCCTCTAACTATTTAAGCGGAATAATTGCTCAGTTTGTAGCTTTCTTTTTTATAGTTTAAAGGGCTGCAACAGGTTAATACAGATTGAATATATGTAGAATTCCTGGAGGGCGGGTTATAACCCTAGTCCACCCCCCTCCACTGATTATCACACACCAGAGTATTGAGAGCTGAGGCTAAGATCCACTTCTCTCATTTACCAGCTCTCTCAAAAGTGAAAACAAGGTTAGCCTGGATTGATTTGTTCTTAGTGAGTTCATATCCACTCTTGAGCGTGCTTCCTTTTCTGAATGCTCATGGTCATGTCCAGGGTGGATTAAGCTGAAGGGTTATAGTTTCTGTAATAGAGTCCTCTCCCATTTGAAAACCGGGACAATGTTTTCCTATAACTAGTGTTCTGGAAACGCCATCATTCTCTATGACTTCTCAAGGAGAGCTGAGAGAGTGGTTCTTCGAGCAAAACCTCACGTTATTTTTTCCCACGTGGAATGAAGGATGAACAGAGGCTTGCTGGAGAATACTGAGTCACTGACAACTGAAAGCATTAGGAAGTTACTACCTGGAGTCCTTGAAGCTCTATATGAAGTTACGACTTTGGCGTTGGGGGTCAAGGTATGCAGGACGTAAAGGCTCTGTGGAATTGGGAAAGGTGTTAGCTGGTTTCTAAAACAAAATAAGGACTCTATGAAAAGAATCCATTCTTCTTCTAGCATGAAAGATGACAGTGTGTCTCAGGCAAAAAGGAGAGTCAACATAAAAACCAAAGAAAAGGTCGAAGTCATCAAGAGTTGAGAGCAAGATGGCATGAGGTTTGAGGAAAGGTTTCTTCAAATAGGAAGTGAAGGAATGAGCACATAGGAGAGCCTATCCTGAAGCACCTTATATATAGATGCCCGTGTGTGTGTGTGTGTGTGCACGTATGTGTGACACAGAGCAGAACCGGAGGTGAGGCAATTTTGCAGCCAGTCTAACCTACACAGCCTAACCTTAAAAGGATAGGAAAAAGAAGTAATTGAGCATTCTTACCTGCTACCTTTAAATAATGTGATTTTGACTAATGTTTACATTTAACTATAAGGCCATTTCAGAGGAAATTACAAATTTTGATCATTCAAAGCCAGAGGCAGCTCCTGTTGGAATCAGCGGAAGGCTGTATAGGAAAGCCAATGTTTCCCAAGCGAACCTTTGCTAATTTAGGTGTAATTATTGGATATGCTCCTGGTTACATAAAGACAAGCCTGAGTATTCTTCAGGTAACAAAGGAGCATAGACTGCATAAGAGTCTTTGCTCCACCATTTACTAGCATTGTGACCTTAACAAATTTACTTAACTTCTCTGTTGCACATTGGATCTCTGGTGAAATAGGATGATAATAGTTATACTTAGCAACAGGGATGTTGAGAGAATTAAATGAGTTAATGTATATGCAACGTACTTAAAGAGGAGCCCATGGAAAGTGTTATATTGTGTAAGAATTGCTATTTTACCTTGGCCTTCCCCGCAAAGGAAGCTGGGAAGGTGGATATGTGGCCAAGGGAAAAGGAATTACTGCAAGTGACTTAAACCAGTCATGATCATCCCCTGATATTATCACAAGGTTGATTTTCCTGAGTGATTTCCTTCATAAGCGAGGACTCCTTACCTGGCAGCTATATAAAATCTGAGTTGTGTCAGCAAGGAAAAAGAAGGATGGTGGTAATGGCTGTTGGAGTAGCTACAGACCATGTCTGCCACACACTTGATTTACAGGTGAAGCACAGAGACACGAGAAGCCTCCCCAGGGTGGCACAGCCCCTTGCCAGTTAACTATAGCAAAATCCAGGTCTCTTGATTCACAATCACTTTTTGGTACAAAATGATTTGATAGCGACATGCTTCCTAACTATCATGGCCCTGGTGCAAAGTTTTGATATAGAAACTACAGATCCTAGAAATTCTGAGGAACAAAATGCACCCATCGCACAAACATACACCAGCAACTTAACAGTGCATCCAGTTCGGAGAACCCTGCACAGGCTACTTGGTCATGATTCTTCATCTGAGATGTTCCGCTTGGCTCATTTGCTGAGAGATCTTCCAGTACCTTTAAGGACAGAGAACACTTCCATGCCTGGGCATACACTCCCTGCTTTTAGAGTTTAGACAGAAACGACTAGCTATTCATTGAACAACCCACCCCTTCCATTTTGAAGCACTGTAAATATCCAATAGTAGAGGGATAGTTAAATCCTGAGTCCATTATGAAATACGATGCGGAAATTCATCTCATCAGTGTGAAGACTGTGTAGCAACAAGGAAGTGTTGGTGTGGTAATTAATGTTAAGTAAGCAAAGCAGTATAGCAGACACTCTGGGTCCGCCCATGTCACTTAGGGCTCTCAGCTGTTTCGGCCAGGTTCCAGCTGCCAGATTGAGCATCTCTGAACCTGGGGGCTCTTTCTCAGCCACTCCCATCTGGGAACACAGGCACACACAGCTGAGGAATTAGCTCTCCTTCCCCCACCATCCCCCACCAGTCCTCAAACAACGACTCTGGGGGGTTGATGTATAAATGGCCCAGCTCATTCACCCTAGGGGAGGACAATTTTGAGGTGTGTGTTTTGTATCATGTCCCCAAGTGTCCTGGGGAATAAACTTCTATCACTGCACAAGTCCACTTTTTATTGGCTGTTCCCCTTTCCTTTAGCGCTTCCCCACTACCCTGTATTGCCTGCATTGCCCAAAGAATTACTGGTTCACAGGGTCTGCTTCTGGGAAAATCCCAAACTAAGATGTGCCGAATAGGGAACTGAAGCCCATTCTTCTTTGCCATGAGAGATGATGTGTCTACACACAGGCCAGTTTGAAAAGGAAATACACAATGGCAGGCATTGGATGGGGATGGTGAGAGTATGTTAGATTTTTTGCCCTGTATTTTCTAAACTTTCTGTAAAGCTGGTGTATGAGTTTTTAAATGTTTTTGTTTTATATTTTTAAACAACAGTAAAAACATCTGTATGCCCCAAATCCACATGCCCAGAAGCCTGGGAACAGAAAAGAGAAACAGCTGTGGAAAAAATGGGCTGCCCTTAGAATAGTCTGCTGTTGGAAGCAGGTCAAGGGTGGAAGGACATAACCTTCTAGAAATCAGACCTCAATCTGGTCCACATCTAGCATCTACATAAACGCAAAGTTTACATTGTTTAGCACCCTAAGTGCAAAAATGTCGATTTTTTCAAAAAGCAAACTGTAGAAATGCAAACATATATTGCATTCATTCCTGTTTTTTTTTCTAAATTCTAAATTAGCATTTTCTTTGGAAAATTCTTTCGCAGATAAGTGAAATCATTTCTGTTTTAAAGTTGTGATCTACAGTTTATATGATCAGAGCATCTTTTCTTTTACTAAGCTATCTTCCATGGAAAACCTATTTTTAATCTGACCAGGTGAATTTGATTATCTTGCTTCTAGAAAAATTTTAATAGGCCGTAGAAACTAACATTTACTTTTCTCATCATATTCTTCTTTAGAACACTTGACTTAAAAATACACACACACACACACACACACACACACACACACACACACACAACTGATCCTATTGCAAAGGGAATTTAGGTCCCAAACCAAGAGCTAAACAGATGATAGGTGCAAAGGCAAAGTATTTGGACATGTGGTCTCTGAGAAAATATTGTACCCAACAATGTCACTTCTGAAATGGAAAGCAGTGGATAGCTACTGCATCCAAGAGGATAAGTGATTTTATTTGAAAGGCTAATTAACCCAACTTACAAGTTTTTCTTCTTCTATAGACAAAGAGGGTGGGGTAACTTTCTACCAGTAAAATAAGGAAGGAAAATGTGCTCTGTACCTCCTATAATCTTTTTCTCATGGGAGACTGATAAAGCCTGCATAATGTAGTAGTGAAAGACCATATGTTTTAGAGCTAGGGAGATATAGTTTCAAATCCTGATTCAGCCACTTTTTGGCTGGGAGACCTGGGGTGAGTTTCTTAACTCCTCAGTGCCTCAGTTTCTTTCTCTCTAACATTGGTATTATACCCAAAAGAAATGGCCTTCATCGTAACAAAACAGAAAGCAACTGAAATGCCCATCAACAGAAGAATGTATGGGAAAATTACATGGCAGAGAAAACAAAGGGCAGATCCTTGCAAAAACATCAGTGAATGTAAGGAATAGGATGCTGAGTGAACAAAAGCATGCCACTCTTTATAAAGTCCAAAAATAATGAAAACTCAGCAGTAAATTATTAGGCAAACAATAGAATAAGAAATACAAAATTCTGGATACTAAGTTATATGTGGGGACAGCAAGAGAATGAGATGGGAGGAATACAGAGATGGACGTAAATTAATGTGAATATTCTCATTCTTGGGTTGGGCGGGAAGTTCATTGGCAAGTTCATTTTATTACTTAAAATACGAGTAAAGGTTTTGACACAACATGGATGGACCTTGAGGGTATTATGCTAAACAAAGTCAGTCAGAGAGAGAAAGACAAATACCATAGGATGTTACTCATAAGTGAATCTAAAACATAAACCAAAACAAAACAAAACAAATGAATAAACAAACAAAGAGCAGAATCAGATCCAAAAATAGAGAACAAAGTGATGGCCGCCAGAGGAGAGGGGGCTGGGAAGGGATGGGCAAAATGAGTGAAGGACAGACAGTGGGAGATACAGGCTTCCAGTTGTGGAATGAATAAGTTACTGGGATAAAAGGCACAGCACAGGGAATATAGTCACTGGTATTGTGATTGTGTGGTGACAGATGGTAGCTACACTGTGGTGAGCATAGCAGAATGTGTGAACTTGTTGAATCACTATGTTGTGCACCTGAAACTGATGTAACATTATGTCAACTTTATTCAGAAAATATATGAATACATGACTAAAAGATGAATGCCAGAGGGCCATGCCTGGAATGGCAGTGTGCTCTGAACTAAAGATCACAATTAACCCAGTGTTGTGCTGGCGCACCTGAAATCCACAAAAACCGAAATAGACATAACAGTACCTACTTCACAGAGTTATTACAAGAAGTAAATGAGAAAATTGCGTAGAAACTAGTACCTCTTTAATAGATGATGTATCAAATTGCTGTTTTGCAAAACCCTAGTTTTTAGACCATTTCAGACATTAGAAATGTCTCATATAGTTAGCATGTATCCATTTCAAACAAACAAGATTGATTATAGAACCGTTCGTGTTGTCAGCTCAGTTCTGCATGATTATCACAGAGCAATAGAATCGATCCTTGCATTCAGCCATTCCTTTTCCAGGGCCTGCCATGTGCCAGGTATTGCTTTGGGTCCTGAAGACTGTAGTGAGTGTAGCAGATCCAGTCTTGACCATTGTGGAGTGCACAGGGTGGTGAAGGAGAAAACAAATAACCACGTGGTTGTCAAGGTGATGAGAGCCAGGAAGGGGAGGAGCACAGCGTCGGATGTGACCTTGTCTTGTTGATCCACAGAGAAACAGCATGGCGCACGATGCAGAGCACAGACTGGCACCAACCACCAATGGTCTACAGTCACAGCTCGATCTCCCTGGCCAAATAACCAGCCTCAAGGTTGTTTTGAGGAGCAAACAAGTTAGCCTCAGTCAAGCATTCACAAGAGTGCCCAGCACATAGTGAGTGTTGTGTTGGTATCATGAATAAAACTAAGCCGGTATGTATCTTTAGGAGTTCAGTCCCCACTTCCCTTTTTATACAACACACACAAAGGCCACTCATCTGTAAAAAGGGGTTGTCTTACCCCTTCAGGCTGCTATAGCCAGTCGCCATAGGACTGGGTGACTGATGAGCTGTAGAAACTTACTTCTCACAGGTCTAGAGGTTAGGAAGTCCAAGATCAAGTCACCAACACATCAGTGTCTGGTGAGAGTCTGTTTCCTGCTTCATAGACAGCACCTTCTCACTGAGTCCTCCCATGGTGGAAGTGGAGAGGGAGCTCTCTGGAGTCTTTTTTTTTTTTTAATTTTTTTTTTTATTTTTGAGAGACAGAGAGAGACAGCGCGAGCAGGGGAGGGTCAGAGAGAGAGGGAGACACAGAATCTGAAGACAGGCTCCAGGCTCTGAGCTGTCAGCACAGAGCCCGATGCGGGGCTCGAACTCACGAACCGTGAGATCATGACCTGAGCCAAAGCCGGACGCTTAACCAACTGAGCCACCCAGGCGCCCCAGGAGTCTCTTTTATCAGGGCAATAATCCATGTATGGGGGCTCCATCCTAATGACCTAATCACCCCGCAAAGGCCCCGCCTCCTAATACCATCACCTTGGGGATTAGGTTTCAACATATGGACTGCTGAGAGACACAAACATTCATTCTGTAGCAGTGGAGCATTGAATTCGTGTGTGCTTGAAGGTCTAAGCACAGCCTCGACCTTCACAAGCTCATTATACGACTGTTACCTTTGACTCTTGCACAAAATAATCTTGGAGAATGATTAGCTATTCTTTAACATGCAATGCAAGGATATGGTGCTGGGTACCCTCATCTGCTTAAATGTCACATCACCTAGGGGTTTGTAAGCAGAAAGGACAGCAAACTTCCACCCCTGGCTCTTTTGTCCTCAGCCTCATGCGCGAGTCTATAGCACGACTGAGTGTGGACCCCTTCGTGCTCCCAGGGCCTGATGATTCAGGATTCATTTTTGACTGTTCATTGTGGATATACCCCTAGGCTTACTTACAGTCACCCCCACTGCCAAAGGCTGCAAGGGTCTCCATCACCCTCCTTCCTCTCTCCCCACCCCCACTGTCACCCCTAAAAGGTCAGCAAGAATCACTTTGACTGGGTGAATGAGGTTCACAAACCTGAAAACTTGCCTTACAATGTAAGGACACTATTACACTGGATAGAAATGTCAGATGTGATTGATATAATAAGCCTCGACTCATTCCGTCCAATGAAATTGATAGTGGCATTTGCCTGTGATCACGGGGACACTTTTCATTCAACAACACTTCCTAAACATCATGGTGCTTATCTAGACACTGTATATAGACGAATTTGCTTTCACCTACTTGAAATAAGTATACTCATAATAAGCTTAAGAGATTACTCATAATAAGCTTTTAAATACATTTCTCTCTGCTTCTGTGCATACACATAGTTGATTCCACGGGGGAAATGATGCGTTAACATACGGCAGATGAATCCTTAATCATCGGAGAATGATGATCCATGATTCCTTAATTCAACACTAATATATTCCGTTCCTGGCTTAGAGGCTGAGAGGGAGTTAGGACAGGTCTGTACTCTCAAGCAAGTTAAAAAGAAGTTGGGTTTGCTTCTTCTTTGTAACTGTGAAAAAGCTTTAGATAATTGTGTACATAAAGTGTTAGATAATTGTGTACATAAATGTATACATTTTTGGAACACACCCTCCCTATAAAAGGTCAAGCAAATTTTGTTGAGCAAGGAATGATCGGAGTTTAACTCTCTAGCTGCAGAAATGACCAGCAAGGTACCTGCCACTTAGGGCCTCTCAGGATGATAGCTCCACATACCTCATCTTCAAGCCCAAGTCACCCAGGACCGAGGTCTGGCATGGACAGGAAGCTGCCTCAGCCTTCCCACTCTTCAAACCCCACTCTGCACCACCTTGATTCTGATCTTAAAAAAGAAAAAAGAAAAACAGAATCTCTTTACTCTCCAAATTCCACATTCCTAATATATACACGGACAATGATATTTGGGATTATTGAGTCCTTTCCTTTATATCTGTACCATCCTGGAATGCCTGGGTGGCTCGCTCAGTTGAGCGTCTGACGCTTGATTATGGCTCAGGTCATGATCTCACAGTCATGAGATAAAGCCCTGAGTCTGGCTCTGTGCTGAACATGGAGTCTGCTTGGGATTCTCTCTCTTTCTCTGCCCTTCCCATGCTTGCGTGCAGGTTCTCTCTCTCAAAATAAATAAATAAACATAAAAAGGATACATCTATATTGTCATATTAAGCTTGAATTGTCTTCCTTCCTCAGTGTGGCATCTCCTGCATTTAGGGGACACAGAGTCGAGCACACGGTGAGGGTGGTGGGAAGTGCTGGCCCCAGAGGCAGGGGCATGGGCACATGGATCCTGGGTTCTTGTCACTAACATGACAGGCTCCACCTAGGTCACCCCCAAAGCCCTTGCCAACCCCAGAGGACCTAATTCACAAGTCATCCGTTTCTGCGGCTATTTGCTGGGTGCACAATTTATATAGAAGAGATGAACTCCACAGGCTTGTAACAAAGCCAGCCCAGCTCATCAGTCCTGCTTCCTCTCCGTGGTGGAAGTGTGGATCTGGCCAATTTGAGTAAACACAGCCATTTCCAGCTTAAATTCTGTTGCTTTGGGGTAACCCTCAGTTCGGGATCCTCCTTTTTGTCTTTTCATTTTCTTCTCTGTCTGTTCTGAGGTTGTCTTTGGCTTCCAATGAGCTGGGACTGGCCTCTCAAGTCCAGAACACCGTCCTCGGTCCCAGCTTATGGTGAGGCTTCCCCTGGTTGTGATGTCCTGCACGTGGCATCTTTCCTTTGGCCCTTCTGTGTGACCCAAGCTGGGAGGGGGAGGGGGCTGGTGGTGCTCCAGGACTCTAAAATGCTTCCCTGGTGTCATGCTGAAGTGGGGGGCACTGCCAGAGTGCCCAGGGACTTTGTGCAGGTTGCTCTTGGCTTAGAAGGCAGACCTGAATGCTGACATCAGACACCACGTCCCCACCTTGTCAGGAATCTCTCTCAGGGCAGATGCTGCACCTTTCTTGGGAGCACCCGCATCTCAACCCACGCCCCATTTCCTCCAGCTCTCCATTGCTGACCCCATTAAACTCGTCTTGGCTGGAAAGACAACTCTTGTGTTATCTTGATGCCCCTCTTTCTGATGTTTATGGTATAATTTATTTGTGGTATATAACATATGCTGTGAGGGCAAAGGAGCCATTTGGGCACATGAAGGCTGATTCTCGAAGGAACTTCTGTGAAAAGATATATATCCATATATAATTTTAGATATATATGAATCCATATAGAGTTGTTGAAAATATTTATAAAAAAACATTAATGACATTGAAATCTGAGAAGGGTCAGAAAAAACAAATGACGCAATGGGGTGGAATTCATCTGAATGGCAACCTGCGATCCAAAGAGCCGGAGGGAGAAGAGAATGGGGGTTCACATCAGTAGTGGAAGAGAAAGGAGACCCAGATCTGGGGTGACACAGATGAATGATTCCCACAGGTTGGAGGTGAGTGTGAAGGGCACGGATTGAGGGTGGGGGTGGGGGCAGAAAATACCCTTGATCAGAACAAAGCCGACAAGGAGATTCTCAATGAAGATGGAGAAGTAGGCGAGCAGTGGGGGAAGGGCTTGAGCAGGACGAGGTTGAGTCTGGTTTGATTAGATGACATGAAGGAGGCCAGTCTGGTTCGTTCTGATATGTGGCCGAGCAGGAGGAATGGTTGTAAGTGGTTCAAGACCATGCCCGGTGGGGAGCAGTGAAGGGGGTGGCTTGAGGAAGGTGGGAATGTGCTAGAAGTGGGTACAAAGAGCAGTGTGGGAGTTTGTAGAGCCATCAGGGCTTGGTCAAAGGATTTGGAGGGGATTGTAGAGAAGGGGGAGATCGGAGGGGATGTGAGGCAGACTGCAGAGAAGGTAGCTGCTGTCCTGGGCCGCTGCAGGCAAGGGATGAGGCTGGAGAGGCGGGCGAAGATGACTGAGGCGTTAGACTTGCAGGCACAGCAGGACACTGGCACAGCCCACAGGACAAGGTTGGGCAACAGGGAAAGCTGGGTGAGGAAGGGTGGGGAGTGTGAGGTCTCAGGGCTGTTTACATTCAGCTGGAGACGTCCTGGAGCCCTTGGTACGTGACTTAGAGAAGAGGAAAGGCCAGGGTGTGTGCTGGGGTGGGAGGGTGGTGGGAGGCAGTAAAGGGTGGTGCAAGGTGAGCAGAGGAGTGGGGAGTTGGGCTCTCTCTGGTGAGAAAGACGGTGGCTCCACTTCGCAATGTGTACATCAAAGAAGAGCCCTGCCAGCCCTCTGTCGTCCCATCTCTGAGCTTGGGAGGCTAAGAACAGAGCCAGGACACCACCTCTCATTTCACTTTCGTTTTATGTACAATGTGAAATTTGCAATTCTCTCTAACGTTTGGGGCTGACGAGGTAACATGGTTTACTCACAAGAAAAGAGCATGGGATCTGAAGCCTCACAAGACTTGGATTAAAGTGTCAGAGATGAAAGAAAATGTCTTATACACAAGGGACTATTATTGAGCCTTTAAAAAGACAGGAATTCTGACATGTGCTACAGCATCATGCTGAGTGAAATAAGCCAGCCACAGAAAGATACATGCTGCACAATCCATGTATATGAGACACCCAGAGCAGTTAACATATAGAAACAGAAATTTGAATGGCAGTTGCCAGGGGCTGGAGAAAAGCAGGGTGGGAAGCTCTTGTTCAATGGGTATAGAGCTGCAGTTTTGCAAGATGAAAGACTTCTAGAGATCTCTTGCACAATATGCTATATATAGTTAGAATATAGTTAACACTCTTATCCTCTAATCTTAAAACTAGTTAAAGTGGCAAATTTTATATTTTTACCACCACCATCAAAAAAAAAATCCTGGGGTGCCTGGGTGGTTCAGTCGGTTGAGTGTCTGACTTCGGCTCAGGTCATGATCTCACAGTTCATGGGTTTGAGCCCCACGTCGGGCTCTGTGCTGACAGTTAGCTCAGAGTCTGGAGTCTGTCTTCAGATTCTGTGTCTCTTTCTCTCTCTGCCCCTCCCCTGTTCACACTCTGTCTCTCTCTGTCTCTCAAAAGTAAATAAATGTAAAAAAAATTTTTGTTTTAAATCCTGTGAGATGGGCATAGATCATGCACCTTGTAGAGATATTCTAAGGATTAAATGAAAGCGAGGGTGTGTGGGTCGCCTGGGTGGCTCAGTCAGTTAAACATCCGACTCTTGATTTTGGCTCAGGTCACGATCTCATGGTTCATGAGTTCCAGGCTCCACGCTGACAATGCAGAGCCTGCCTGGGATTCTCTCTCTCTCTCTCTCTCTCTCTCTCTCTTCCTCTTTCTCTAGCCTTCCTGCTCTCTTTCTCTCTGTGCACTGACAGTGAGGAGCCTGCTTGGGATTTCTCTCTGTCTCTTTCTCTCTCTCTCTCTCTCTCTCTCTCTTTCTCTCTCTCTCAAAATAAATAAACTTGAAAAAAAAGAAAGAATGTGAAGCTTCTAACATAAAACATAACATTTAAATTAAATTAAATACACTAAATTTAGCTCCCTGTTATTAATACCTGAGTGGTATCCTTTTAAGGATCTAGACCTATTTCAGCCTTTGGCAGCATATCATAGTGCAGCCCACACATACTGAGGATGAAACAGTTAATAGTAACACCCCTGAGCTGCTTTACCCAAAGGATTTGCAATAGAATTAAACAAGAAGATCTCAGCATCTCTGTTTTTGATCAGAGAAGGGTCCCAAATAAAGATGTCACTACTACCATCAAGAGAAACTGAATATAATCTCTTCTGACCACAAGACTGGGCAGAATTAAAAATGCAACTGGCCAGAACACTGGGTTTTCAGCCTTGCACGGCCTCAAAAATGTAGAGAAGCCCTTTGCTAACCAGAAGTTATGAGCAACAGCATTTGAGCCGGCCTCTGGGAGCGAAGAAACCTTTTTAGGAATCTAATCTATTAACTACTTATTTAGGGCATAAAGTGAAATTTGAACAAGTCCCAATGTAGAGACATCAGCTTTATTGGAGGTATATGACAAGATCGATGTGGAATATGCTTAGGAGAATCACTAGAACTTGGAAACCCAAGACGTAGAAGAATTCAGACTGGAACATTCTCTTAGCCACCCCTGGCTAAGGTTTTTTTTTTTTTTTCTTACTCCTTAGAAGAATTTGGAGGTTCATGCCAAGTGCCCTTCTGGATCTTTTTAACATTAAGTTTATTTCTTTTGAGAGAGAGAAAGAACACATGTGCGTGCAGGAGCTGGGCAGAGAGTGAGGAAGAGAGAGAATCCCAAGCAGGCTCCGAGCTGTCAGCACAGAGCCTGACACAGGGCTCGAACCCATGAACCATGAGATCATGACCTGATCCGAAATCAAGAACCGGACCCAACTCAGCCACTGAGGCGCCCCTCAGAGCACCTTTCTCTATCACTTACAGTTTGCTGCGTAAAGTTATAAGTTAACCGGAAGTAACTAGATTGGTCTTATTTCCTAGTATGCGTCCAAGCTCTCTCGATATTTCCTTTAGTCACCTTCATCAACTCCCGGGTTACGGACAGCCGCCAGCTTTATCATACCAAGATACCTGCACAGGGTGGACCCATTCTGACTCTTGCAGTTCAAAATCCTCGTGCCTGGAGTTTCTAGGTAGGCAGCAACCTCACACAATGTTGTCTGGGTGTGCGGCCTGTAACAATAGTGCACCACACCCAGAAAGACAATATGCCAAAATATTAAAATATCCTACTCAGCCACTATGTCACGTAGGACACACATGACCCGGCACAAGCCGGTCCCTCTTAAGACGTCAGCGTCCTTGAGAGGGTCAGTCAGACCCATCGGATACCTTCCTGTCACTCTCACCTTTCTTAGGTAGTTTTTGTTAAGTTATTCTGTGGTCTGTCCCTCCTTGAACGACAACATGGTGGAGGAGATGGAGCAGGGTGGTTTGGGCATCAGGCAGAAGTGAGGTGAAATCTCATCTCTCCTCCTTTAGCGGCCAGGCGGGCTGATCATGCTCATCTTTCTGAGCCTCGGGATTTCCATCCCTAGAGGAGAATCGTAGCAGCCCCTCAAGTTCACGGAGAGAAGGGAGATGACACAGCTGTAGGGTCTGGGACACTGCCTGCGCCACAGGAGCTGCTCCCTAAGTGTCACCCTGCATCACCTTCTCACTTCCCCTGATTCTGAGTCTTGCTTCATTCTCTCTAATATCAAGAACCTACTCTTGGGCCTTGACCTCTTTCTTTGATGAGCACTTTTGTTCATGGGCACTCCTGTTCTCACACACACACTCACGGGCTCCCGGATCAACAACGTCTTATGTCCATAAAAGTTTCACTTTCCTTGCTTACACACACTGCCCCTCCCCCACCACCACCACTGCCCCAGGTCTTTTTCTCTCTTTGAAAGAAGACCAATTTGTCCCTTCATTTCACGGCTGTCCCAAATGCTTTCGGTGTATGTGACTGGATTGCTAACATGTCAGCGTTTTCTGATCTTGCTCCTGTGGGGACATAGATCTTTTGCCCTCATGTTTCCTACCATTAACATATCTGGTCTACTCGGAAGGACCATTTGTTTTGTGTCCCCGTCCTCTGTGTGCGTGAGAGGGAAAGCACGTGTGTTTTCTGGAACGTGTCTGTTTTCCCCTCTTAAATGCCAGAACCACTTTTTAATCTAAACCCCTGCATCCCATTTGTCGTCGGTGACCCAGCAGGACAGTTCAGCCCTACGTGCTCTGGCGGACCTCTCCTTCCCCCTCGGTATCCTGCTCCGGGAACTTTCTCCTACGTCTGCACTGCTAATGTACTCGGACTGAAGCCCGGTCCCCACAGCTACGTGTTCAAAGGAAAGGGGAACTGAGACGCAGAGGACCTCCCTGCTTCCTGGGGAGAGAAGGTCAATCTCTCCTTCCCCTTTACTTACAGCCCACTTCCTCCAGGAAGTCAGAAGTACCCATTAAATGTTGGGTTTTTCATTTGAGAAGCCAAAAGATTTTAGCAAGTCTTCAACAGCAGGTACCTTTCTTTCAGTCCTGTCCATAGAATTACATCTGGCTCATGGAGGTCCCATTCATTGAAAAGGTATCTGCCCGATTTGCAATTCTGCCTCACCCTGGTTCCCTTCAGTATCACTGAGGACAGAGACGTCTGCAGATCTTATTTGTCCTCTCTCTCTCTCTCTCTCTCTCTCTCTCACGTTAAAAGCAAAGACCGAGAACTGCCCAGACATTCAGAGACCATAAGATGGGCTATTGGTCCCCTGCAGCGCTCTCTGGTAGAACCAAGGGGGTTGA
Organism: Cryptoprocta ferox; assembly: GCA_028646485.1. Classification (NCBI taxonomy): domain Eukaryota; kingdom Metazoa; phylum Chordata; class Mammalia; order Carnivora; family Eupleridae; genus Cryptoprocta; species Cryptoprocta ferox. The sequence goes on from CM053574.1 coordinate 69,208,306, forward strand.
TGAGGAAGGTTTAGAAAGGAGATTTGACAAAAACCTGGGGCCTGGCCCCCTGCGGCTTTTAAAGAGCCTGCGGAGGCACACTGCTGTGAGGATGTGCAGGATGGTGCTTGTTTATCTTCAGTTGTTCCACTGACATCTCTGCACACATATGGTTGCTGTTTTTGTTTTGACTAATTTTGATTTTTTTTTTTCATGCCCTCATGGTTAGAAGAAAAAACAAACCTTTCAAGTGACCTCATCGTTGCCCAATGTTACTTCATGGGAAATCAAAACCCTCCAGGGAGCGCCTAGTCAAAGCAGGCCTGGCACAAGGGACGGGGGTTTGGAATTCCGGGCCTTCAGTGCTGACTTGAATAGCCATTACAGGATTGTGTGATTCCAGAAGGATCGTGGTTCCGCATCTGCAGAAAGGAGTTACCGTACGCTGGCTGCTGGGCTCAAATAAGGGAGAAATTGAACAGTATTTTTGTAAGGGGGATAAAGAACGACCGAGGTAACCATTATTATAATTACAGATAATATACTATAGATACAGTATACATGATACTCCTTTTTGTGAGATCCTCAACCCTCCCCCCACCTTCGAAGTAAGTACTCTTGTGATGCCCCACTGGACAGAGGAAGGGACAGAGGTTTCGGGAGGTCAGGTCAGGGGGAGATGGGAACACTGCCTCCTCCATCAGACTCTAGAGGTTCTGCCCTGAGCCACCGCACTACTGGTGATGGTTACCTCAGCACTGGCTTTTATAAATTACATATATAATTCAAGTTCATTGTGAAAAACCCAAACAACAGAAACATTGGAAGTATTGAAAGCAAACCATGGTAGGACCTCTTCCTCGGAAGCGGTCTAGCGGCTTAATAAAAACATCCACTTAGCCCTTTTCCCAGAATGCACGTGGAGGGCTGTGTGTGTTAACAAAAGTTAGATCACACTCTGTGTGTTCTTCTGGGTGACAATTACGTCTTTATTTGTGAATGGAAGTAACGTGGGCTAGTAGATGAGCGCAGGGCGTCAGAACTGTGGTTAAGCCCCCAGTCCCTCCCATCACAGGCTGTGTGTTTTGGGGCAAATTACACAACTTCTTTGATTCTCACTTTTAAAATGAGTGTTATGCTGGGGCATCTGTGTGGCTCAGTCAGTTGAGCGTCTGACTTCTGCTCAGGTCACCATCTCACGGTTCACGGGTTCAAGTCCTGCATTAGGCTCTGTGCTGACAGCTCAGAGCCTGGAACCTGCTTCAGATTCTGTGTCACCCTTTCTCTGCCCCTCCCCCACTTGCACTCTGTCTCTCAAAAATAAATAACCATTAAAAAAATTTTTTTAAGAAAATAAACAGGGTATTATACTACTTGTGTTTCATAGCTCTTCTGAAGATTAGAAGTGATCTATGTAAAATGCCAGGCATATGCTAAGTAGTGGGGATTGTTATTATTTCTAATAAACTATGTAAATTCCAGAATACATTTCATTCTCAAGCCACAAAAATACTATATTTTTCTCTTGATTTGAACAAGACTGGTTGTAATTTATACAGTCTTAGATGCTCTATTTTGATAAATTTTCAATGGGATTCATTACTGTTTTCTTTTTTTTTTCTAATCAGATTGTTTACCTTTTGATGCACATTGGAATTACTTGGAAAGCTTGTAAAAACCCCAAACTAGGCCCCACCACAGCCAACTCCCTCAGAATATCTGCAGCTGAGAACTAAGTACACGTTTGCTTCAAAAGATCTCCAGATGATCCCAATATTCAGTCCAGGCAGAGAATCATTGCTTCTTATGATGCTCTGTGTGCTCTCAATAAATAAGCATATAGAAAACAATGGAATTGAATCCCATTTGCTCAGTGTATTTGTTTTAGTGGAAGAGCTTATTACCTTTCCCACATTAATGTTATTAATGTATTAATATTATTAATTAATTTTAAATACACATGTGGACTGAATGCCAGAAAAATATAATTAAATGAAAGTGTATTGTAAAGTTCATATATTTTTATTAGGAAAGCACATTAAAGGGGCTCCTGGGTGGCTCAGTCAGTCAAGCGTCCGACTTCGGCTCAGGTCATGATCTGGTGGTCCGTGAGTTTGAGCCCCACATCAGGCTCTGTGATGACAGCTCAGAGCCTGGAGCCTGCTTTGGATTCTGTGTCTCCTTCTCTCTCTTGGCCCCTCCCCCACTCGTGCTCTGTCTCACTCTCTCTCAAAAATAAATAAACATTAAAACAATTTTTAATAAAAAATGGCACATTAAAGAATATTCAGAAAATAGAAAAAAAGAAAACAACTCACTAATGGCCCTCACCACCTTCATATCTACAGGTTTCTGCTGGTGTATTAGCATTAGTAAATGTATTGTTTCTATCAATGGACTTTAAAATATATAACTATCCTACCAAGTGTTATAATTCTGTATGCCTTTTCATTAATAAACAATTGCATTATAGGTAAAGTGGCTTCAGGCTCAGAGTTGGGCGACAGGGAGGATCCTGCCTCCTTGGGGCTGAGAAGGATTCCTTAACATTGTCCACAGTAGCCAGTCTACATTCATTCAAACCCTTTTGGTTACTTTGATTCATTTTCTCTTTCGAGGTGGAATAACTCAATGACAATGTCCAGGTGGGGCCAGGGATTGGCTGGAAGCAGGCAGGAAGGAAAGATCATCATTCCCACATGTAATTAAAGCCAGATGATAGTAATTAGTTCTGCGTAGCAAAGTCTCACTTATTAAGAAGCTCTTCACAAAACCTCTGGAAAAACGCACAAGAGACAGGCAAGAGTGGCTGCCTGCAGAAGGGAAACGTGTGGCTGGGGAGGAGAATTCGCCCTATGCCCTTTCATATCATATTCATATCTTTTTTCTCCAAAAAAGTAAATACAGAGTTTAAAGCAATCTATTCTTCAGGACTGATAACTACTTTCTATTGTCCCTTCTCTGGGACAGCTGCTGCGTTGGGTATGTTTTCCCATTTGCTTTATTCATACATTTACCTTGTAATAATAATTGTGCAAATAAACAGATAGTTCTTGACCTCTGGAAGCTTGCTGATAAGTCTACCCACAGGTATTCAGAGGAACCCATGGCCAAACAACAGACAATTCACTCGATGTCAGCCACAAGGCAGGTGTATTTGAGGGAACAGGTCGTGGGAGGAACATACTTGGACAGGGTGGGGTGAAAGGGAAAGAACCTTTCTTACAGAAGAGATTCCGGGGAAGGAAGGAAGATTTCAAAGATTGTTTCAACAGCAGAAGAGACATTTGTGCGGTGTGGGGGAGGAAGCATGTTCCAGACACAGGTGCAACCTGAGAGGTCACCTAACCAGAGCAAGACCACAGCTGATTAGAGGTGCCATTTGTACTGGGGTCCCGTGACTGCCAACTTCTTCATTGTAAAGGGATCCTGTGGAAACTGTAAGATGAGCTCAGAATGGTGTCAGAGGGTGTAGACCCTCAACAGATAGAGGTTAGCTGACTGCATTTATCTAACACCAGGAGAGGAACACCCCCTCATTTCGGAGGGCCCTTTATCCTGCAATGCACAATTTGTGAAGACAGCACATTTATGCCTACTGTCATAAGTGAACCGAAGGTAAAGGAGGAGAGAAGTGTAAAGGAATTGAAAAGTAAGCTGGGACAGTTTAGGCATCCCAGGGCTGCCAGGTGAAGGGACTGGAGACAGAAGGGGAGGCTCTCGGGATCTCTCAGAAGGAGAATGGTCAGTGATTAGATGGAGGGGAGGAGAAGTTTTAGAATAAAATGGGTGTCCCCCAAAGAACCCACCAATGATCATTCTCTGGTCAGAGAATTCAAATTCTCCCTGAAGTCTTCCTGGGTAATTATCAGCAGCACCAGGGATGAAGATGAAAGGCACAACCTTGACCATCTTCATGGCTCCCTTGACCAACCTTCACTACACACCTTGTCATCTCTTTTAAAATTTATTTTAAATGTATTTTTATTTGAGAGAGAGAGAGAGAGAGAGAGAGAGAGAGAGAGAGAGAATCTTAAGCAAGCTCTGTGCTAAACATGGGACTTGATCCCACAACCCTGGGATCATGACCTGAGCTGAAATCAAGAATCACATGCTCAACTGACTGAGCTACCCAAGCGCCCCTACACTTTATCATCTTTAATTAAGTCAACTTTGCACTGGCTTCATGTCATTTTGCTGTAGGTAGGTGTCCTCGGTCTTCAGATTTTATTACAACTTGTGGTGATTTTATCACTTTGTTTTCTTTGTTGTCTTTTTCCTTCTTATACCCCCAAGACGATAAGCTCTGTGAGGGTGGGGAGTGGGTCTTATGTCCTGGTTAGTCACCCCTTTGACTGTACAGTGCCTGTCACATAGTAGGCACTTAATAAGTATTTGATGAATTAAAAGAACAAATGAACATTAAGGAAGAAATGAATAAAGGGAGCTTATTAACTTGGTCTAACACAAGATTAAACTACTAATCATTCTCCTGATTTCTATTGTTTCATTCCATTCTAGCTTAGACCCGTGGTTTCTATGCTAATTCCAGCACTTCGGGTCACTACTTGGTTGTTATTTATCTGCTTCAACTGCCAAGAGGGAGTGATTTGGCAAGGAAGGGCCCAAGACCAGAAAACTTGCCCCTCCAGCCCTGCATGATCTGGTCCCTCCAGCTTCCTTTCACACCCCTTTGTGACATGTTCCAACCAACCTGAAGAGCTTTCAAACCCTCAAGTGCACTATGTTCACTCTTTTGCTTCCAGGTTTTGCACATCCATTCCTTCTGGCTTCCTTCCTGTCCCTGCCATTGACCTCCCACATCTGAGTTCAGCACCCTTCACCTGTGCTCCTATAACATCCCATATACCTCCAACTTCACGCTTAGCTCACTAGCCTGTAATTGCATGTTTAAGTATTTGTTTTCATTTACTCGTTCATCGATAAATATTTATTGCACATTCACGATATCTCAGGCACTGTTTTAGGTACTGGGGACCCAGTAGTGAACAAAATAGGCAAAATCCCTGTCTGGTGCTTACATTTTAGTGAAAGAGATAGGCAATTAATAAGTAGAGACAGAGCTATAGAATACGTCATGTGTTAAGTGCTATAAAGAAAAATGAAGCAGGGAAGACAGAGAGAAATAAGGGTAGAAAGGTTATTTCAGATGAAGTGATCTGGAAGGGCGTCCTGATGAGGGAACATTTTATCATCTGCTCAAAAGAATCAGGGGAATGAGCCATGAAAATGTCTGGGGACACATGTTCCAGAAACAGATAGTGCAAAGGCGCTGAGGCAAGAATGTGCTTGACATAGTCAGGACACTGACAAAGCAGGAGGTGACGTGGCTGGAGCAGAGTGACCATATTGCCGTTTAATCCAAGACACGAGCTCCATAAGGTGAGAGGCCACATCTACCTGGCTCAGTGCTGTATTCCCCAATGTCTAGCATGGAAGTTGGCACATGCTCTCACAGTCCTGAATGAACTCATATGTCGGAAGAGCTTTCCCCATTTGTCTAGATTTACCCATTGGGTCCTGAATGGGTAGACAGGGAGGAAGTCATTGAGTTTGGACAAGGATAGGTGGGGCAGTAGGTGAGGAACTGGTAAACAAAACAAGAACAGAAAAGAGTTGAGGGATTGAGAATAAATCTGAGAGTTCTGCTTCGTGTTCCAGTGATGAAAGCTGACTGTGAACCAATGTTTTGGAAATGACCTCTTGTACCACATCACACCCTTAAAGCTGCACTCTTTAAGTCACAAGTAACTTTATGCCAGATAAATGCAGTATCCTCTCCTTACTACACGTTTGATACTGCACTGAGTGTTTTCCATGGAGTAGCCTAGCATGATTGTCATGCAGATTATTTGAGATGACATCTCTATTTTCCGGATGAACAAACTGACATTTGGAGAGTCAGGTAACCTGCCCACGATCTCACAATTGATGGCAGAGACAAGCAGTGAACTTGAGTGATAGAATCCCAAATGCTTCACTCTTGAACCCTGTACTATAAATGCCTCCCTCCTCCTCCTGCCCTGTCATGGTGAGATGATCTTCTTATTGTGGTATACACTTGGAGCTAAATAAAGGTACAGAGACTGAACCTCAGAGTTGAGTTAGATTTGACCCCAAGTCAGTGTATTTTCAAATCAAATGACGGGAATTGCCCCCACGGTTTTGTTTGGTTTGGTTTTGGTTTATTCTGGATTGGGGTCAAGCCTACAGAGATGAGTGCAAGAACCAACTATAGCGAGAGAGAAGTCATTGACAAAGAATCTGTATCTCATGGGGCTTCAAATTGACTGAGGACAGTACACCTCACTAGGAGGGAGCCTGGTGGTAAAAGGAAGTTTTTCCTAACAAGGGAACGTCCGGAAATTTTCATGAAAAATGGCAGAGCAGTTCTGGAAAAACCCTGTCATGCTCTATCTCTCCAAGATGTAGATGAGATGTGTGGTGCTCCTACTGGGACAAGAACTGACAGGAATCCTGGTGCTAGGGAGGACAGCAGCCCCCACCATAGGGATCAAGATATGCCGCCAAAAACAACAGCTAATGATTCATTCACTTACAATGTAAAGGACACAATGGAGATGTTTTGGCTGTTGACACTAAACCTCACTATACAGGTCCCACAATGTGAATTCGAAAGGAAATTGTTGAGTGGAAGTTCATTAAGTTTCTATGAGTAGCCTCTAACACTACCACAACCTAACTCAAAGGGAATATGGAACTTAGGATGACTAACGCAAGCCCTGTTGTTAAGAGTGGCGAGTTTGCCAAGAAGACCTTTAAAGGAGTCGTGTGGACTTTCCCATCTCTATCTACTTCCCTCTTGAGATTCTTCTCTAAAGAAGAAATCAAAGAGACTAAAGCCAGGAAGTGGCCTTTATCCTGTGATCTCACTACATCCCACTTGGTGCTGCGGTGCCCAAAGGGGGGCCTCTTTCTTGAAGTGATAAGAAGAGCTGCTTGCTTGAAGATATCAGCCATCATTGTAGCCTATGGCAGTCTTGTTAACAGGACAAGAGGCCTAAATCATAATCTCTAGGAGCCTCCTGTGGCTAAAACCGTGAAGAGTTGACATGTGGGCAAAACAATAGATGGATCTATCCCCCAAATTGGAGGAAAATGAGCAGATGCATGGAAGATGCTTGGGCTGGTCCTTTACAGCATCACAAAGGAATTCAGAACCCCAGATTAAATATCCTTCCTGCCTTTTAACTTACTTTCTGGGTTTTCTGTGAGAACATTGATGTCTTTATCAAGAAAGAGGGATGCATGAGCACCAGTTCCTCAGAAAAGAGAGGGCCAATTAAAACCCATCAAGATTAAAACAGAACACACCAGGACATGCTATAATGGGGAAAATGGCAACATCCGCCTATATCTGTCTAAAGGCAGTGAGGTTAGTGCAGCATGTGGCCCTGTAATTTGGAGCTGATTGCCAGGAATCCAGTCACTGGTTTTCATGAACCACAGCACGCATTCTGTATATTTGAGAACACAATGTTGGTTTTTCTCATTGTAAATATGTTGTTAGATTTTGAGAGACAGTAGCTCATGTCAGGAAGCCAGATCTCATTTCCAAACACAACACAATGTGTTTTTTTTTTTGTTTTGTTTTTAGTGTGGTTCCACTGTCCCTCGGCAAGAGAGTGTCTGGCTAGAGTTAGGAAACCTGGGGCTGGTTGTGGTTTTGCCGCTAACTGGATGGCCGCTGGCATTTCAAATCATTCAGGATTTTAGAGCCTACAGGGTGAAGTTCCTTGGGCTAACCACAACGAGAGATAGAAAGATGAACTCTCCAGAGCATCGGTCCTGCAGGAACTTGCATCCAAGTTGAGGAGATAAAAAAAAAAACCCGAGAGCATAACGGAAGCCATGATGGTTGCTACAATAAAAGTACAACGTGTTGAGATGTACAAAGGAGGAGATCAGTTTCAACCCCGAAAGGCATTTAATGGGCATATAGGGAGGCCGTTCTGGGTAGAGGAAATAGCATAAGAAAACCCCCACCCTCCCACCGAATACAATGGCTACTATAAGAAAAAAACTCCAGAAAATAACAAGCGATGCTGAGGATGTGGAAAATTGGAAGAAACCCTTATGCACTTTTGCTGAAACCAGAGAGTGGTGCAGCTGCTTTGGAAAACAGTTGGGCAGTTCCTCAAAAAACTAAACATAGAATTACCAGGTAATCCAGAAATTCCACATCTGGAGATAGCCCTGAAAGCATTGAAAACAGCAACCTGAACAAATATTTGTACATCTTTGTTCACAGCAGCATTATTCATGACAGTCAGAAGGCAGAAGGGAACCAAGCATCCACTGATGGATGAGTGCATAAATAAAATGCGGTATATCCATACAATGACATTTTATTCAGCCTAAGGAAGGAAAGAAATCCTGACACGTGCTGCAACATGGATAAAACTTGAGGACATTATGCTAAGGGAAATAACCAATCACAAAAAGACAAATTCCGCATGATTCAATTTATATGAGATACATAGAGTGGTCAGATTCATAGACACATTAAGCAGAATGGTGGTTGTCAGGGGCTAGAGGACAGGGCTGGGAGGGCTATTGTTTTGGCGGCACAGAGTTCAGCTTTATGATATACAAAAAGCTCTGGAGGGGCGCCTGGGTGGCTCAGTCAGTTAGGCATCCCACTTTGGCTCAGGTCACGATCTCATGGTTTGTGAGCTCGAGCCCTACATCGGGCTCTGTGCTGACGGCTAGGAGCCTGGAGCCTACTTCAGATTCTGTGTCACTTTCTCTCTCTGCCCCTCCCCCACTTGTGCTCTGTCTGTCTCTGTCTCACAAAAATAAATAAATGTAAAAAAATTTTTTAAAAAGAGCTCTGGAGATGGATGGCGGCGATGGTCACACAACAATGTGAATGGACTTGATGCCGCTGAACGCTACATTTAAAAATAGTTGTAAAGTGTTCAGTTTCACGTTGTGTGTATTTTACCACAAAAAAAAAAATCTGCCTCCCCCTCAAAAAACAAGGCAGAGTGGATTTAAAAGACATAAAGAGTCTGTGAGCAAAGGGCTTGAAAGATGGATCAGCAGATAGAGGCAGATCAGGTGTTGAGTCAAGCCAAGCCAAATCTTGTGCTCTGTGTTGCAGGATTTGAGAAGGGAGAAGATAGAAAAGTAGGTGGTCGACGGGGAGAAATAAACTTTGTCTTGAAAATCCCACAGTACACATCATGGTCGTGTTGGGTATAATAAATTGTATGCTCTTTTGCTGTAAATAGAATATTTGGAAATACCCCAGCGTCATTCGTGCTATTGAAGTTGAAGAGAGGCGGGTAGATTCTTATCCCGAGTCGGCAAAGTCCCACAGAGCCGTGCAGTGCTTCTTACTCCTCCCTCAGACGAGCCCCTTTCTATCTGTAGCAGGTGAGTATCCCCAGAAGGCAGGGCTCATTTAGGGTAACTGGAAGAGGGCTGAACAAAACGACCCTTTACAAAGATGTGGGTGGGGAATCTCCAAAAATAAAGCAGGGTCTGGAATGAGTAGTAGTTCAGACTGTGACCATCCCTAGACCCATAGGGGGAGGGCAGGGGTCAGCCACGGGCCTTAGAAGGAAGGAGTCACGTGGTTCAGAGGCTCTCCCGAGGGCTACAGATGGAGCTGGTTCTAGACAATCCCACCAGGGAGAGGACCTGGGAGGCGGGGAAATGCCCTGACTCCCTCCTCTTCTGTCTGGGGTTTCCTGCCAGGATTCCCCACTGGCCAAGGCCCAACTGGAAGCCGGAAGTGTAAGAAGGACCCAGCCCGATGTTATCCAGTGTCTCTAATGAACATCAGCCTCACCTGGAAGACTTGGAAAAACACAGAATGCTAGACCCCGCCTCAAGGTTTCTGATTCAGTAGGTCTCAGGTGGGGGCAGAGAATTTGCATGTTTAACAAGTTCCCAGGTGATGCTGATGTTCCTGATCTGGGGACCACATTTTTCGATGCAGCTCATATTAGGTCAGCCTCTCACAACAAAGAGAGGAAGACAGATGGGGAGTAGATCTGGAAAGGCAAACAACCTGTTTAATGAAAGGTGTTGCTGGACTCATGTTAAAGTCACAACCTATGCAGGCCTCAGTTTCTCACCTATGAAATCAGAGAGATCTGTGAGGTCCCTTCTAGCTCATTTTGTGATCCCATGGACCCTGGGGTACAGAATCGAAGGCCATATCTTTGAGTGACCACCAAGGTGACACTTCTGACAGGTAAGGCAATTCTTATTACTATAGACTGTCTAGGGGTGATTAGTAGTTCACGGAATTGTGCACGGAGTCATGCGGATTGATTCATATCTCTGTTTTCTAATTGGTTTTTTTTAATCCTTTTAAAAAAATTTATTTAACATTTATTCATTTTTGAGACAAAGAGAGACAGAACATGAGTGGGGGAGGGGCAGAGAGAGAGGGAGATAACAGAATCCGAAGCAGGCTCCAGACTCTGAGCTGTCAGCACAGAGCCTGATGCAGGGCTCGAACTCACAAACTGCGAGCTCATGACCTGAGCTGAAGTCGGACGCTTAACCGACTGAGCCACTCAGGCACCCCTCTAATTGTTTTTCCTACTGGATTTAGAGCTATGTGGGAAAGGATATAAACAGTTGGCTTTTCTAGATTATTTCTCTCCACATGAAAGGAGGCATTCACTGCATCAGATAAACTATGTTCCAAGATAGGGAGGCTCCCTTTGATTTGTGTAAAATCGGTCATCAAGGTGATTATTTTAAACATCACAGGAGAGGGGCACCTGGGTGGTTCAGTCTGTTAAGTGTCCGACTTCAGTTCAGGTCATGATCTCCCAGTTTGTTGGGTTCGAGCCCTGCATCGGGCTCTGTGCTGACAGCTCAGAGCCTGAAGCCTGCTTCAAATTCTGTGTCTCTCCTTCACTCTGTCCCTCCCTTGCTCTTGCTCTGCCTCTCTCTGTTTCTCGATAATAAATAAATGTTAAAATTTTTTTTTAAAAAAATCACAGAAGAATGCACCTAATTAACAAAAGCCTGATCGGTTTATACTAATTATGCCATAGAATCACTATTCGGCATAACTTTTTTTTGTTTTAATTTTTTTATGACTTAATTTTATTTTGAGAGAGAGAGGCAGAGAGCGAGCAGGGGAGGGGCAGAGGGAGAGGGACACACAGAATCCAAAGCAGGCTCCAGGCTCTGAGCTGTCAGCACAGAGCCCGACATGGGGCCCCAACCCACGAACTGTGAGATCATGACCTGAGCCGAAGTCAGATGCTTACCCCAGGCGCCCTGATTCGGTGTAACTTACGAAATGCTTTTCTCTTTTCAAGAGTTCATTTGTTAAAATCAGAAGACACCTGTTGTCCGCCTGGCCGTCAGTGGCTGTGCACATCTATGAACACGTGCATGGGCACAGAGTGTTTATGCATCTCTTCCAGATGTTTGTTTTTGTATGCTGTATATTTACAGTGACGCAGATGAGATATAGGCATGGCTAAAAGCCATAGGAAAATTCCCATCTGTTCCTTGGCTCCCCTTTTGTCTTCATTCAATTTTGTAAAAAAAAACATGTCTTAAATTTTTATGCGATGGCTGGTTAAAAATAGACTCCCTCCCAGTAGTCATAATGTACAACCTCCAGGAATCTGAAAACATCCTTTGAACAATCACTCTGCTTTCTCTTCAGGGTATCTCTGACCCAGAAACTGAAGCTGCTCGTAAATTACTGATTCATGGATTCATTCACTCATTTGTGACTACGAAGGCAATTCATGGCTGAGGGACACATTAGTTAGTCGTGGGGAAGATGGCAGTTGAGAATTTGTGTCCCAGTTCTGAAAGGCTGAAGAGCTTCAGCTTTCTTTAGGATAGATTTTCATCAGAAGGGTGCAGAGGCCTGGGCGCACAGAGTAGTCTGGGTTCCACCAACCTGTTTCATTCATTTGACAAGTTACATTAAGTATCTACAGTGTCTGAGAATCAGTGTTAATGTCCTGTATGGGCTTCTTGTGTACTGGATACAGACACGTGCATGAGGAGCCATAATACAAGGTGATGAATTCTTCCAACAGATTTCTAAGGACCCTCAGAGACTGAGTTGGTCATTTCATGACTGTGGCTCCAGTTGCCTAGCACATACTGAGTACTCAATATAGACTTGCTGGGGGCACCTGGGTGGCTCAGTCAGTTTAGCATCCGACATCAGCTCAGGTCATGATCTCACGGCTCATGAGTTCCAGCCCCATGTTGGGCTCTGTGCTGACAGCTCAGAGCCTGGAGCCTGCTTTGGGTTCTGTGTCTCCCTCTCTCTCTGTGCCTCCCCCACTCATGCTCTCTGTCTTTGTCTCTCTCTCTCTCTCTCTCTCTCTCTCAAAAATAAATAAAAAGTTAAAAGATTTTTAAATTAAAAAAAAAAAAGACTTGCTGACTGGGTGCAGTACTAGAAATAGAAACAAAAAGCTGTGGAAGGTGCATGGGGTCGGGGAGGGTCCAGGATGAATCCCAGCTCACTAGGAGAAGAGGGGACCGTCCTAGGAGGCCCTGGGCAGCCCACGCTAGGAGGCCCTGGGCAGCCCACGCTCTATCTTTAAAGGTTTTCTTTTTGTTTTGATAAGCAAACAAAAGAGACCAACAAAACAAGCCTGCATTCTGTTCTAAACATATTACCTCAAGCTGTCAGGGCCAACAGCCTGAAAATGTCTGTAGCATTTTCCGTGTAAATTCCATTCTGATGTGCTAGGATGACCATGGTGGCTTCAAGCCAAATTTCTGATGACTTGGAAATTCTCGGATTGTGAGCAGCAGGGACTTGAGGATTACCTTTTCCAAAGAGTGTAGAGAAGGCATTAAACCCACTGCTGGCCCTACCTGCCCTCTCCTCGTTCCCTTATTATTTCTCCGTGAGCATGGGCAGCATATGGGTGGGGGGGAGGTGAATCTGATAAAAGCTGGACATGTTGTTTAAATAGGAAGAAAAAGAAAACTCCTAATCCATTTACACTTTTCCAGGAACTGCCCGATTCAGGATTAGGGAGTAGGTCATCCTGTTTAGTTAACAGTGGGGGCAGGTGAGGATGGGAGCAGTAAGAGGGGAAGCTTTGTCCACCTGTCTCTCCCTCCCTCTGACCAACCACAGACTGCGACACACGAAGGGACCAAGGGTTGCTAGAACTGGCTAGACCAGCTCTTGGGAGTCAGGTGTTAAATTTCTATAAATTTTGCAAGTTGGCTGATAAA
>CM053574.1:69222026-69282820 GCA_028646485.1 Cryptoprocta ferox
ACCAGAGAGATTCCATTCAGATTCTTGCCTGTGGTCACTTGAAACCTCAGAACTGAAGTGATGCTGTTAGCTCCCAGAGCACACATGTTAGGTAGAGGAAGGGAAAGGAAAGCTGAGTGAGACCAACATTCATCAAGACCCTTTATCTTGTGCCCTGCCCCGTGTTTGATGCTTTCAACATAGCACCCTAGAGATTCTCACCTGAACCCAGTAAGCAAAATTTCATTGTTGTCATTTTCTAGATGAGGCTCAAAGAGGTTAAATGGTGCACCCAAAATCAAATATAAATTCCAGAACCAACATGCAAATTCATTTCTGTTCAAATTTCTCTGCTGCTGGTGGCCTCCCTATGCATATATGGCAAGTATTATTAATCATCATCCTTGTTTAGAATACACAGCCTCAGAGATGTCTCACTGCATATATTGATCACAAGGGAGGGAGGATGCAGTGAAAATCCATCTATTCTATAAAATATGTTCAATGTATGTAGTCTACTGATGATGGGTGAGTAGTTTCACTTAGGTGTGGGAAAGAAATTACAATGAAGTGTGTATACATATTCCATCCTCCCCATGATGCTGCCCCCCCATGATAGTTCTAATATTTTCATAGAGAAAAGCCATATGGATCATAAATTGGCAACCCAATTCTTTCCCGCATGAATGTAAGAGTGGATTGCTCTGGGGAAGGATAATAGGCTACTATGTATGAACAAAAAGCCTTTAAAGGGTCCCTTTCTCTGCACATTCCTGAGCTTGTAAAGGTTTTTGCAGCCTATAGTAGTGGGTCCAGGAAGTATTTGGGTGAGTGGAAAGGGTTTTAGGAAGGATTCCATTAAGGCCACAGAGAAAGGCTTTTTGCCTCCTGATTATGACAACTGATTATGAGAGCACCATCTTGACATGCAGGTGGAATGCAGTCTTCTCCAGATGAGACTGTCTATCATCTGTCTCGTCTTTTCCTCCCACGCCTGCTTTCCTCTCAACCTCTACGTGGGGAGTAGAGAGGTAAGAGGTAGGACATGGAGAGGAAAACATAACAACTCTTTTGACTTCTTCCTGTTGATTTCACCCTTGGATCTTCAAATTTTTATACATCTACTTTTTATTGTAGAATGAAAATTACCTGAAACATTTAAGCTACCATTAAATTTTACAAGCAGCGTGGACAGATTTAGACCTTTTCTCGAGAGGCTGTTTTGATAGTAAAACAGCAGGTTGGCAGACAGGGACAGGATTATATAGTACGTATCTGAGGGTGGAGGGGGTGTATGAGGTGGCGGGTGGAGGTGATGGAGCTAGGATTTACAAAGTAGCTTGAGGTCTGGTGCTTCTTTTTCCCTTGATTTGTGGGAACAGAACTGGGCACAGAACAAGGGCAGTGGTTGAAACTTCTCCCAGTAGCCAGGAAGGGCACAGTCTGATGGGCATATAATGTGATGGCCATAAACATGAACCATATATTTAATTTCAGGTTTTCTAAGAGCCATACTTTTTAATTATTTGTTTATATTTTATCCCCATTTTAATTATTATTATTTTATTTTAGATAGAGAGAGCACGTGCACGTGTGAGGGGGAGAAAAGGTCAGGGGCTCCGACTCAGCATGAGCTCGATGTGGGGCTCAATCCCCAGGGATCATGACCTGAGCTGAAATCAAGAGTTAGATCCTTAACCCACTGAGCCACCCAGGCACCCCTGGGAGCCATATTTTTAAAACAGTTTTAACATTGTTAAAAAGAAACAGGTGAAACTAAATCTAATAATCTACTTTATTTAATCTCCTATAACCCCAAATAATATCATTTCGACATGTACTCAATTTTTTAAATTAAGGAGATATTTTACATTTCTTTATTACATGCGAAGTCTTCAAAACCCAGTGTGTGTTTCACAGTTAGAGCACATCTTAATTCAGATTAGCCACATTCCAAGAGCTCAAGAGCACCATGTGACTAGTGGTTACCATATTAGCACAGATCTGAAGACATATTTCTTCTGCGACTTTATGACTTATGTGATTTCTCCCAAGACAAAATTGGAAGGATCATTGCATTCCAAATGTGTCAGCTGTATATTGCTGCATAATAAACTACTCAAAAATTAGTTGCTTAAAACAATGATTCACTATTTATAGGTTGGTAATTTGGGCCGTGCTCAGCTGAGAGGCCTAGTCTATGCTCTGAAGGCTATTGGTAGTGGTCATTCATGTCATTAGGCCTTGCTTGGCTAAGATGGCTGGTCTGGCAGTCTCTCTCCATGTGTTCTTTCACCTCCAAGGGGTAGCTTGGGCTTGTTAACTTGGTGAAGGAAGACTCTCCAATGCTGTAAAAGGGCAAGTCCAAATGTACATTTGCTTCTCATACCATTGCTTACATTACATTGTCAATATCCCATTGGCCAAAGCAAGTTGTAGGGCCAATTCCAGAGTCATGTGAGAGAGAACTAGGCAATAACATGGATTTAGGGAGACATGATTCTTTGGGGGTTACTTCTGTAACAATCTACCATACCATACTTTATAGAGTACGTGTTACATTGTGTTTCATGCTCCCCGTATGAGCAACTTTTTATTTTGGAACTATGGGTTCTTAGTGTGCCTTGATTACTGTTGTAGCCGGTCTGGAAAATGGTCTCCAGTGATTCTTGCTCCCTGGTTTTTATGTCTGTATGTACTCCCCTCCCACTGAATAGGGTGACCTGTGTACCCGATAGGTTATTGTGAAAATGACAGTGTGTAACTTGGGAGGCAAGGTCATAAAGGACATTATGGCTTTTGTCTTGCTTACTTGGACCACTTGCTTTGGGTAAGTCAGCCACCATGTTGTGAGGACACTCGGTCAGCTGTATAAAGAGATATGCATGATGAGGGATTGAGGTGTCCTACCAACAGTCAATATTGACTACCGGTCACATGAGTGAATCATCTTAGAAGCAGACCCTCCAGCTCCACTCAAGTCTTCAGGTATAACTGCAGCCCCTGCCAACTCTTGACTTGAACCTGATGAGAGACCCTGAACCAGAACTACCACCTAAGCCATTCCCAAATTTCTACCCCTCATCAAGTCTGAGCTAATGAATATTTATTATTGTTTTAAGCCACTGAGCTTTGAGATAATTTGTAATGCAATAGTAGGTGACTGATACAATTACCTACCAACTTTATTTTGGAAAGAGATAAATGGCCTGAATTAATCTCTGTCATATTTTGGTTACATAGAAAAACTAAATATATTTGTCTTAGATACCAAATCTAATTTTTTCCCCTAAAGGTGAAATATAATTTGCTGTTTATATAAAAAGTTTTTAAATAAGAAATAAATGAATAGCCAAATTTTATATCTTGAGCCAAACATATGCCAGCATTATGAAATGTTCCCTGTACCAAATGAAACTAACAAATCTTTACTTTGATTTTTATGCAAAGGAGATATATTTTTAAATATTTTAAAGTATAGTGAACTAAGGGATTTATCTGAACAGCATGTCCATGGGGACTTCTAAATTTTCTTCAAACAAATCCTAGATATAAAAATGACTCTTGGAGATTCCCTTGGGAATTCCCCTAAATCCTACTTAACTGCTTGGTACATGATGTGCTCTTGTTAAATAGCATTGAGTCATTCGAGATTTAGGCAATACAGTGTTGTGTTGCTTTTCCTTCCACCTCTGTCTGCCTTCTTTTATAATGTCAGGAACTGCATACAAGTGCAAATGGTCTTCAAAGTGATAAAATCTGCCCATATATTAAAATTTTAGGCTTTCAAAGCCAATTACATTAGCTATTAAAATATAGCCTAATCTCACATACCCGCACCCTAACCCTAACCCTTGACCTGAGAAAGTGGGTTCCTGAACACACATTAAGAAAAGTGGAGAAGCAGCCTAATTATTCTGGAGAAGACCCCAAATATTTAAGAATTGGTAACATTTCGGGGCGCCTGGGTGGCTCAGTTGGTTGGGCGGCCGACTTCGGCCCAGGTCACGATCTCATGGTTCGTGGGTTCGAGCCCCGCGTCGGGCTCTGTGCTGACAGCTCAGAGCCTGGAGCCTGTTTCTGATTCTGTGTCTCCCTCTCTCTCTCTGACCCTCCCCCGCCCACACTCTGTGTCTCTCTCGCAAAATAAATAAACATTAAAAAAAAAATAAAAAAAAAAAAGAATTGGTAACATTTCTGGAAATGTGTGTGAAGGTAGAGATAAACACAGAAGGAACAACTGAATATCTATTTAAACAATATTTAGAGCCCCAAATCCCCTCTTTACCTCAACATGGTAGATGGCTGCCATGTTCATTCTCACCCCAGCAGAACTCTGGGGTTTTATTTTCTGGAGAGGTCTCTGAACTCCAGGTTGCCAGCCACATACCCTCACCCTGGCCCTAACCTTAACCCTAACCCTAGATATGAGAAAGGGAAAAAAAAGATGTGAATATATATATATGTATGTATACATATATATGTGTGTGTATGTGTGTGTGGTGTGTGTGTGTGTATACATAAAGGTGTGTGTATATATACGTGTCTGTATATATACGTGTGTGTGTGTATATATATATATATATATATATAATGGATTATGAGCCATAAAAAAGAATGAAATCTTACCATTTGTAACAACATAGGTAGAGCTGAAGACTATTAAGTGAAATAAATCAGTCTGAGAAAGACAAATACCGTATAATTTCACTCATATGTGAAATTTAAAAAACAAATAAGCAAAGGTAAAAAAGAGAGAAACGGAGACAGAGAATGAGAGAGGCTAACCAAGAAGCCGACTCTTAACTATAGAGAACAATCTGGTGGTTACCAGATGGGGGGTGGGTTAAATAGGTGATGGGGATTAAGGAGAGCACTTGTGATGAACACAGGGTGTTTGGAAGTGTTGAATGACTCTATTTTACACCTGAAACTAATATTACACTGTATGTTAACTAACTGGAATTTAAGTAAAAACGTAAAAACGAACCATAGTTTAACTTTGGAGTTTATATCAATTGCCAGCAATAGAATTTATACCATAGACTTCCTTTGATGGTACTATTTGTTGTATAACCTCTTCTCTCATTTCATGTCCCTTTTTTCCACCTCATGCTTCCTTTTTGCTTTTAAGAGGGATCCATCTTTTATATCTCCAGTATCCTGTTTCCTCTTTAGTAAAGACTTCTAAATCTTGAGAAATTAAAAATCCAGTGAAAATGTTTGTGACTGTGTAATGAACGGAATGTAACCTTATTTATCCATTCCTAACCTTAAAGTAGTCCTACCTTCATTTTCTCTGGGGCATTTCTGAAGCTCCTTTTTAAAATGTTGTTTTCCTGGACCATTTTCTTGATTTTTGATTGGGAGGGGGCCTTCTGCATCTTCAAAGCTATTTCTCTTCCTCTCTTTCCATTCCGACTTCAGGTAAGCTGGCTACTTCAACTCTTTCCCATTTTTGTTTTTGCTTCTTGCTTTGGGGATGTCTTTTGGGGTCCAGCAATTCCTCCTTCAGAGCCCTGAGGCATGGTCCTGGCTCTTTTCTGTTTTGCAGGAGCTCCAGCTCCTTGTGTCCTTTTCAACTCTTTGGCCCCAACTTATTCTCCATTCATTCATGTTCCCCTTCATTTCAGGCTTTCTTCTTCTTCTTTTCCTTTCCTCCTTTAAGAGTGCTATCACGAGTTTCATTTCACTCCAGCTACATCTACTTAAATATCAAGTAAATAACTCACTAGCTACTTTTAGGGCATGAAAGGGTTTATTTTTACTGTCTTAGGGGATATATCAGGTTTTCTTGGTGCCTCTGATGGTGGTATAAGTAATTGAAATGGTCGCCAAAAAGTTTCTTACTATTTAGAACATTTGCTATTTTTTTTCTCTCTTTTTAGACTCTGGGCTTTACCTCAATAGGCTTTGCTACTTATTCTTTTCTTTCACATTCCACAAAGGCAGACCCCATTGGATCTCCAGCAGACTTACAATACGGTATACTTCTACCAACAACATTGTCACATTTCCCAAACGCTCTTCCTGTCCAGCTGAGGTTAATATTTTTTGTCAAGTAGTTTCTATGACAACGTAGAAGCAGTGTTAAGTATGTAAGGATTTAATGACTATACAGATTAAGCTTTTTATAAATCCCATATCTTAGAAGGTCAATGAATTTTAACTTGAATATTAAATATATATAATCTATATCTACCTATATCATATATCTCTGTCTCTATCTAATCTCCTAATGAGGTAAATGTTTTTAGTGTTTTATTATAGGTAGTACATGGAGATTAAGAACTCAACTTTTAGGGGCACCTGGGTGGCTCAGTTGGTTGAGCATCTGACTCTTGATTTTGGCTCAGGTCATGATCCCAGAATTGTGGGATCGAGACCCACGTTGGACTCTGCACTCAGCGTGAAGCCTACTTAAGATTTTCACTCTCTCTCTCTCTCTCTCTCTCTCTGCCCCTCTCCCTGACTTGTGCTCTCTTACTCTCTCTCTCTCTCTCTCTCTCTCTCTCTCACTCTCTCTCTCTCAAATTAGAAAAAAAAAGAAAAGAACTCAACTTTCAGAGTCAAATGGAACTGGAGTTGAATTCTGGCTCCATCATTTACTAGGGTAATTTCTCTGAGCTTTGGTTGCCTCATCTCTCAAGGGAGATAATAATGTACACCATTTGGGATTGTTGTGGAGATTATATAAAGTAACATATATAATGCACTTAGCATTGTACCCATGTGAATCAGTGGTATCTGCCATTCTTTGTTGGGCTATGCTATATGCGTTTCTTGACTCTTTCATATCATGCATTTGTTTTATGCCAGGAAAGATGCTTTCATATCAGGAAATTTATTCAGGTATTGCATGGATGGTCTAACATTAACTTTCTGTTTTTAGGCACAATTATGATTCTTTTCTATCTGTGAAGTAAACCCAAACAAAGTTGAGATATTAGTTATTAGAGATTCTTAAAACATAGTCATTTTAAAAAAATCAACAAGCTGGGGCACCTGGGTGGCTCAGTCGGTTAAGCGTCTGACTTTGGCTCAGGACATGATCCCACGGTTTGTGAATTTGACCCCCATGTCCAGCTCTGTGCTGACAGCTCAGAGCCTGGAGCCTGCTTCAGATTCTGTGTCTTCTTCTCTCGCTGCTCCTCCCCTGTTCGTGCGCTCTCAAAAATAAAAAAAAATTTTTATTAAAAATCAATCAATCAATCTACAAGCTTATTCCAGTTGCCAATTCTATATTTCACATGAAATTCATACTCTTCCCTTTTTGGAATATTTGGGCTAGTAGCACTTAATTGCAGGCTCAGTCTGGCCATATTTTACATGGAGCTTCTTATCATTTATTCATTCATTCAACAAATGAAGGAGAAAGGCCCCCAAATAATCAATTGTAAAGGGTGAGTGGGCCCAACGCGACCCAAATCCTAGCCCCAGTTCTGTCTTTTATCTACAAGTTGCCCAGACATTGTCTGATACCACCCGGATGTGGGAAGAGTAGTAGAAGAAAAGAACACAGGATTTCCTGTGGGTTTTGTGCTACAGCTCAGAAAATGGCTGGACTTGAGCTATCTTCAGGTTCCCCACCCAGAGTTGTGTCCTCCCGGCAGGGGCAACCCTAGGAGCTGTGTTGGGGACTGTGGATGGGAAGAGCTGAAACTTGAGACTGAGCCAGACCTCCATGCTGAGCAGGGGGAACTGCTCAGCAAAGATGGCCACCTGAAGATTCATCCGGAGAGCCCACAGATGTGTTCCAGCAGAGACCCAGCATGCATGCGGACCCTGCCACACAAAAGTCAGAGTGTGTGAAGAGGTTCTGGCAAGCCAAAGAGAGGAGACTGGCTGTCACTCTGGACACCTCAACAAGAAGTTGTCACTACCCACTCTGTTTCACCTCCTGCCGGCTGGGTGGGCCGAGTCATTGGGCAAGAGAGAGTAAACATTTTTGCCGACCATGCTCCCATCCCATTTCCTGAACTTCTGGGGTGAGAGGAGAAGACCTTCAAGTGGAATATATGGTTAACATTTCATAAAGAAAACATTTACTTGTACAAAATAATGAGCATAAAGGTAGAAAAAATAGTGTAGTGGCTTCCACCAATCAGCTTTGGTAATTATGAACTCACAGCCAAGCACATTTCATCTACGTCCTCCAACTTTCTCAACCCCAATTATTATGAAGCGAGTCTTAGCTATTCTACTATTCCACCCATAAATATTCTAGTATAAGTCTCCAGAAGATAAGTACTTAAAAACAACCCTAAGACTCATGAGTATTATCACATATTCCCTGAGTATGTCATACTTTTTTGTGGTTTATTTGAATCAGGACCCAAATAACTCCATATATTGCAGTTGGGTTTTATGTCTTCTAAGACTCTTAATCTATGGTTTCCTCCTCCTCCTTTTTTCTCTTGCAATTTATTTATTGAAGAAACTCCGTTGTTTTCCTGTAGTTTCCCACAGTCTGGATTTTGCTGATTGTTTCCATGTGACATTGTTTAACATGGTCCTCTGTCCCTGCATTTTTCTGTAAATTGTTAGTGAGATCCAGCAGCCTGATCAAATTTAAATTGTTTTGATTTTTTGGCAAGACTATTTCATAGGTGATGCTACGTCCCTCCCCAGGAGGAATGTGATATCCAATTGTCTGGTCTCTATCTTTTTTTTTTTATTGCAGTAAAAGCATATATATGTAATTTACTGTCCTATACAGTTAGTGGTGTTAAGGGCATTCACACTGTCATGTGGCCAATCTTCAAAACGTTTTCATTGTACAAATCTGAAACTCTACGCCCATTTAACAACAACTTCCCACTTCCCCCTTCCCTTAGCTATTAGTAATTGTCTCTATAACTACTCCGGATAGCTCATGGAAGTAGAACCACATCCTATTTGTCTTTTTGTGGCTATCTTACTTTTCTTTGCATAATATCTTCAAGCTTCATCCGTGTTGTAGCACACATCCAAATTTCCTTCCTGTTTTAGGCTGACTGGTATTCCATTGTACACATTATGTTTACCCATTTGTCTGTCAATGGACACTTCAGCTCCTTCCACATTTTGGCTACTGTGAATAATGTTGCTATGAACATGTGTGTACATATATCACTTTGAGACCCTGCTTTCAATTCTTTGGGGTATATACCTAGAAGTAGAATTGTTGAATTGTATGGAAAGTCCATTTTTAATTGTTTTTGAGGAACTGCCATACTGTTTTCCATAGTGGCTGCACTATTTTACATCTGCAGCAACAGTACATAAGGGTTCTGATTTCTCCATACCCTGCCCACACTGGTCATTTTCTGGTTTTCCTCATTTCTTTTCTTTCTTTTTTTCACTTTCCTTTCTTTTCCTTTCCTTTCCTCTTTTCCTTTCTTTCTTTCTTTCTTTCTTTCTTTTTCTCTCTCATCAACTACTTTGTTAGCCTGAGCCTTATTTTAAACATGAAAATGTATTATTTCTCCCTACTTACAAGTTGTCAAAATGATATGTTGGTTCCCTAGCATTTTCAAAACAGGATATATGAGTTGAGGTTTTTTTAGAGAGAGAAAGAGAGAGAAAGAGAGAGGGTCTAAGTGAGTGAGGGTTAGAGAGACAATCCCTGGGGCAGAGAGAGAGAGAGAGAGAGAGAGAGCAGGATCACCTGAAGCGAGGCTGGAGCTCACTGACGTGAGACTCAAAATCACAAACTGTGAGATCATGACATGAGCCCAAGTCAAATGCTTAACCAACTGAGCTACCCAGGCACCCTGTGATTTTTTTTTTTTAAGTTTCATTATGAACTCATATATTTAATCATTTTGATATGTTTAACCCACTGGACTTATTATTTTTATATTGTTGCTCAAGTGTTTCCACCTTTATTTAGATAGAGGGAAACCCTTCAAGTTAACTCCTGAGTGATTTTGGCATGGCCCCAGAATTCTTTGATTGATTCCTTGTTTTTTGGTATTCTAAGATGTTTCTGGTGTTTGTACACATTTCCTGTCCTAGACAGAGAATTGGCCATTGAAATGATATTTAAGTACAGGCAGTACGAGATTTTAAAATCTGGAATGAGGGCACCTGGGTGGCTCAGTCGATTGAGCATCTGACTCTTGATTTCAGCTCAGGTTATGATCCCAGAGTTGGGGGATTGAATCCCACATTGGGCTCTATACTAAGCAGTATGAAGTCTGCTTGAGATTCTCTCTCTCTCTCCCTCTGCCTCTCTCCCCCATTCATGCTCTCTCTCTAAAAAATTATTTAAAAATTAAATCTGTAGTGAGACAGCTTTACTAATCTCAACAATTGGACTGAACTATCCCAAGATTCTTGACCATCCAGAACAGCATAATTGGGTAGCCATAGGAAAACATAAAATGATTTCATGTTTATACACCACCCCCCCTCAATGAATTGAAAATTCTCAATAAACGTCATAGACATCCCAGTGGAGTGGTCAAGGAGGCGGTTGGAGACATAATTTTAGAGCTTAGGGAGAAAGTCCAAGCCAAATGAATGTACAAATTTGGGAGTTATCCACAGAGACGTGTATGTACATCTAAGGCTGGATGAGATGATCTAGAAAGAAAATGCTAAGAGCAAAGAGAAAGCCAATGACAGAGCCTGGGGTATGTTGACGTATAACCATTGAGAAGAGGTAGAGCCAGCAAAAGAATCTACAATGTTTAGTGAATTAAGAGGAAACTGGGTAGTCTTGAAACCAAGAGAAGAGTGTGTTTCAAGGAGGCCAGTGGTGTCAAAGATAGAGAAGGGCAAGAAAGTGACCCTTGGCCTTGGCAAAGTGAAAACCATTGTGACTCTGACAAGAAGGGCTGCTGAGGATTGGTGGGGAGGGAAGTATCAATGGAGTAGATTGAGGAGACGGACTTTGTCCTCATAGAGACCTCAGAGTAGTGGACTCTCAGCCGTGCCACCAAATGAGAGGTCAACGAGTCTCATTACCAAAGGCCAGACCTCCACACAGAAGGAGAGCTCTATATTTGAGCGGACAGCTCGGAGGTGAAGGGCACGGCAGACAATGAGCACACCAGGCTCATCGCTTATCTGCTTTATTTTTTTTTCAAAATTGTGGTAAAAATGACCCTCTTGGTCATTTTTTAAGCATACGATTCAGTAGTATTAAGTGTATCCACCTTGTTGTGCAACCGATTTTCAGAATATATCATCTTGCGAAACTGAAACTCTGTCCATAGTAAACACCAACTCCTCATTCCCCCCTGCCCCAAGCCCCTAGCAGCATCATTCTACTTTCTGTTTGCAGAAAGATATCTACTGTAGATATCTCATCAACTACCTGCTTGTTCAAGAAGGCTGAATTCAGACCCCAGTCTGCTATGTGTGTGACGGACCCTGCAGGAGACTATCCGGGTGGCCCAGAGAAAATGCGAGCACAGGCTGGCACCTCCCGGATGAGGGAAAGTCCTGCTAACCAAGACCAGCATTCCGGGAACCCAGAGATAAAACAGAGACCACCGGGTGGGATGCTTCCTCAGCCTGCAGCTACCTGAGGGATGAGGCAGGGCGAGCTGAGGATAGACGGGGAGAGGTGTGAGATTCCAATGCCCCATGCGGAGAGGAACACCAGTGACAGTCGTGCCACCATTAGGGAGCAGATGCTGGATGACTTTAGAGGCAATCGTACAAGGCTCAGCTCAGAGAACTCTGCCAACTCAGCCCCTCCTTTCAAAGACCGAATGGTGGGAGAGCAGGGTGAGGTCCAAAACAGATGTTTCTACCGTCCTGACTTGGAGCAGGCTGGAGCCAGTCCCTCCGATTAAGAATAATAATAGCTTAGCCCTCCTACAGCCCTGCACTGGGGAGGAGGGGCTAGGTGGCCGCTTCAAAAGACAGACTGTATCCAGCACACTTAGGCCAATCTTTCAAAAGCCTTGAGGATCATCTGATGTCAAGGTGCCAAATGTTGCAACCCGAGTCTCAGATTTTCCATTCCTGGTGCAATCACACAGGGTGACACAGGCTGAATCCTTAGTTACTTCCTTAAAAGCCCATGCGAGGAGGAGGTGGCGCCAGGAGAGTTCATGTGTCTGTTCAATATACTCATGAGGTGATGGCGATGTATGAATTACAGACTGCTGTTTACTTCCCTTCCAAGTTAATTACCCGGGATGCAGTGGCACCTGGTCCCCAACCCAATCACACCACCTCACCAGCTGTGCGACCATGGCCAACTCACGCAACTTCTCTGAGTCTCTGTAGCAGGTCCATGATGAGAATAAATAACACCTACCCCACAGAATTGTTTTATTAAATAAAATCATATATATTACCAAACGTTTACACCTTATTTTTTTATCTTCAAAAGATACATTCTATCAAATTGTCAACAAATTGAAGTCCCCCAATGGCTTCCCCTGGCCACGGAATAAAATTAAAATTCCTTACCTGGCCCATCGTCCCTGCCTAACTCTCTGACCTCATTTCTTACCACCCGCTTGCTGTCTTTCATACAGATTCTTACCACATTGAACTCCGTTCCTTAAGCATTACAGTATTGTTCCTACCTCAGGACCTTTGTACTTGTTCTCCCTCCTGCCTGTGATGCTTCTCACGTGGCTCAGTCCTTCTCCCCGCCCTGGTCTCAACTCAAATATAATTCAGGTTGATCATCACAGCTAACACTGTTCCCTGACCTGTTGACAGTCTCTATTACAGTAACCTATTTTCTTTTTTTTTTTTAGTTTTTTTCTTTTTTTTAATACGGTTGAATGTTTCTTCCTTTCTTTAAAAAAATTCTTTTTACATGTATTTATTTTTGAGAGACAGAGAGAGACAGATCATGAGCATGGGAGGGGCAGAGAGAGGGAGACACAGAATTGGAAGCAGGCTCCAGGCTCTGAGCTCTCAGCACAGAGCCCGACGCGGGGCTCGAACCCACGGACTGTGAGATCATGACCTGAGCCGAAGCTGGACACTTAACCGACTGAGCCCCCCAGGTGCTCCTGTGTATATGTATTTTTATGTACAATGTTATATCAAGAATGATTCTACAACTCTATGCATTATGTTATGCTCACCACAAGTGTAGCTACCTACTGTCACCACACCACGTGATTACAACATCACTGACTACGTTCCCTTTGCTGTGCCTTTCATCCCTGTGACTTACGTATTCCACACTTGGGAGCCTGTACTTTCTGCTGCCCTTCACCAATTTTGCGCATCCTTCCACCCTCCACCCCTCTACCCACTTCTCTCTGCCGACCCTCAGGTTGTTCTCTGTATTTATGGGTCTGTTCCTGCTTTTCGTTTGTTTATTCATTTGCGTTGTTTTTTAGATTCCACATACAAGTGAAATCATACGGTATTGGTCTTTCTCTGACTTATTTCACTTAGCATGATGCCCTCCAGGTTCATCCATATTGTTTCCAGTGACAGGATCTCAGGCTTTCATACGGCTGAGTAACATCCCATTGTACATACGTACCACATCTCCTTTATCCATTCATCTCTGGATGGACACTTGGGTTGTTTCCGTATCTTGGCTATTGCAAATAATGCCTCTGTATGCGGTACATATGCCTTTTTAAATTGGTGTTTTTGTTTTCTTTAGGTAAACAGCCAGTAGTGCAATTACTGGGTCATAGGGTAGCTCTATTTTTAATTTTTTGAGGAACCTCATACTATTTTCCACAGTGGCTATACCAGTTTGCATTCCCACCAGTGGTACATGAGGGCTCCCTTTTCTCCACATCTTCCACCTTCATGGAAACAAAATGCATTTCAAACTTAATAATTTTATATAGTTATTAAATAATTATAATTTACACTATATATTTACATTATATTATAGTGATAATTTTATATAAATTTTATAAGTAAATTTTATATACTTAATAATTTTATATTTAGTAATTGTATCATAAATAATCTGGTTCTTCACACCTATATTTTTTTTGTTAAAATGTTAATTTATTTATTTTTGAGAGAGAGAGTGCATGCACGGGAGGAGGAGAGGTGCAGAGAGAGAGAGTGGGAGAGAGGATCCCAGCCCCGCACCGTCAGCACAGAGCCCTGCACTGTCAGTGCGGAGCCTGATGTGGGGCTCGAACTCACAAACTGTGAGATCATGACCTGAAGCAAAATCAAAAGTCGGATGCTTAACCAACTGAGCCACCCAGGCGCCCCAACAACTATATATATGTTTTACTCAAAAATTATGTTTTTTTGAGTTGTATTGAATTGAACATTGTATTGAATGTTATTTTATAATCTACTTTGATTCTCCTAAAACATCATTTTTCTTTTTTTAAATTTCTTTTTTGTTTTTTCTAATTGTAAATTTTTTGGGTAGGCTTCACACCGAGCATGAAGCCCAACACAGGGCTTAAACTTAGGACCCTGAGATCAAGACCTGAGTTGAGATCAAGAGCTGGACGCTTAACCAACTGAGCCACCCAGGCGCCCCTGCAGCATCATTTTAAATGGTGAAATGTGGATGTACCATATTCTATTTAACCAATTTCCTGTGGCGCATGTATTGAGGAATGCTGGGTCTCAATAAATATCCCAAATTTCCCTCCAAAAGGCTGTGCCAATTTACATTCCTACCAGCAGTATAAAAGAGATACATTTTCCTGAGCCCTGCCAATACTGACTTCTATTGCTAATAAAAACAAAATTTTTTCTAAGTTGCTAAGTGTAAAGCTATCTCATTGCTTTATTTTACATTCCTTTAATTTCTTATAAATGTGAACTGTTTTTCTTTGCTTTTGTATCACGTTATACTTCTTCCCTTATGAATGTTCTCTTTGTTTTTTTGGTTGGATCTCTTTGCTTGGTTTTGTTGCTGATATTCTATTGTAGTATTTACCTTTTATTGATTTTCAAAAGCTCTTTTTATAGGAAGGCGATTAACCTTTGTCACAAACTGCAAATATTTTCCCACTATGGTCTTTGCTTTTTAATTTTGTTTTAGGGCCTGAGGCCCTGTAACTCTCTAACCAGGCTCATGCCTTAGAACCTAAGCCAACCAGAACGAAAAGTTCAGCTCAGTGAAATCTAAGTACCAACATGGCAGGCCTGGGGCTCCAGACAATACAGATCCAGGCCAGGGTGTCTGAGATGTCCAAATAATTCAGAGGTTAAGACTCCCAAGACAACCTCTAGAGCAACCAACTACTTATTACTTACCTATAGGCTTACAGAGTACCCTTCCCTTCTGATCCAAGGGTGTTTAAATTTTAAATAGAACTTTAAAGATCCAAAGGAATGAAGTTATAATGGTGAAATTATAGGCATTAGAAATCTTTTAAGTTATTTTGTTTACTTTCTTTTGTAAAGCAGTCTTCCTCTGCCTTCTCAAAAGTCCAGTGTACAATGATGGCTAGACCTATGGAGAGAGATTCTCAGTGAGGAATATTTAGTGTGTGTGTGTGTGTGTGTGTGTATGTAAGGAAGAAGCGGAGTGCATCATATTACCTTCCATCTCCAAATGATCATCTGATAAAATGCTCTTCAACTAGATACCTGAACGGATGTCCTCAAACAGGTGTGGCTGCCTTTCAATGTCACATGACTGCTAGAACCTTTTGCTTGTCTTTGCCAAAGACTTCCAGAAGATGGGTGAACCTTTCCTTGGTTGAATCGAACTCCTCTTCAAAGGTACACCTACCTCTCTCATGCCCTTACCTGTGGACAACGCCCCCTGTGCCTCATTTTCAGCCCTTAGGACTGTCATTAGATACCCCCCTCAGTCATCCCACCTCTGGACTAAAGAAAGCCGCTGCTGCCTGGACCTTTCTGCCTAGTGGAGGGCTCATTTCCCAAACCTTCCCTCAGCCTGTTTCATCTGTAACTTTCGATTTCTTTCTGCTTGTTCTGGTTTGTATCAAAAGTGTCAGAGAAGAGGGAAGGAGATGAGTTATTAGGTGGTGGGCAGGAGGAATGTGAAAATAAACAGCTAAGGCCCCCGGGAGTGATTATTCCACTGGGTCGGATTCTAGTTTTCTCCTGCTCCCCGAGGTGGGGCACTTGCTGACGTCCTAGGGAATCCCCAGGTGCCAGGCAGGAGCCAAAGGCCAGAAAACCTGATGGTATCAGCGACATGGAGTCTGGTGCAGGGAGGGCCCATGGCATTTTCCAGCTGTATGAAAAGCACGGTATCTCATGCTAAATATGGTTCCCTTCATGTAACAACAATCATCACAGAGCTTCGTAAACATAGTGTGACATAAGTACTCGACATGAACACTTTATTTTTTTTAAACAGATTTTTTTTTTTACATTTATTTCTTTTTGAAAGACAGAGACCAAGCACAAGTGGGGGAGGGGCAGATAGAGGGGGAGACACAGAATTGGAAGCAGGCTCCAGGCTCTGAGCTGTCAGCACAGAGCCCGACACGGGGCTCGAACTCACGGACTGTGAGATCATGACCTGAACCGAAGTCGGACACTTAACCGACTGAGCCACCCAGGTGCCCCTCAATATGAACATTTTAATCAGAGTGAGTGTTGTGACAGCGGCTGAAGTTTCGTGTGCCAAATATTCTGACGTAAACCCCCCACACACATGCCATTCTGTTAATATACCTGGTGCGTCCAGCTCTCGTAGGCTTATTGTAAAGTTTGAGTGTGTGTGTCCACAAGGCATTCACAGAGCTTCGGAAAGCCAGACTTTGTAGCTAACCTACCTTTTCTGAACCACAAGAGTTATTTAAAAAGGAGATATTCCCCACTGTCCATGTTCCATTCTGCCCTCTTACTATTTCCTGTAGAACCCAGGTCACGGGCCCTTGTTTATTAGGTGCAAATATGTTTCCATTTGTGTCCCAGCAGCAGTTCACTGGTACTTGCTATGTTATTGTCTGTCACTTGTGCCCTGGGGCGTGAAGGCCTTTTTCTTTTCTTTCTTTCTTTTTTTTTTTTTTTTTGGTAAGGTGAAATGAGCAACATTTTGTCTGCTCATACTTCTCCTTTAGCAGACATGTAGCAGGACACCTGGAAGAGACACACAAATAAAACTATTCGGATCCTACAGAGTGGGTCCTCACATGACGTCACGTGACAATCGTGAAAGGAAAACTGCTCTTACTCTCCATTGTACAAAACACGATTTAATGTGGGGAGAGCCCGAAGCAAAGCCACCGGCAATCATAGGACTTTAATCAGTTCAAAAGTATTTTTTTTATTTTTTATAGTTTATTTATTTTTGAGACAGAGAGAGACAGAGCACGAGTTGGGGAGAGGCAAAGAGAGAGGGAGACAGCAGAATCAGAAACACGCGCCAGTCTCTGAGCTGTCAGCACAGAACCCGACACGGGGCTCGAACCCACAAATTGCGAGATCATGACCTGAGCTGAAGTCGGACACTCAACCGACTGAGCCACCCAGGCGCCCCTCAAAAGTATTTTTTTGAGAGGGGCGCCTGCGTGGCCCAGTTGGTTGAGCATCCGGCTCTTGGTTTCAGCTCAGGTCATGACCTCACAGTTTGTGGGGTCCTGCCCTGTGTTGGGCTCCACACGGATAGTGCAGAGCCTGCTAAGGATCCTCTTTCTCCCTCTCTCTCTGCTCCTCTGCCCCAGCTCATGCTCGCGCATGCTCTCTCTCTCAAAATAAAATTTTTAAAGTGTTTTATTGAGAAGCTACTATGTGCTGTTCCTCCAAATCTCAATTAATAGATTGAGATTAGTAGAAATTGACAGAAAGGAAAGCCTTTTTCAGACGTTTAATCCTTCTTTAGATCAGCAGGTCCTACCTTTTCCAAATTCTTTAGGAATAATCTCACAAGGGGGCAGTCCACAAATATTTCCCCAGCCAGCCTGCTCCACATCCTACATGTCTCTTGTCATCGTGCCATCTTTAGGGTCTGTCAAGGCTGGGGGTAAGGAGAGAAAGACACCAAGAGGAAGAAGGACCCCGGGCATAGGACGGAGCACCACTCCCCCAAAACCTCATCCGGTTTCCACTTTGACTATCCTTTTCTCATTTCCTCTGTCCATTTTCCCCTAATCTCGGGTGTGTTTTCCCACCCCAAGGCATTTCTAACAATTCCAGCCATCTTCCCCACCAACAACATCCTTGGTACTTACAAAGTTTGCTGATAAGGCCACAGGTGAAATCAGACTATAATGGTGTCTCTTTGACAAACCAAAAGCTTTCTAAATCCTAACTGGCTAGATTCTCTTATTGGAAGCAATCTTTGTTATAATGTATTTTATGATCTCTTAGAGTTTGTAATATTGGGATTTGTGTTTATCTTACTTTAATTTTATTTATCTATTTATTTATTTTGAGAGAGAAAGACAGAGCACAAGCGGGGTAAGGGCAGAGAGAGAGAGAGAGAGAGAGAGAGAGAGAGGGAGACACAGAATCCCAAGCAGGCTCCAGGCTCTGAGGTGTCAGCACAGAGCCCGACGCGGGGCTCAAACTCACAAATTGCAAGATCATGACCTGAGCCGAAGTCGGACACTCAACTGACTGAGCCACCCGGGCGCCCCTGTAGTATTGGGATATTGTAATAGCCCTGGAATGCTGCATCAGGTTCCGTCTCATATCACACATTCCAGAAAACTAAAGACCACGATATATGGTTTTGGTGGCCTGGACCTGTAAGCACTCACTACATGCTATTTGGGGATACCGTCCATGCGAAGGTGGCTTAGATAACCTTCAGTCACCCATCTCTTGGAACCGTGTAGGGTAAAAGTACTTTGATCCGTTTGTTAACATAGTCAGTGTGTGTTGACTGGTGTCATTGTCCTTGTTTAGTTACACTCCATACATAAAGAGCACATAGGACACAGGGCAATCTGTAAGTGCTGAATGGGAACCAGTCAAAATGGCCGGGTCTCTACGCTCAGGGCACCTGGTCCCGCACAGAGTCAGTGGCAGGTTCTGGGACACCACAGTGCCGGGCAGAATCTGCCACCTGGCATGTGAAGTGTGTGCGCAACATGTGGTAGGGGCTCGGGGTGCGAGCGGCCCCCTCCGGCTGGGGTGAGGAGGCCAGCTGGGTGGGACGCAGGCATGTCACCCGGTAGAGTGGATGGGGAGGCATGCCACCGGGAGGGAGAGGAAGGGAGAGGGTGCAGGGCACAGAGAAGGGCGTTTACAAAGGACTTGTCTAGGATCCAGTGCAGAATGAGAAGAGTCAGGGGGCAAAACTCACTCAGCTCAGCTCTCAGTACTAATAATTCTCATTATTAGTAGGAACAACATCCATTTGTTGAACCCTTGACACATGCCAGGCACTTGGCTCTTCACACATGAATTCTAAGGAACCCCACACGCACCCCACCCTGGTTTACAGATTAGGACATCGAGGCCCACCCAGAACTGGGGCTTAACCCGGCTCATCTGGCCGCAGGCCTTGTTTTCTTCCCTACATCATGTTGCCAGGTGACCGTGAGACTGGTGATTTCGGAGAATTTTCCAGAGCTGTGGCGGTATTGTATCCGTTTATTTACATGTCTAGCCCGTTCATTCTTTTGTGAATTCTCCTCAGTAGTTTGGTTTCTTTTTTTTTTTTTTTAATGTTTTTATTTATTTTTGAGAGAGAGAGAGAGAGAGAGAGAGAGACAGCGTGAGCAGGGGAGGGTCCGAGAGAGAGGGAGACACGGAATCCGAAGACAGGCCCCAGGCTCTGAGCTGTCAGCACAGAGCCGGACGCGGGGCTCGAACCCACGAACAGTGAGATCATGACCTGAGCCGAAGTCGGACGCTTAACCGACTGAGTCACCCAGGCGCCCTGGTAGTTTGGTGTCTGCAGCATTGCTGGGCCGCGGAAGCAGGGGCCTCCAGGTTGCCTGTTGAGCGTGTCTGAGTGAAGAAAAGCTTCCCCAGGGCCAAGTCCAAGGACAGGACCGTGTTTACTTGGCTTCGAGTGCCGGCTACCACGTGGCCCTGTGCACACCGCCGGTCCCGTGGGGAGTGTCCGTCCACAAAACCTTTTCTTCTTTTCCCCCAGCAAGCGTGTGAGGCCTAGAGGTGCCCCAGATTCGCACAGCGCCTCCCATGTCTCGTGAGCGCTGGACTGAAGTCAAAGCCAGCTCTGCCCTGATGGAAGATTCTCCCCTTTCGAGACTGCCTCTCAGGCTGTGATTGCTTCACTGGCCACCTGCAGAGGGGACAGGGCCGCCAGGAATTCCCAGGGGACTCACTACCCAGGCAGACCCTCGGAGGCCCTCAGAGGTCAGGGACCACATTCCACCACCACCCCGCCCCACTGCCTTCCCTGGGGTTCTCAGGCAGAGCCTGGCCTGCTCTGTCTCCCAGGTACCTGGAATGTAGCACGTCCCATGTTCCCATCATTGCCTCATCCGCCTCTCCCCGTGGTGGAGGGGAGCTCCTTGAGGGTCCAACTGTTTCTAATTTAGCTGAAAACGATGCCCCCCCCCCACAGGATTTGGCACTTTGCTACATTCCATACATATTTGCTGGAGAAACAAACAAGAAGTGTTCCATGAGGTAAAGGCAAGCCCTCCAAGGGGACATGCCCGGAGGCTGTTTGGATCCAGGCCACTGGAACTTTGGAGAAAATTCAGGCCTAGGGAGAGAACTTTACACGTGCAAATACTGAGAGAATATTCGAACCGCCACCGAAGGGAAGGTGGGTGAGAAGAAAAGTTGGGACACCCCAGGACAGTGCAGAAGGAGAAATGCACACCACATCTCTCTCTCTCTCTCTCTCTCTCTCTCTCTCTCTCTCTCTCTCTCTTTCTTAATTAAAACCGAAGCAGGTTCCAGGCTCTGAGCTGTCGACACAGAGCCGGACCCAGGACTTGAACTCACAAACTGTAAGATCGTGACCTGAACCAAGGACAAGCCACCCAGGCGCCCTCACACCAAACGTGTCTGAGTTTTTAGGGTTCGAGGGAACCAAGTAGATTATATTGTGACAGCCGCAATGCCAGGAGAGGCTTTCTTTTCCAGCGAAATTTAGTAGCTAGTGCTTTGCTGCATGCGTCTGCCGGAGATCTAGAAATATGAAACGAATTTGAAACCACACGACTAAGGACTGGGAGGAGAGGAAACAACACGCATGGAGTTCCTATTCTGGCCTTTACCGCTTTAAGGCTTTAAGGCATTGTCCCGACAACCCGGGGAGGTGGTTTTGTTGTCCCCATTTTATTTTATTTATTTATTTTAATTTTTTTAATGTTTTTATTTATTTTTGAGAGAGAGACAGACAGCGTGAGCGGGGAGGGTCAGAGAGGGAGGGAGACACAGAATCCAAAGCAGACTCTAGGCTCTGAGCTGTCAGCACAGTGCCTGATGCGGGGCTCGAACCCACAAACCGTGAGATCATGACCTGAGCCAAAGTCGGACGCTTAACCGACTGAGCCACCCAGACACCCCTGTTATCCCCATTTTAAAGACGAGGGAATTTAGGCTCAGAGAAGTGGAACAATTACCCAGCATCACTCAGACGTGAAGTACGAGACGGCTGACTTCACAGAGCTGCATGGACTTGATTCTCAGCTTTAAGCGGGGCCCTCCCCTTGGCGTCAGATCTTCCGTTCTGCCTGCACATCCCTGCGAGCTGCTGGAGAAATCCCAGCCCATTTCAGCTCAGGAAAGAGACAAAACTTCAGCATCCCTTGGGGATGTTACCTCATCTGCTCTTGGGTCAAATACTTTCTTTTCATTGTCCAAGCAGCCTCTGCTTGTGAGTTTTTCCAGCCCTGGCTGACAGCTCTGTCTACAGCCAGAGGTACCGTCTCCACCAACTTCCCCAATTCCCCCCAGCTGGGCTCCGTGAGATGCTTGTATGGTATACACGGCTGGTTATCTGGTGCTCTGAACAGGTGGCCCCTGGACCTTTCTCCGCTTCCCTTGTTTCTTGAGACTTGAAGCTATTAAAAAACAAACAAACACATAAAAACCAGCATTCATGTGAGGTTAGGCTGAAACCTGCTAGAGTCAACCAAATGCCTTCGATGGGTAATCATACGTAAAAAGGGGAGTTAATTTTATGATATAAGAAGCACTAACATGCCGGCCGGGGGATGACATACGATCGTCAGGCACACACGTCCAAACCACACTGCATCCCGGAGAGGGACCGTGGCAGAGAGGCTCACGGCATCCCACGCTGTTTGTGGGGGTGCTGGGAAGGAAAGAGTGTGGGGCTCCCCCTGCCCCACTCCTCACTGGCTTAGGACTTTGGACCAGCCTGTAACCCCACAGAACTATAAACCTCCAGGACTTACAGGATAAGAGGGAGGGCTCTTTATACATGTCAATAATTTTTCCTTTCTAGACCTACCCATTGTTGTCATTAACCGGTCCGCCGGGGCTCTCTCTCTCTTACCTGGTGACTTTAATACACTCACATGGATTTTGGTAATGGATGCATTTAGACTTATTTCCACTACCTTATTGTTGATTTCTGTTGGCCATGCTTCCTCCCTGTCTCTGTCTCTCTTTCTGCTTTTAATTAATTGATTGATTCGGGGGTTTTGGGGGTTTTTTTTTGTTTTTTTTTTTGGTTTTTTTTTTTTTTTTGCTTAACTCAGGAAAGCTGTTATAGTCACAGTTATGGCCTTTACAGAGAAAGGGTACAGATTAAAATCAGCAGTGGTAAAAGGTACGGCATGGAGCCCAGGAGGACCAAGCACAGGCCACCAGCTGTCTTCCCCCGGAGGGTTCTTGGCCACAGCACTCTTTTCTTCCAGCAACAGTACATGACACAAGCGACAGTATTACTAGCCAGGCAGGCTCACGTGAGTCTTAGTGTCTGGGGTTTTTGTTGGGGGTGTGTCACTCAGACACTCTTGTTACCTGGGCCTTGGATGTCATAACCCACGAATCACTGCCAAATCCAATGTTGTGAAGTTTTTGTCCTACGTTTTCTTCTAAGGGTTTTAGGTCTGACATCTAAATTCCTGAGCCACTGTGAGTTAATTTTTGCATGTGGCATTAGGTCGGGGTCCAGCTTCATTCTTTTGCATGGATGGATGGATATCCAATATTCCCAGCACCATTTGCTGAAAAGACTGTCTTTTCCCCATTGAATGGTCTTGACATTCTAGTCAAAAACTATTTGACGAAATACACAGGGGCTTATTTCTGGGCTCTCTCTGACTTTAATTTTATATCCCCACATTTTACCTCTGCACATTTGGAAACACAACATTCTACTTCTAATTCTTTAGTGGTTCTCAAACTTGAATGCGCCCCAGAAACTCCTGGAAGACTTCCCAACACAGATCACCGACTCCTCATGCCACGCTTCTGATTCAGCAGGGCCATGGTGGGGCCTCAGAATCTGCATTTCTAATAAAGTCTTCAAATGATGCTGAAGACACTCCTGTAGGGACCATACTTTACAAACCAGTGCTTTAGAGCAAAGAGTTGTTAACTTTGGGAAGAGAGATACTTTGAGTTTCTGATAAAATATTGATCATCCTCCCCAAACTACCTGTACCCGTAAAATTCTGCATTCAGTCTTCAGGGTCCACAGTCCTTCCACCCCAGGCTAATTCACGGATGCTTTCGGAATCCCTGAGGACCTCTAGTTAAGATCTCTACTTCTGAAGTTGGTTGCATTATTTGGGGAAACTCAAGGATTAAAATGCAGGATCTGCAGTCAGAGGGCGCTATGGTAACCTGAGCATGCAAATCCAATTCTTTCACTCATTGTTTCAGCCAGCAAATTGTTCCTGAGCTCTTAGTGGGTGGCAAGCATTGGATGAGGTGATGATGATAAAATCCCAACTTCCACATAGGCCACGCGTGGCAAGTGAGAAAAACATGGACCTGTAGGCAATTGTACCCTTTGTGATAAGTGTAATTTCATGGAGAACAGGTTAACAATAGCGGAGTCATAAAGCCTTTCAGCCCAGGCCCTCCCAAGTCCAAGGGGCAACCCCACCCATATTTGAGTCAAGGCCTATAGTCCCATTTCCAAGATATGGGCATATTTCAGTCCTCGCTCTATGACATGGTGACTGGTTATTCCACGGAAAGTTCCTTCTGGGTTTGATCTTGGTGCTGTGAGGTCCAGCAAATGAAGCACTTGAACAAAAGAGGGGAAGACAGTGGTGGAAAGTTTCACAGAGAAAGTGGTATTAAAGCCAAGAGCTCATTAATGAACAAGACTTAGGCCAAGGAACATGGGAAGGGGGTAAATATGTTTCAAACAGTGAGAACAGTATGTCAGAAGGCCTAGTGATAAAATCCAGGTTAAAGCATTTAGACATCTTTTCCTTAAAAAAAAAAAAAAAAAAAAAGTGGGGGTGGGGGAACCTGAGCTACTGAAGGATTTTGAAGAGGGGAGGGAGAGGCATCATGGACAGACGTGGCCAGTGCAGTTGCATAGGATGTGCACTTGGATAGTTGGAGTTTAATGCTCCTGTAGTTGCTTAAATTTCTTAAGAATTTTCTCTTTGAGTTTGTTTTCTGTAGGTGAAGTTGCATGGGACAGTGGAATGTGTCAGGAGCTTGGAGCCTCTGATCATGTGTGGTCCCACCTCTTACACCTTCCTGCCTCCTAGGATATGTTCTCAGCCACCTATTTCCTATCTCCTGGTACGTGGCCCTGCCTAACTCCCCCTCCCTACCCTTGCCCCACTGTGGCTCCTGCCCCCTGCCCAGGGAGATGAGAGCAGGAGGCCCATGTCTTGTCATCACCTTCCACTCTTGGAGGGGCCCAGATGAACACATGTGGAAGGTTGGATAAAGCCTCATGGCATCTCAGGGCAGAGAAAGGCTGTAGCCATCCCCACCCCAAGCTGGCAGCCCCACAGCACACTCAGTGAGCAACTCAAGCAACTCAGGGTACCAAGCACATCCCAGTGTGGAGGTTGTAACACTTTGGGGGTCACCATCAGCCATGGGTTGGGACAGTAGAGCCTGCGGAGAGAGGACATTAACTTCCCAGTCCCAAGTGGGGCCCTGTATTTCCCTGGTCCTGGCAAGAGCTTTTAATTTCATAAAGATGAACACAAGCTGCAATGTCGACAATGTGAGTGCAGGCAGCAGTGGGGGCACAACGGGAGAGCAGGAGGGCAGCTAGGATATTGTACATGAGTGACCACACTCTGGGGGGAGTGCCGAGAAGAGGAGGAGGGCTGGAGGGACTTGACAGAGCTGGTTGAAAACCAAAGGATTTGGAGAGCCAGGAGTCAGACGATCCTACACGTCCAACGTGAGCAATGAGGAACTAATGCTACAATTCACCATCCCCAGGAAGACACACAAACGGTTGTGAGGAGCGGGAAGGGGACATGCTGGGGAAGGTGGGAATTCAGTTTTGGACACAAGTGTTCGAGTTGTCTATTGACTTGCGGGTAGAGATGGCCGGGCGCCATTGGGGTGTGGGACTCCCAGAAGTGAGATCTGCATAGAAACTTAGGTCTGGGAATCCCCTAATCTTTCCTCTCCACCCCCTAATCTTTCCATCGGTCTCACTCTCTTGTTCCCAATACACTTGTGCCTCAACTGAAGTAAAACTAGTGTCCTGCTGTCTACTCCATTTTCTCCAAACCATTGGCTCTCCCTGCACCCCCGTTTGTTTTCAAGTGCATGATTGCTAAGTTTAATTCAATGGTTTATCCAATCTTGTTTGGTTAAAACAACAAAATGCCCCTATCAAAACTACAATATGGGGTGAGTATGGGCTTCTTGTTTTCTATACAGCTCTGGAAAGAAGTTGGCACCCAATGCACACTAAAAAAAGTTTTAAGCCTTAATAATAACACAGATTAATAATTTCCCAGTGCAGCTTAGAAGTGGAAAACAGGATGCTGAGTTAATGAATCTTTCGAATACAGGCAGTCCCCAGCGTATAGGGCATTTCCAAATATAAATGGCCGCCCTCCTGCTTCTGCCGGTGACCAGACTCCCAGGCACTCTAAACCCGCATCTACAGCCTTAGGAAGGGAAGGATGGGGAGAGAAGTTAAAGCAGGGCATCTGTCTCTACTGTGCAGAGACTCTTGCTACATTTCTTGATCCCCATCCCTCCATCCCCATCTCCATCAGAGATCCTGCTGATGGACAGAAGTAGAAAGCTCTTCCCCTTGCC
The DNA here is from genome assembly GCA_028646485.1 of Cryptoprocta ferox. Taxonomy (NCBI): domain Eukaryota; kingdom Metazoa; phylum Chordata; class Mammalia; order Carnivora; family Eupleridae; genus Cryptoprocta; species Cryptoprocta ferox. Next base: position 69,248,004 of record CM053574.1, read on the forward strand.
AGGTAGACAGTGAGGGGAGGGGTGGAGCCATTGGCTTCCTTTTAGTTCCTTTTGTCTCCAGCCTGTATCAAGTGACACACCATTTTAATATTTGTCTCACTCATTCCATCAAACCTTCTCCCCTGGCTGTCTGCTCCACCCACTCTGTTCACCTCCAATCTACCCATTAGGTTGCTGGGGACATTCAGGGTGTCTTCTTCACTTAGCTACCGAGTGCAGCTAAATAGAAATCCCATGACAGCCCTCAATGGCATGCCTTCAATTTAGCTGAATCTCACTGGGTCCAGCCAACATTCTACATGTCCCGTCAGCTCCTTCTCTTGTGGACTAATGTGAGAGAGAGGGAACCCCACGAACTCAATCTGAGCAGAGCAGAGAGGTCTGGGGAACGTGCTGGGAGGAGGGCCGAGACAGGGAAGGCTGGAGAGGAGCTCAGAGATCCAGTCATGAAGGGCTTCTTATGTCCCACCAAGGAGTCCAGACTTGATCCGGAAGGTTCTCAGAGCCACCTAGTGACGTTCAGCCAAAGAGTTACATGATTGGATCTGTGTTGTTAAGAGATGCCTCAGTTTCATTTAGACATTGAGTCACCAGGCTTGGAAAGACTGGATTAAGGTGAGAGGCATTATGGAGAACAGGGGAGGTATCAAGAGATCCCAAGGGAATGGGATCAGCAGGACTCAGTAACTGACCAAATACATGAGCTGAAAAAGAGCAGGGAGTTGGGTGAAGACCACCCAGTTTCAGTGGGGCTCTTCCCCAGGACAGGGGTGCATCAGATGGCATAAGCTCAGTTTGAGGGAAGACTCCAGCTTCACTTTCTTATCAGCCACTCCTCAACTCACTGCCAATTAGCTTGTATCGCAACATGCTGTTAGTAAGATCGCCAACAACTATCAAGCTGCCAAGCCCAACGATGAGCCCAAGCCCTTATTTCACTTCTCCGAGACATCGGCTATTACCCACAACTCTAATACTAGACAGATCCACTTGGGTGTCTGGTGCCACAACAAACTTATCAGTCACACCCCCACCCAACTCATCGTCTGCTTCCGAAAACCCAACTGTCGTCTTGCGTTCCCCTTGGGGCATGGGCACTCCCATCAGGTCAGAATTCTGCAAGTCCTTCTCATTCACCTCCCTCATTCCCTCGGTTATAAAATCCATTCTCCTGAGTATGTCTTCAGTCTGAATCTGCTCCTCATTCACAAAGCCACAATTTTGATTCAGGCCCTCATCATTTCTCACCAGGCTAGTGCAAGTGTCACTTCCCTGGTCTCACCAGTCCCTTTCTCCTTTCCTTGTCTTCCGCCCTGCCACCTGAATTATTCTTTTCAAAGAGCACCTGGTTAGAGTCTTTCAATGATCTTGATACCTTTCAAGACAAAAGTCAAAAGCCTTAGCGCCTTAGCTCAGCACACAGGTCCCTTCCTGACTGGACTCTTGTTACCTCGTTAGCATCATCTCCTAACTTCCTCACACCCCACTGCATGGAATCCCCTCCCTCCCCTGAGCTCATCATGCATTTCCCACCTCTGTGTCTCTCTGTTACTCTTCTCCTGGCTCAGAAAGTGCTTCCCTCCCTGATTTCTTCATCTAGAACTTAAATGCCAGGTAATACCTACTTGTCCTTCCAAATTCACCTCATCTCAACACCAGAAGTCCTTATTCTGAATTAAATTCCTCTCTCGGACTCTAAGTCACTGAGGTAGTCCTCTGTCATAGGGCTTACCGACAGTGCTGTTTAACGATCTGTTTCCCATCTGCTTCTCTCTTAAACTAGATTTTGCCCACATCAAGTATAGTATCTGACATATAACAGATGTGTGGCAAGGTTGCTAACTCATGCATGGTTTGCTAATCCTTTGATGTGTAGACAAAACTGTAATGACTTTGGCCTCTAAGTAACCTTATCATTTTCTCATGCTCCCATTGAATGGCAACTGGGAAAATTTTAATGAAATGTCTGATCTCACGTAAAGCTCAGCCCATCTGATAATTTAAAATTTTTCTTCAGGTAGTGTTGTGCTTCTCGTATAGAATTGCTCATTCTCTTAGACGGCCCTCCCTTACCCCTGCTTCTGTTTCCAAAATGGCACCTGATGTTTAGGGGAGAGACATGTGGCTTCCTTGTCCAGTGGTAGTGGGGGATGAGAGATTCCTGGAACTTCTGCAGGCATTGGGGTACATACTCTTGGTATCTATTGCCTGTTGGTGTAAAGTCCCTCTCTGCTTGGTTGTTGCACGCCCAGATTATCTTGAGTCTGAAGTCTGTAGCTGATGAGTTCATAAGGTGCCTTTCTGCCATGTGCAGTAATCCCAGAGGTGCCTCTAGCTGATTCTACCTCCCCTTATTTCTTACTGACTGCAGATACCTTAGTATCCCTCATAGTACAAAATCAATGATCGCAGGTTCCAAGATCCCATTATTAAGCTTTCTGTCAACACCCCCCACTGTGCTTTCTTACTCAGATTCTCTTCTAAGTATTCACAACAGGAAACATTTTGTCCAGCCTTACTTACCTTCTGTGGATTTGGATTATTAAAACAGGACTAAGGTGAAAGATACCCTCCCCCGGAAACATGGCTCTGCAGATCCTAACTGAGCATCCCTGACAGAAAGTCAGCCCATTGACAGTATGCCATTGTGCCCCCAATGGTGTTTAACCTACACAAGACACACCAAAAACTTCCTGTTCCCAGGGGAAAGGATTTCTCCTAACATTCCCAATAAATCTAGTAAACAGAGGTGTGAGTCATTTCACTGAGTCCTCTAAAGAAAGAGTCAATGAATAAAGGCTCTTTTATGAGTCATCTGGTTATGCTGCTAGACAAGAACCATCTCAAAGCAGTTACCACAAAGGCAATATGAGAGATGTGTCAAACATTTCCTCTTCCTCTACAGCATGTGTTAGAGGAAGTTCATGGCCCTGGTAGGCACGATTCTGTGGTTGAACATTTGTTCCTGGTCCCATCATTGCGTCATCATCTTCAGGTTCCCTGTCTCATGGTGGGTCCAGAATTGCCTCAGCAAGGGCTCCAAGCAGGATTGGATCCCACTCCAAGCAGATTGGAAGAATGAGATAAGGAGAAATGACAGGAGGTTGGAAATGTGGAGACCTGAGGAATATGACAAAAAATCCAAGGGTCTGTAGCAAAGAGCAAAAGTGAAGGGGGTGGTTGGGAGCATCATTTTATTCCTTGACCCCTTCTTGGCCCTCTAAGTAAGCCCAGATGATCCCTGTGCACCCACCTCCCACGTGTCTACTCCATCACACGTGTGTGACACTTGCATTAGGACTTGACAAGTAAAATCCAATTTGGCACCAAAAAGAGGAATACGGGGGGGGTACCAGGGCAAGTTTGAAACCTAGAGGTGCCTGGGGCTAGAACTAATCTTGGAATAGGCTTTGGATTTGCATCTCAAGGTTGGATAGACCATATCTAGAAGCATCAAAATGCTGGAGGTAGGAAGAAAAGAAATCTGGGGTTGGCGTGGCGGGAGAGAGAAAGGCAGACAGACAGATAGACAGAGAGGGACATTACTCAAGATAGGAGGAGAGTACACTGGGATGAGGAGAACCGAGTCAGAGCCCAGGAGTCAAGCAGAAGCGGAGCTCAGGGCATGGAGTAAGGAAGAGAATGCACCCATTGTCCCTCAAATCTATTTGTGTATCCAGGTGGGTACACAGCCAGCTTCATGGGCAGGCAAACTACCTTTCCCAGAGCCCTGAACTCAGAAGGGCCTGCACATGGTTTAATGCTCGGCCAAATTTCAAGAAATTCTTAATTATATTTGAACCAGAGCCTTGTCAATTTCATTTTGCACCGGACCCCACAAATAACACAGTCTGTCCTGGGTGGGGGTGTTGAGGACCTCGTCTGCACAGTGCCTTTGGCTCAGGACACACTGATGCCCCCACCCCCAATCTCTCCGGGGGCAAGGAAAAGGAAGTTCCTTCACTGGTACCGTTCAACCAATTTCAAATGCCCTTTAAAACGAGGCTGAAGAAAGGTGCTTCTTGGGGCGCCTGGGTGGCTCAGTCGCTTAAGCGTCCAACTTCGGCTCAGGTCATGATCTCACGGTTCGTGGGTTCGAGCCCCGCATTGGCTCTGTGCTAACAGCTCAGAGCCTGGAGCCTGCTTCGGATTCTGTGTCTCCCTCTCTCTCTCTGCCCCTCCCCTGCTTGTGCTCTGTCTCTATCTCTCAAGAATAAATAAACATTAAAAAAAAGGTACCTCTTAAATTTTATGTAATATCAAGGGCCTTCTGGCCATTAAGGATGACTGTGCTGATGACAGAAGCCATCTTTAGTTTTGAATGAGCTCACTTCTAAAAATTCTCAGTAAGTGCATCCTTTGTAGGACAATCCTCCAAAGAAATACCAGCACAGTTGCTTTTAGTGTTTGGCTTTGTATACTTAATAAATAAATATAAAAGCATATATTTGTGCTCTATTTATTTTTCTGTGTTTTTTGTTATGAATTGTTGGCATTTCTATGGTATGATCTTATTTTCCAGGATTTATTCTCTATTTATAACATTATGAGCATAAGAAAGATGGAGATAAAGGATCGTTCAAGGTAACATGAATTTTCAAAAAGATTAGAAATATATAGAGAAAAACTGAAAGACTCACTGATTTTCTTATACTTTCAATGTCTCAGACATGCAAACACATGCACACACGCTAACATACACATGAACACACAAACACACACACATGCTAACACACAAGCAAACACACAAAATACACACACATGCCAACACGCACGCACACACACACACATTCATACACACACACATTTCCCTCAGCCTAAATCAAACAGGCACGTTTGGTTCTTCTTCCAAAGCACCGTCTAGTTAAACAAGGGGCACACAGATTTCCACCAGACAGGGGAAAAGCAATGCATCTGTCCTGTTCATTCCTGTATCCCCTTTGCTCAGTACAGTGTTAAATCAACGCTGTATTTGTTGAATAAATGAATGAAAGATACCTGACTAACAATGTAGTAAATTTTCCATAGCTTTAATGCCAAGCAGGGACATGGTTTGTTAACATCATACAGTGTTGGTATGCCTATGGGAACACGGAGGAATTACCTACATGCACTCACCAAGAAGAGAAGCAATATCAGAGAGACAGATGGGCAAGAAGGACACTGGGAAAAAATAGGAAAGAAGAAAGTTTTCTTTGGTATCTTCAGCCTCATCTTTTTGCTTCATTTTTTCTCTAACTCCCCTTCCCATCTTAGTACCCCCCATTGCTCAGGGCCCCTACTTTCATCTGCCTCTTTTCCAGTGACATCTATAAATGGAGTGTCTGATAGACTCACTCATACTAAAGTACGAATGGCTGCTACCATTTTTTTGAATGAGCTTTCTGAATGAGTGTATTTATTTTTTAATAGAGGAAAAAGGAATGGGTTACAACCTGTGGCACTCCCAGAATTAAGGGATTCCTTAGAAATATAAGGAGCTTGGAGGTGGGAATTTTAGGTAGAAGTGACCCTGCTTTAAAAAACAAACAAACAAACAAACAAACAAACAAGACTTGTTCCTTTTGAAATAGAGTAACTGCCCAAGTGGAGGGCATTCTCATAGAACTTCCATACCTTTTCCTTTTTTATGTGCCCCCATAAGCTCAATGTACGGTAAGAGAGAAATAGAAAAAGATAGAAAGAGAAGCACGCAATATAGGAATATGAGCTGCCTGACCCAACTGAAAAATCATGTCTGAATTTCAAATCCTCAGCGGGGGCTCTGCTCTCTTTCAAAGGCAGAAGCAACCAGTCCTGGGTGAGTCAACCCAGGACAGGCCCTCGAGGCTGTCTGACCACAGGGCTGGACGCTCTGGGCCAGCCTCAGCACATTTTGCCCCACCTTGGGCTGCTTGGACAGCCAGACCTACACTTTAAATCAGTCTTTGGCTCGTCTTTCATCCTCAGAGTATGAACTAGCGCCTGGTCCAGCTGGCCATCAGCCAACCAGGCAGCATTTACGGAGCCTTTCCTCCTCTCAGGGACCCAGAGCAGGGTCTGTCTGTGAGGTATGCAAAGATAAAGAAAAGGAGCTAGGAATCCAGCTGGGGTATGAAGACCTCAGCACATCAAAGGTAGCGAATAAAGAGGAACAGAGAGGACTCTCACCTCTGTTGAGAAAAAGATCCCATCACCATCTTTGTCTTTAGAACACCATAGAATTTAATTGCGTCAGGGGTTGCTCCAAATTCCATTCATCCTCAACTCATTAGCTCAGGAAGTGCCACAAATTTACTTTCCAATCATCCAAACAAATAAGTCACTTGAATGCACAATATAGCCTATGTACACATTGCGTGTGTGTGTTTGTACGTCCATGAGAAATGCCTCTTTACCCTCATCAAAGACTTTTTTTTTTTGCTGACATTATCTCTTAAGACACTAAGAATCTTTACTTCATAATTGTTGAATTTTGTCATCCATACATTTATCTACATTTCTCTGGAATACACACACACACACACACACACACACACGTGCAGTACAGAGCAATTATTAGAGGCAGCGACGATTTTTATTATTATTTTATATATCCCTCCTTTTTCACCAAGAGGGGAATTATCTCCCCTTAGTAAAAGGTAGCAGCTGCATTAAAATCAGCTATGGAGTTTAAGTAATAGCCCCCTATTTTCTTCCCCTTCATGTCTGTTTGTTTTTAATATTTGTTTTTGAGAGAGAGACAGAGACAGAGTGTGAGCAGGGAAGGGGCAGAGAGAGGGTGAGACACAGAATCCAAAGCAGGCTCCAGGCTCTGAGCTGTCAGCACAGAGCCCGACTCGGGGCTCAAACCCACCAGCTGTGAGATCATGACCTGAGCCGAAGGCAGATGCTCAACCAACTAAGCCACCCAGGTGCCTCAGTTTCTTCTTTTTTAACTTTATTTATTTAGTCTTTTTATATAAATTTTTTTTAACATTTATTTATTTTTGAGAGTGAGACAGAGAATGAGTGGGGGAGGGGCAGAGAGAGAGGGAGACACAGAATCCAAAGCAGGCTCCAGGCTCCAAGCTGTCAACACAGAGCCTGATGCGGGGCTTAAACCCATGAACCATGAGACCCTGACCTGAGCCGAAGTCGGATGCTCAACTGACTGAGCCACCCAGGCGCCCCTATTTATTTAGTTTTGAGAAAGGGGGGGAGGGAGAGAGAGAGAGAGAGAGAGAGAGAGAGAGAGAGAGAGAGAATCCCAAGCAGACTCTGTGCTATCAGCGTGGAACCCAACACAGGACTCGAACTCACGTAGTATGAGATCATGACCTGAGCCAAAATCAAGACTCCAATGCGTAACCGACTTAGCCACGCAGGCGCCCCTCATGTTTCTGTTTCTCTCTCTCCTCGTGTCCTATATGTTTTCCCCATGTCATATGGATGTCTTTTCTTTAGACCCTTGATCTGGGATGAGAACAAGGAGAATGAGACTCTCTGCATGGAAGGAATGTGTGGGGGTGGGGAGAGGGGGCGAGGGGGAAGCATTGGAAAGCTCAACTCTAATTCTGGCTTTGTGACATGGTTCTGGGACCTGCTAGTTGCTTGAACATCAGCATTAGGGCTCATTTAAACTTTTGTTTTCTTAAGGTGACCAGCAGTACCGGGGGCATCAAGGGGACACGGAATGAGTTTCAACTGGATGAAGGAGGTCACGTACAGGTGAGGCAGAAGTGTATCGGAGCCGTATTGAGCAACAAACAGAGTTTCTTTCCCTCTGCGTGATTGCATTCCCCTTTCAACTTGATCTCAAGTACTCAAGTTTTCCACCACTCTAGCTCTCTTCTTTCCTAAACCTGAATTAGTCACTGCATTTCTCATAAGCTAACTTGTGACAACAGAGTCAGCGGAGGGGGACAAGCCCTGCCCTTGTTCATGACTGTTTCTCAAACAGGCACCATGGGTTTCAATAATTCAGTAACGCGAAACAAGAGGAGCGGCTAGCCGATGTTTCCCCCTTTTCCTTTTGGACAATTCATCAATTGCCAAGTAACTCTCTGTGTGATTTAGACAAGTGACAACCTCTCTGATCTCCAGTTGTGTTACCTATAATGCGAGAGGCATTATTCCGCCTGTCCTCCCTTGTAGCTGTAACGATGCTTATCCTCACGTTCAAGGGCACAGCTAATTTTTCTGCTGTGAGCCAAAAGATGGGGACATGTACCCAGAGATGTGAGTTTGAGAGCCAGGGCTGTGAAACAATGTTGATATTTGGGAGGTGTGATAAAGACCCAGGCCAGGAGACCCTAAGATATGGAGAAAGATGGTGCTTGGGGTGGGGAATGGAAGACGACGGAATGTGTAAAGGAGAAGTCGGTGAATGAAGCATCCACCCACAGGAGCAGGGTGGGAACCGCACGCTGGAAGGGGAAAGAACCATGGAAAACAAAGGTTATGGCTTGAAAACTTGAGGATGACAACCAGTGCTGACAGGGGCTGACGTGTCCTCTCACTTGGTTTCTGTAGAATGACCCCAGCTGAAGAGAACTGAGGCATCACTCTTGGGTTTGACCCAGGGGTCTACACTTCATGCTGGAAAAGGAGAGACCAACTGGGGGGAGGGGGGCAGGGCAGAGAGGAGCGGGGGCCAGGCTGAGCCAGGTAATGACTTGGTAAGGACTTGGCTTTCTTGGTGCTGGGGGACTGAGAGAAGGCTCTAGTTTGGACTTCATGTAAAAGCAAGGTGCAGCCTGCAGGGACATTGAACGAGGACCCGATGCTGGATACAGGCGGCACAACAGAGACTGAGAAAGGATGCCCAAGTGGTAGCATGGCTTGGATCGGGCGTCCCCCAGGCCTCTGGGCTGCCACTAAGGGGGCCAGCTCAAATCCGCTGGAGCACCGCTAAGCAGCCGGCCCCCAGCGCTACAGAACTCAGGCTCCAGGAGATGCTACTGGGCCTGGCGACTCTCTCTCAACCTCAGCTCCAGGTCCTTCTGCACTGGCTTCACTCTTGGACAGACCCTTTCTGCACGGTGGCCGGTGGCAGCCTGGGGACCACATCCATCAGTGGGGCGCTCCCAGAGAAAAGGGGCCCCTCCTCCCCACTGTTTTGGAAGAAGCTCTGGGAAGGAGGCATCATGGACCGAGTTGACTCTCGTGCTGTCCTGAGCCAGTCACGAGGGGCTGGGATGACACAGAACGGACCCCACCAGTGCTCAGCTGGAATGACAGTGGTGAAACGTGGTTCCCCACAGGACCACCAAAGAGCTCTTATCAGAAGGGAGAACTGGGAACTGGGCAGGTAGAAGCACACTGATCCAGCATGTACCTGGAACTAGCCTTAGCTGCATGTAGCAGACATCCAGAAAGTTCTGCAGAGAGAAGTAGTTATTTCTACGCAGTCACTGGCTGAATCCACACTGTAGGGACAACCCATCATGAGTTTCCAGGAGAAGCAAAAGGAAAAGGTGGACATCTGAGCATGAGGGGCGGTGGAAGTCCTCAGAGACAGAATTCAAAGAAATCTTCTGGTAAGTCTATTCTACTTCAAAGCCGTAAACCCTCCCAGAATGATTTCTGTGTCTATACTAAAAGTCAGCTTCAGGGTAAGTACAATCCCCTTATAGTCTTCTGTTCTGCTTAAAACCTTTTCTTTCCCCTGGGGATAAAGATCTAATCCTTATCACGGCCTACCATGTCTGGTCTCATCTTGGGCCACACTCCACATTATCCCCAGCATATTAGTCATTCTGGCCCCTTTCTGTCCTTGAAATGTACCATGCTGCCTCAGACCACAGGACCTTTGCATGTGCTGTTCTTTTGCCAGAAATGCCCTACTCCCTCCAGATCTTCCCTCTTACATCTTTACCTGGTTAACACCTCATCTTTCTTTAGACTCAGCCCAGTCTTAACCTCCTCAAGTGACCTCTCTGCCTGTAATTATGAATTCTTATAATACCAGATACCTCTCCCATGTACCAGCATCACAGTTATAATTTTTGTTTGTTTGTTTTGATTGAGGTGACAGTTTCAACTTAACATTTATTTAAAAAAATTTTTTTGCTGTTAGTTATTTTTGAGAGAGACAGAGCATGAGCAAGGGAGGGGCAGAGAGAGAATGGGGGTGGCGGGGGGGGGGTGGTACACAAGAATCTGAAGCAGGCTCCAGGCTCCGAGATGTCCACACAGAGCCTGATGCGGGGCTCAAACCCATGAACTGTGAGATCATGACCTGAGCCAAAGTCAGATGCTTAACCAACTGAGCCACCCAGGCGCCCCTAACATTAATTTTTTGATTCTTAAATTCTGTCTATCTGTACTATCAGACTGTAAGGCCCATGATGGCAGAAACTGTTATTTTTCTTTTCTTTTCACCATTAAGTTGCTAGCATAGTTGCTGGTATTTGGAAGGAATTTAAATATTTATTGAATGAATAAATGACTAAAGATATTTATAATAGAAATGAGACACACTGACCCCAAACACAGGGACTATGCACGTTAGTAGGCATTCAACTTCAGGGTAATTTCAAAATATTTAATAACCAGTATGGCAAAATCATTGGCCAGTCAGATACTGGTGTGACTGTCCCTGAGAGTCCCAGTGAGCATTAGCCCTGCCTCAAATGATATGTGAAAGATTGTGAGAAAACACTGTATTTTAGTAGTTACAAAGTCTTAATCCACAAACCCCAGAGATGCAAAAACCGTATAACTTTATTTTCTTTAACCGAATTTAATTTTGTTTCTTGAATCCCCATTCTGTTGGTGGTAAAAACTTAGCCACTTCAGAATCAACTCAGTCAGGAGGTCCTTGATTGATTCAGAATGGTCCCTCCCTGCCCGTGTACCTGGGGATGGGTCCAAGTTCTAGCTAACATGCCACATCTTCAAGGGACCAGATCCCTGGTGTCATCATCTACCCCTTCTGGCATCAGCCGAGATGCTCCCCCTTCCACCAGGTCCCTGGTCCTTGTCAGCTTCCCTACACTGGCATTGGCTGTGATGATCCCATTTCTTCTGGTCTGTTACTGGGTCCCTAAGGGTCCTGCTTAGCCCTCCTCTGCAGGCTTATTGACTGTCTCTCAGGAAGGGAAGGAGAGATTAATAATTTTTGAATGCTTCCCACTGGGGACAGAACAGTTTGGTGGGGCTGTCTCAGACATTCCTACGTAGGTTGCCCAGGCTGCCATTTTTTACCTTACTGCTGCTCTGCCCCACCAGCACGAGAGAGCCTTGCCACCAGTCTCCCCTGAGACAGAAGCACAGCTCTCCCCTACAATAGTCTGTATCCCCCCGATGTCTCTCCCCTGCCCACCCCATTTGGTCCAGAACACTCCCTTGGACTGCAAAAATCCATTCTCATCTGATCATTCATTCCCCTAACTATGTTGTTTATGGCACCTCTATGCCCTAAGTCCTTTAAGACCCTGTCTTTTGTGACTCAAAAACTTTCTCTTTTATCTTATCTCTGCTGTGAGACTCAAAATCTGTTTTGAAATCCAAAAACTGAGCATGGCTTTATTTGTTCTCTCTACATCTCTGCTCTCACCTCTGAGACATGAAGTCAGTGAACAGAACCTCTTACTGTTGTCTAGTTGGACTGAAGATCACGGAAAATATCAGGGAGAGAAAAGCACAGATAAACTCATTTAACGAGATAGAATTGCCACCCCTCGACGATGTTGGTAACTGCTTGCCACGCGAATCTATAAATGATTTGAGCCAAAAAGGAAACATTTAAATTAGTATATGAAAAAGGTCAGCAGGGCTTTGAAGCAACATTTACAGAAGATTCTCATTTTCTTGGTCTGTACTAAATGCAAGAGTTTCCCACGTTTTCTCCTTTAATCTCCTTTCATCTCTTTTTCAATCTGATAGTCTTAGATGAATAAACTGAAGCCCAGAGGAGTTAAGTAACCTGCCCAAGTGGCCATGCGGGTCAAGGGGCAGAATAAGAATAAGAACCTGATTTCCTGGTTTCCAATCCAGAATACCTCCATGACACCGCAAAACCGGAGAGGGGCACACAACAAGACGGGTTGGAGCTGAAGGTTATTACACTAGGGCAATTCACGTGGCTGGGCCTTAGAGAAGGCCCATTAGAACAGCAGTGTTTGGTAGAGGAATATTTTTGTATTTTGGCTGCAGGGTCACGTGCATGTGTCTGGGTTCTTTGCGAGAACTTTGGTGTAGCAACACCGTCTCATTAACAGAGCTTGGTCTATAATCGAGCCATGTCTGAATTCCAATTCGCACCAAAATGACGCCTCCTGGAGGGGAAAGGATGAAGTGATAGAAGCCTGACCTGGGTGGCCAGTCTGCGATAAGACACTCTGGAAGCCTCCAGCCTCCTCCATGCCCGCCCGGCCAGTGGCCGTCAGTCACGTTTGATAGGCAAGTCCTCGGAGCTGCGGGGTCCAGAAGGAAATTCGAGATCTAATTCGGTCCTAAACTTAACTTCTCCGATTGTCTACTAAAATGAGCTGTCTCTGTGATCTTCCAATTGGCCCAGAAGCCAGTCATCTTCTCACAGGCTTGGCCCAGTCTCAGGGGGTAGAGAGGCCAATACAGAAAAGTCTTTCCTTTTTTCTAGTTCATTTATTTTGAGAGGGAGAAAGCAAGCAAGCATAAGCGGGGCAAGGGCAGAGAGAGAGGGAGAGAGAATATCCTAAGCAGGCTCCGCGTCGGCAGCGCAGAGCCCGACGCAGGGCTCAATCCCACAAACTGTAAGATTATGACCTGAGCTCAAACCAAGAATCTGATACTTAGCCAACTGGGCTACCAGGCGCCCCCTAAAGAGTCTTTCTTGGTAAAACTTGAGTCTGAGGGGGGGGGGGGGCACTGAGATTTCTTGGAGTTGCTCTAGCTCCCTGCTGGTGTAGCCCCAAGCCCTTCTGCAGACCCCAAGATAGTCCTAATCACGTTAAATTCCTGTTAAAAGACCAGAGTGTGGGGTGCTTGGGTGGCTCAGTCGGTTAAGTGTCCGACTTTGGCTCAGGTTCATGGGTTTGAGCCCTGCATCAGGCTCTGTGCTGACAGCTCAGAGCCTGGAGCCTGTCTTCAGATTCTGTGTCTCCCTCTCTCTGACCCTCCCCTCCTCACACTGTCTCTCTCTCTCCCTCTGTCTCTCTCTTTCTCAAAAATAAATAAAACCATTAAAAAAAAAAAGACCAGAGTGCGCCTTCTGTCAAGGCAGACCTCAGGAAAAAGCAGATGCGCTGGAATATTTAATCTAAATCTACCAGCCCCAGGCAGAATGGACCCCAAATAGGGTCCGCACAAGATAGACCAGCTGGGAGCATGATTTAAGATAACGGGATAGTGGCTTCTTGGCACGGATGGGGTGTCTTGCACGAGGAAGGGGAAGAATGTGTTTGCCCGGAGGCTAGGTGATTCCATCAGGAAAGCTTTCTGCTGGAGTGGAGGAAAGAAAAGAATGCTCAGAGAAACTGGCAGAACCAGTTACGGTGCAGTGAGGCAGGAGTGGGGAGGGAGAGTGGGCATGCAGGAGGTGCCTGGTGGTTCTCAGAACCACGCCTCAGAGCCTCAGTTGATGCTCTCCCAGTGCCCAGAGCAAGTGAAAGAAACACAATGGATTCCAGCCATTGGATGGCCCCCTGCAATCTCACGGGTGTCGCTGGCAATACCGGTGTCCCGTTCAGTGAACCATGGGAGGGGCCAACCACAGGGTGACAAGACCTCCCATCACGGGCCATCCTCTTCCCGATCTCCTTATAGATCCCTATCTTGGGAACGGCACCAACATAGACTCAGTCACTAAGCCAGACATCAGCCTTCCCCCTTTCCCCTGATCCCCAAAGTTGATGAGTCACCGCGATCTATTGACATCCCGTTAATCTCTCTCTCCTCTAACTTCCCCACAGCCAAGCCCTTAGTTCAGGACCTCATCATCTTTTGCCTGCCCATTGTCCCAGCCTCCCAGTAGGCCCATCCTGTCCCCAGTTCTCCATACTATTCTAAAGGAATCTTGGCAAGATGTAAAATCATGTCACTCCCCACTTAAAACCCTTCAGGCACTCCTCATTGCCTTCAGAGTGACATACAAAAGGCCTTGACCTGGCATTCAAGGCCTTTCACAATTCTATCCCTGCCTGTCCCTCCAGCCTCACCTCCTCCTACCTGTCCACTGCAGATGCTTTGTGCTCCAGTCATTCTAAATGGAAAGCCATGCCCTTTCCCGCCTCGGCACTTCCCTTCACCCTTGCCTGGGGTGTCCTACCACCCCCACCCTACCCGTCAAAGTCTAAATTGCTTGTGGGCCTCCAGGACCAGTTCATATACCTTATCCCACAGTCTGTGCTGGGACCCCTGCTTTGGGTTCTCTGGCCTCCTACTTTACCTTTCTGGGCACTTGTATACCATACACAAGGCCCTTGGCCTTGGCAACTGTCGAGGATGTGAGAATGTCAGCAGAGATGCCCAGCTTTTCCCAAGTTATGTATTTTCAGTGTAGACTCCCGGGGAGACGAATCTTTTCTCAATCGCAGCTGTGGTTGCCAGTGATGATAAGCCCACTTAGGGCAGATACTCGGCTTTTGGCCACGCCCCTCAGTAACCGAGTGGCCAGTACGGCTTCCAGGAGAGCAGTGAATTAGCTAGACTTGCCCCGTGGTCAGCAGCAGCCTCGGGCCACTACAATACCCCCTCCCAAGGAGAAAACCCAGGGAACTCACTGCTTGGCCTACCAGGTGTCTTCTTCCAAATCACCATCTGCTAAGACACGTACGGCATTCCTCTTAGTGGGTAAGGGGGACAATTCCTCATAGTGGGTAAGGTGGACAGAGAGAACTGAATGCACTCCTCTTTCACTTCCTTCCTGGGAAACATGAAAGGTGGAAGATGAGTGTGTCTCCTTATCACCTAGGTATCAAGGGCCTTGGTTGTACACCCCCTTAAGCTCTGTACCCCTGGGGTTCACCACTGTACCTAGCATCACGGTACCTGGCTGCTTCAGAACTGTGTGTGGAATAATGTAACACATGAACATCGAAAGACATGCGCGGTAAAGTGGTTAGGAATACAGAATTCTGAATTCAGATCGCCTGGGTTCAAATTCAGGCACCATCACTTGCTGTGTGACCTGGAGCAAATTGCTTAACCCCCCTGGGATCTGTTTCTTCACCTGAAATATGAATATATAACACTGCCTACTTTTTAGGGTTGTGGGAATGAGACGAGTTCATACATGTAATCAGACAAGTGCTTGGCATATAGTAAGTGCTCAATTAGCGTCAGCTTCTTGGAAGGGACGTTGCAGATAGGATCCAAGTCATTCCCAAAGCTGGGCAGTCCAAGAAGAACTTTTCTTAGTAAAAGGGAAACAAGAAATATGATGAAATATGTATTATACATAGGTATGTGCATATGTACATGTAATCAGATTTTTAATACTCTGTGATTATGTCCTTCCTGCTCTCCTGATATTAAAATGTCCTTTATTTCATGAAATAATGGCTGTTTTTACTATCTTGACAAATCAAAGGCTATATTGCTCCCCCAAGTGCTTTTTGAAATGTTGCTGCTCTGTGAATATAAAAACCAGGGAACGACTTGGTTATTGGCCTGGAGACCTTGGGGAGTCTCTCACTCATGAGGTTATATCATTCAGGACAGTGATTCTCAAGCTTGGCTACATATTAGCATTACCTGGGGAGCTAAAGAAAAAAAAAAAAAAAACCCTGATGCCTGGGTCTGACCCCCAAGGGTTCTAATGTAATAGGTCTGGATGTCAGGACATACAATATGTCCAAGGGGAGACAGGTAAGTGATCTGGAACAAGGAGCTAGACAGTGGCCATTTATTTTCTTTTTTTAGTTCTCTAATCAAACACATGTTCCTCTTTCTTTATTATCTTCAGAGTGGAAAATGGACCAAATCAAAACCAATAGGAGCAGAGAAGGGCTGGGAATGGAAAGAAGTAACAAAACATTTGTTTTCTCTTTACAAACACTTAGGTTCAGGAATCCCTTGATTCCTAATTGTGTTCGATAAAGTCTCCTTCTTGTTCTTCTTATTGATTTGTAAATGACTTCTCGTAAAGATAAGGAAACAACATAAGGAAAACAATTTCTCAAAATCCCACTAAGCGGTCTTTGGTATTCCTCTTCATACCAGGATTGTGACATCATCTAAAACGTTTAGTCACCCAGAAATGTTCTTCCTCTCAGCTCTTAAAATTCCTTATATATTAAGATACATTTCTAATTATATTTCAAATAAGAACCAGATGTTTTGAACACTTCACTTTGAAACCTCTTCCTGAATCTTATTCAAAGACTATTAGGAGGGGGTGGCATTTTGACTCACTCTTTCCCCACTCTTTCTGTGTATTGCCCAAAGATTTAACACTCTCAGATCTTTTTCCTGGGAATTTATAAGTTTGCCTCTAACAGAAAATCATTTATAGCTTTTGATTTTTCCCAAGGCTCAACTGTGTTACGCAAAGCAAAGGGTTAATTTTGCAGGTAGCGATATTACCAGGTATTACTGTAACATTCTTAGAACTAGAGAATCGCTTGCTAGCTGAATGCTGCCTTCTCTTTGTCCACCCATGGCCTTCACCTTCTTTGCAAATGGAACAAGCTTGATTTTTTTTTTTCAACACTCACTTTAACTCATGCTGTATCTTGCCTCAAGCATGTTTACGGCTCATGAATAGGGAAGTGCAAAATAATATGGAAACAATTAGCTGTAACTTACAATTCAAATTTCTTTTCCTCCTGGGATCTTGCCAACTCACTACTGGTTGGAGATCACATATGAGCCTAGATTTAGTTCCCACTTGAACTATATCGAGCACGAGATTTCTTATTCCTCTTGGCGGCAATTTGCTGGGGTCTTGATGGGAAAGGTGTCCAGCTAAGGTAGAAAGAATAGAAACAGAGACTTCTGTGGTTTCAAAGGTCAAGACCGCTGCTGTGTTTCTTACTCCCAACCAAGGTTGCTGAAAAGGAAAAGTGATCCAAGGGATGGGAACGCCGTGAGGCTGACTTCAGTGGCCCGTTAGTCCAACCAGAGGTGGCTTCCCTGGGAGTCGGGCCTGGGAAAGATATCTCTAGTTTTTGGCCTTTTTCCTACCCTCTCTGTACAAAAACTACATACGACTCAAGACAATTTGCTCCTCTGGCCGCTGTACAGAGTGGGGTGAACTGTTTAATTCTTGCACTATTTTTCTCATACAACACATCAGGACAAAGTCAGGTTTGGTCCCCAGCTTACTTTCCGACTTTATTTTCTGTCTTTGCTCCCCATTCCCTCCACCTCTTGCTGTGCCCTTCCAGGCCTCCCTCAGACAGGCTTCCCTGGCCTTCTAGACCCAGTAAATTCACAGTCAACCCTGGAGACCCAGGTCAAATGTCACCTCTCCAGCACAGCCTTCCCCGGCACCCCCCACTGAGCCCACTGGTGGCCACCTCTGTGTACCCGTACCATTTTGATGAGTCTCTCTAAGCATTTGACCTTGACTGGCTCCTAGGGGAGAGAATGTTTAGCTGCTCAAGGAGGGAGGGGAGGACTGAGTACACATGGCGTCCTGCTTGTCACTGAGTGACCACTCTGTGGTGACTGAGAGATGACACACACAGAGCTCTCACTCACTGGGACCCTCAGAAGATGTGAGTGCTTTTCTTCAGTGTGACACTATATGGACCCCCAAGCAGACAGCCAACTACACCTTCTGGTGTCACCTGAAATCATGGTGACCCCTTCCAGAGCCGAGGCAAAACTGGCTGTAAGGCTAAGAGAGAACAGACTGCTATCATTTACGGGCAACTGAAAAGACTTTCTCGTGGAGTTCTGACCATATACGCATTTGACCTTGCACGCTCCTTTGGGAACCCAAACCCACTATAAATAGTTATTGAATGAAAGCCTCTTTCCCGTTTTAGATTTAACGATCTGCTAGAAGGTAGGAGTGAGGGAACAGACCAGAGAACTTTTTAGCACCCTCTTTCTCTAGGGGGAAAATAACAGAGATAAAGACAATACGCTAAATACACAAATGTTTATTTAAAACATAAGGGCACCTGAGCGGCTGGCTGGGTCGTTAAGCGTCGGACTCTTGATTCCGGCTCAGGTCATGATCTCAGGAGCCCCTTGTGCACAGAGCCTGCTTGAGATTCTCTCTCCCTGCCTCTCTCTGCCCTCTCCTCTGCTCTCCCCTCAAAATAAATAAGCATAGAACCCTGCACAGTATGGCACTTTCCCAGATGTGGGAGGGCGTGACGCTGATTAAGACAATCAGAACACATCCTTGCCACCTCCCAATGGGGTCTTCCTTTTTTTTTTTTTTTTTTTTGGACAGATGCCGCGTCAAGCTGATAGGTACACGTAGCACAGGACACGAGCCCTCTGCCAGAGCCCAGGGATCACACCAGTTCTTCCATCCTTGCACTGACAGACAAGAGGTCTCTGCTCTCGAGTCTTCCTGAGGACCTGGGTGGCTCTGGGAGCCTGAGCTGGAGCCGGAGCCACAGCCTGGACCATGCTTTGAGCCTTGCCCTTGGACCTCACTGGCAGAGCCTGAGACCCGCGGTGACGCAGGCATGAGCACATTCCCGAGCTTGGGGTTGGCAATGCAGGTAAGTCGATGGCGCTGTGGTTGACACCCTGTGGGAACTTAAGCCTGACCCCCTCGGGCTGCACGTGAGCCTTGACAGCCTTGAGGGTGCATGTTCCTCAGGAACTTGGGGTCCACTCCCTTGAGAGGTTCATATCTTTGTGACTGGGATTTCTTGATGCTGTTTCTGTGACATTTTCAGGACTGGGTGCACATGGTATGGTTCTTGGACTTGGCCATGTGTGCCCTGAGATCCAAGGCTCCCAAAGTGCCTGGACCTGAAGACAAAGAGGGAAGTCACCAGGAGACCTGCACTCCTAGAGGAGGAAATTTTGTTCTGTGAACTTGTTAGTGTAACCAGCTGCATTTAGTGGCTTTCAGGTATGCCTCCAGAATCAGTCATTTCCAACTTTCTAAAGATGCTACTTTAAGAATAGTATGGATCGGGGTGCTTGGATGGCTCAGTTGGTTGAACACCCAGCTCTTGATTTCGGCTCAGGGCATGATCCCAGGGTCATGGGATAGAGCCCCGCATCAGGCTTCGTGCCGAATGTAGAGTCTGCTTGAGATTCTCTCTCTCCCTCCCTCTGCTCCTCTCCCCCGTTCATGCTCTCTCCCTCTCTCAAAAAGAAAGAAAAAGAAAGGAAGGAAGGAAAGAAGGAAGGAAGGAAGAAAGGAAGGAAGGAAGGAAGATGGAAAGAAAGGGAATAAGAATAATAGGGATTGTGTCAGGACATTTACCCCTCCCCAAATAAGGACTTTACCAAACTATCTTTTCTGCAAACTTGTTTCCTTTGACTCCGTTTCCTTTTCTTCATTTGTAGTCTTTCTGTTCTTTCTTTCTTTGGTCCAACCAGTGTTGACGAAACACCTAATGTGTACCTTGACTGGCTCTGTGGATGCAGGTATAAACGAGTCTACTATGGTTCGTGTAGGAGAGGAAAACCTTAAACCAGTGATTTCAATAAAGAATGTGGAAGATGTGTGAGGAAAACAGGTGTTCTACAGGGATCTCCTAGAGCCCACCTTCTCTCACTAAGCTTGTTTCTCTCATGGTAGGCATAATGGTATTTACCTTACAAGGTTTGTTTTTTGGGTTGCTTTTGCTTTGTTTTGTTTGTAAAGCTTATTAGCTTTCGATATAAAGCTAAGATGTTAGATGTAAAGCACTTAACAACTGCCAATCAATCATGCTATTAAAAACCACTTTTTAAAAGCTTTTTATCTATTCACCAATTGATAAGAAAAGAGTGCAGACATTTGTAACATGTAGTTCCCCTGGATGCCAATAAATTAATGCACTAAATAGCTTCTCAGAAAATAGTCCTACTAACTTTCTTTTCTCTACTGCTTTATTAAGTAATTAACAGCCAGCTTGTGGGAAATATCGGACAGGACCCTTGGTTTTCTATGCCTCTGCGAAAGGTGTAGTAACATTCTGCCACAAACAAATGTAGGGAGACATTCATCCACCCCTCCAGCCAGGTCACCTCTCAGATGCTGGGCTGGCCAGCCACCTTTGTAGGGAATCATGCTAAGAAGGAAACAGGTCCCTCCACGCCACACATGGTGCCCACTGTTCAGAGGATCGCATTATTTAACACGGAGTGTGTCCATCCAACATGGCAGAGTATGGCTGCAGATTTCACTCTTGGCTTTGGCTATCCTATCATGTCAGTATCAGGGCTGGTCTCCCAACTTCCTAACTCCATGGCTGCTGCAAATGTTAATGGGGGAGTGGGGAATGTACTGTCCTTTGTTCTCCTTTTCACGGCAACGGAGATATATTTACAATCGACTTTTAGTGAGTGTGTGCCTCTAGACTGTGAACATCACCAAGGCTTCTTGCTTTTCCCTCCTCCTTTAGGTGGGAGAGCGTGGCTAGAGGAGGATAAAGTTGGGTACTTGTCTTCTCCCGGGGTCAGTTAGGCTTTAATAAAACCCAGCAGGTGAGGCTCTGGTTAACTAATTTCCCCCAAGGGCAGGCCTTGTTAAGAAGGACCCAGTGCTCTGGGGTGTTTCCCCTTCCTCCTGCCAGAAACAAGAGGGGATTTTTTTTAGCTGACATCCATTGTGAGACCCCGGTAGAACTCCAGGAGCTAAAATAACCCAAAGTGAAGAGGTCCCCTGATGACTGGGTGTCCTCGGAGGTTTTGTTCTCTTAGATTTGTCCACACTGAACCTCCATCGACTCGTCTGGTCCCGTGCAGGTTTCCAGCCCCTCCCTGGTTCCCCCGGGAAGTGTCTGCAGGAGCTTTCTGCTCTGGTAAGTTGTGACTCTCTGTATCTGCTCTGTGTCTCTCCGATTTGGGGGGTAGTGGGTGGAGGTTTCCCCTGGGTCCTCACTTCTCTTACAGATTTAAGAAGAGTTGTTGACTTTTCAGTTTGTTTGGTTTTTTACTTGTTAGCATGGAATATCAGCTTTTAAGCTTATGGCTGGATCTGAAACCAAGTCTTATTTTTCTTCTGCCTACATATAGCGCGCTCTCAATAGATAGGAGAATTTGCGTAACTGAAACTACGGTCGTTCATTTCAGATAGTCTCTGTGATCTTCAATTCGGAAGAACTTTCTAGAACAAGTTGTGTATTTGAAAAGGGGCTAAGTCCTCCATGGTTTGGGCAGAGGTGAGATCTCAGATCATAGGGGTGGGAAGGTTTGCTTCTGGTTGAGCCTTACTCTCACGTTTACTCGTGGTTTAATTCTGACTCCGGGTGACAAGAATGCTTTATTTCCAGTCCCCCAGGGTAAGAAGGGGAGCAAGGATTTTCCCTATTACCCCTCTGGTCAAATCCCAAAATGCAGGTTCTTCTGGATTGGGCTTGTCCTCAGGATAAAAGGGGTCAAGACTCACTTAACCCTGAGCTCCACTTTCCTGCAGATCTTAACCCAGTAAATTCCTTACTATCTTATCTGAGCTTTTAAGAAAGTTTTTTTTAACGTATTTTACACAGCATTTTTACTGATTTTCAGTGGGAGGGCTATTCCAAATAACCTACCCAAACCTGTTCCTAGAAAGGACAAGATACTCTATTTTCTCAACAGAAGTACTTAATCTGAAATTTCCCTCCTTACTCTTACTTATTAACTGACAACTCCAATGAGATTATACATTCCATTACATTCTGTCTTCATCACTTGTGTATCCACAAGGCTTGACTAGTGCCTGGCACATGGTAGGCATCTAATACATGGTTGTGACAATAATAAAAATAATAATAATAGTGCCATATCGGTAAAATATTTTTTAAATATAATCTCTACCCCCATCATGGGGCTTGACCTCATGACCCCACGATCAAAAGTCACATGCTCATGACTGAGCCAGCTTGGCACCCCATAACAGTAAAAGATGTTAAACAGGAGATGCATCTAGGGTCTTAGCTGACAGCTCTGCTCTAGTTCCCCCCTTCTCCAAGTCATCCTACATGTGGTGGGAAATTTAACTTTGGAGAGCACATGCTTCCAACTTTCAGTATGGTCTCTATGGGAAAAGCAATTTCTTAGCCTGGTCTCCATACAAATCTGACCGTAAACTAATTTTCTCTTCTTTTTGCATCCCGTGTTAGCCCCCAAACCAGCCTACCTGGCATTTTCTAAACCTACAACACAACTTTGCACTCACTAATTGCCCTGCCTTGGCTGTTCTTCCCATTAGCTCTTCCTTCTATTCCAAATCTTGACACACCACTCCAATTCTACTTCCTCTACGATTCTTTCTCTCCTTCCCTGGCAAGAATTAACGCTTCTTTCTTTAAACTCCCAGAGTATTTTGGGCTTCCTTATATATCTCTTATCACATGTGCTTTGCATTATAACTACTTCTCTACATGGATTAAATCTTCCCCAAAAAACTTGACCGTGCTTTGCACATTGCAGACACTCAACAAATATGAATAGAAAAATGGATCATTGAAACGGGTTTAGACTGTGAACCTCAAATAATGCCAAACAAGGGAATGTTTGTCTTCTACAGTGAAAAATATCTTATCTTTCAGGCTTTTGGAGATTTCTGAATATACTAAGTGGGGTCAGGCAATAGCCATGCCGATGGACACAACATATTTTTATTAAAATTATTATTTAAAATTATATCCAATTGTTTGACACCTTTTACAGAATGGTTGAGGGCCTGTTGTTCTTCTTTATTTTCTTTTAAATTCTAAAGCACATGGAGATTTTCATCAGAGGACTCACCTAAAGAATCTAGAACTAAAAGTTAAATCTAACAACACCCACACCATATTGAGTCTGACTCACATTTCCTATCAGCAGTTCCTGTGACCTTGTTGAATTTCTCATTTGTACTATTACTTCACCGAATGCCACAACCCTGAAGAATAGAAACCCAAGACAACATTCCTCTTGTTTCCAGAGGCTAGGTCCCACAGGTGGAAAATTCCAAGTTATAAAATTGGACATTTGAATTTGTGTGCCTTCAGCCTAATATGCTGGATTTTTTCTTTGACATCGGAATTGGCAGTTAGTATGTTACCAGTTACATTAATGCAACAGACAGACAGCATTATCATGCTTTGTTGACTACTAAGAATCTTCTATGTTCTACAGAAAAACACCTGTAGTCAAGGTACTCCCTCTGATACTCTTTCAAAGGACATGGAGCAGGACTATTACTGGATGTATTATCATGAAAACTGCTACAGGAATCAGAGAGATTAGATTGGTGTGTGTTAATGTTTTTGAACCTCCCTATTGTTCAGGAGAGGAGTTTGAGTAATCAACAAGAATGCCCTTGGTATGTTTGAGTGAACCTGAAACGAAGGGAAAACAAATCCTATAAAAGAAACAGTTTTACAGATCACAAGGGCAGTTTTAGAAGGAGAAAATAAAAGAGGATGTATAAAAGATGCTTGCAATTGAAGTTTAAAGAGAAAAACTCTCTAAGGCGGGCATGTCACCAGCCAGGAAATCTAAATTGGAGGCCAGAAATCCAACAAAGAACCCAGGAGGGCCGAACTGAAGGAAGGAAAGGTTCAGTGATGGGGGATGCCGAATGATGCTTGATAGAGTTTCATTTCAGTCCGCTTAGAGGTTAAATCAGGTAATGTCGCATAAGATCTCAAGTCTGACATCTTGTTGATAATGTTGGAGGCATATTGGTGTGGAATGTGTTGTATCCCAACAAGGTTACATGCCTCAAATCTATTCTTACCACAATCACTGCCAGAACTCCAAGCTTCTCTATTCCCCACCACCACCACGACACTCTTCCATATTCTTCTGTTCATCCCCATTTGGACCCAATCCCCAGCCCAACCGCTCCTCCGACCCCCTTCTTGCCTCCCCTTTGCAATCAGCAAACCCCTCCAGTTCCACCTTCATCCCTTCCCCAGCCGCCAGCTCACCCTTGAGAATGTTTCCTGTAGCCAGAACAAATGGGTTGTCTCTCTCTCACACACACCTCTTAGACCTCAGGAGCGGAAGCAAAAGCTGTGCTTTCCTGGGTTGCCATGACCCTTTGCAGGCCGTGTCTCTCCCTCTCTGTTGCAGAAACCCCTGCTTTTTGAGACTCACACCATTCACATGCCACCTTTACCCACAGACTTCCAGAACAGGCCCTTTGCACACACACACACACCCCCATATACTCAAGGCTTTAGTTCCTGGTTCCCTGTCTTCTTTCGACCTCACCCCTGCAGGATTTTTGGCCATTTGAATGTACATGGTGTACTATATCCACCGGGATGGTCTCTAAGAATGTTGACCACTCAGTAATCTCAAGAGCAGCCACCCACAGCCAGGTCACATGGGGCTTAGATCACCTGCGCCTGTCTCCTTCCTGCCTTCCCTGGCTTGTTTATGCCCTGAAAGCATGCTGTTTCTCCTCAGGACCATTCCAATAGCTTACAAATATGTTTCGGTATCTACATTCTGAGAAAGAACTTCTCTCTGAGGTACCAGCAGGCTGGAGTTGGGTCACACTGGCTCCTGAGACAAATGTTAAATTTTCAGGAATTTTGCCAGCTCTTTGACATTAATTATGTTGGGGACTTGGAACTGGCCATGCTGAGGGTGTTTCTACCACTACAAATGAAGGCTTTGGTTCTCCCAAGGGGGTTCTGCTAAACATTTACCAGCACATTCCTGTCTTCTCATCCTCCTGCGGCTACCAGTGCGTTTTCTGCCACTCCCCCCACCTTTGTCCCTGTTGAGGGAACGCTTCTCAAGAGCTGTCTCCGCCTTGAGTTCCTGTCCTCTGCTCACTCCTCAAATCCACTCCAATCTAGCTTCCGTCGCTGTCAAAATCACTTAACACCTGCACGTTACAAATCCGAAAAACACTTTTTCCGGCTATTTCACTTGAGTTTTGCCTTCAACTACCCTACCTGCATCCTCCTTCTGAAAACACAGTCTTCTCTCAGCTCCTCTGATACCACACTTCTCCTAGTTTTTCTCCTGCCTCTCTTGCTGTTCCTTTTTCAGAATCTGTTGTCGGCTTCTCTCTGCCTCCCTCAGACACATACACAACTTCTACATGTTGGTTTCCCAGGTGCAGTTCTAGGCTCCCTTACTTCCTCGACACCTTCTCCTCGGTGACCTCATCCTGTCTCATGAAGGATTCCTAAAGGGATACCTCATACCTCTCTGATCTCCACATTCCCCCAGATAACTGCCCATTTGACAATACTATTTGGATGCATGCTTTGCTTTAACTGTAACATGTCCTGGGGCACCTGGGAGGCTCGGTCGGTCGGTTAAGCCTTTGACTTCAGCTCAGATCATGATCTCACGGTTGATGGGTTCAAGCCCAATGTTGGGCTCTGTGCTGATAGATCAGAGCCTGGAGCCTGCTTTGGATTCTGTGTCTCCCTCTCTCTCTCTGGCCTTCCCCCACTCATGCTCTCTTTCTTTCTCTCTCCCAAAAATAAAACAAATAAATAAGTAAACATTAAAAAAAAAAAGGTACCATGTCTTGGGGCACCTGGGTGACTCAGTAGTAAAGCATCTGACTTCAGCTTAGGTCATGATCTCCTGGTTCCTGAGTTCAAGCCCTACACCAGACTCGCTGCTGTCAGCCTGTTAGCACAGAGCCGATTTGGATCCTCGGTCCCCTTCTCTCTCTGCCCCTCCCCCCCTTGTGCTTTCTCCAAAATAAATAAATATATAAAAAAAAAGTAACATGTCCTGATGTCCTGATTCCTTCACAACTTGGCAAACTAGTTCCTCCTCCTCCCCCCCCCCTTCCCATCTCAGTAACAGGTGGCACCAGTCAGTTATTTGCCCACACTGGAAACGTGGCTATCTGAGATTCTTCCAGCATCCTCAGCCCCCACCCTCAAGGCATCGGCAGGTCTCTGTGTCTACCTCCTGGATATACGTCATCTCACAGCCCCCTGCCGCTGTCCAGGGCCAAAACCACATGGTCTTCTGGGCCACCCTCAGGTGCAGTCTTGCCTGTACTTTCCCAGCAGCCTCCTCACTGAGCTTCGTCCACTGCCTCCCCTGCTTTATCCCTTCCACACAGCACCCAGAGGAGATCGTTAAGAAAGAAAATCCTGGGGGCACCTAGGTGGCTCAGTCAGTTAAGCCTCTGACTTCAGCTCAGGTCATGATCTCACGGTTCATGGGTTCAAGCCCCGCGTCAGGCTCTGTGCTGACAGCTCAGAGCCTGGAGCCTGCTTCAGATTCTGTGTCTCCCTCTCTCTCTGACCCTCCCCTGCTCATGTCTCTCTCTCTCTCAAAAATAAATAAATGTTAAAATTAAAAAAAAAAAGAAAATCCTGGAAATTAAAATGGCTTTTAAAAACTTTGAGAATGCGTGGAAGAGCAATTACTTCACTGTTAAAATGGCCACTTCCAAGAATGTAAATATAAAATAAACTACCAATAAAACAATTTTTTAAATTTCATAGAAATTTTTAAATTTCATAGAAATAAATTCATAGAAGAGTTCAAGAGAGAAAGTATGACAGAAAAATTAGATGGAAATTATTCATCTTGTGATGGATCAGTTTCATGGAAATTATTTATATTTTATTTATCTTTTTTGATGTTTATTGATTTTTTTTGGAGAGACAGAAAAAAACACAAGTGGGGGAAGAGCAGAGAAAGAGATGGATACACAGAATCTGGCACCAGGCTTCAAGGCGGGGCTCAAACCCACACACCGTGAGATCATGACCTGAGTCAAAGTCAGATGCTTAACTGACTGAGCCACCCAGGCGCCCCTTTGTGTTTTAAATTTATAAAATTTTCATTCAGGCACCATCTTATCCCCTTTCATTTGAAGGAAATAATTTTTGTTACATTAATTTAGGCTTTGAAATAGTAGCTATCATTTTATTTATTTATCTTAAAGATTTTATGTTTACTTCATCTCTATACCCACCAAGGGGCTCGTACTTACAACCCTGAGATCAAGAGTCACATGCTCCATAAACTGAGTCAGCCAGGTGCCCCTGAATGATATTATCATTTTATTTTATTTTTTAATTTTTTAATGTTTATTCATTTTTAAGAGAGAGAGAGAGTGTGTGAGTGGGAGAGGAGCAGAGAGAGAGGGAGACACAGAATCTGAAGCAGGCTCCAGGCTCTGAACTGTCAGCACAGAGCTTGAACCCATAAAGTGTGTGATCATGACCTGAGTCAAAGTCTGATGCTTAACCAACTAAGCCACCCAGGCGCCCCTCAATTTACCTTTTTTTTAATGTTTGCTTTTGAGAGAGACAGCATGGGCACACAAGCAGGGGAGGGGCAGAGAGAGGGGGACAGAGGATCTGAAGCAGGCTCTGTGCTGACAGCAGAGAGCCATGCAAGGCTTGAACTCATGTACTGTGAGATCATGATCTGAGCCGAAGTTGGATGCTTAACCGATTGAGCTACTCCGGTGCCCCCAATTTAGTTTTTAAAACGGATCTCCTGAACCTTTCCTATACTAGGCCTGGAAATTAAAATGGCTTTGGAGGATTCCAAGGATACATGGAAAGGTGATTCTCTTACCCTTGAACTTGTCAGTATTTTTTTTTGAAATTATAGCAGTTTTCCAATTAACCCAGAAGACTCCAGAGTCAGATCACCCTTTTTTAAAATGGAAAACAGATTGTTTTAACACGCTGCCTAAAACCTTCCCATCACATCTTATCTAAGATCCACATACCTTTCCTACAGGGCCCTGCAGAGTCTGGCCTTTACCTTTCTCTCCCCTTTATCCTGTCTCCCTTGCTCTCTAACTCCAGCAGCATCACGGACACTGGCTTCCTCTCAGTCCCTGGGACACCTTCTTCCTTTAAGATTAGTGGTGGTGGTGGTGGTGGTCGTAGCAGCAGTAAGGGTTTTGTTTTCCCCTCCGGGCATTTGCACAAGCTCTTCCCTCTGTCCCTTTAAGATTAGTGGTGGTGGTGGTGGTGGCAGCAGTAAGGATTTTGTTTTCCCTCCGGGCATTTATTTGCACAAGCTCTTCCCTCTGCCCTGGGACGCTTTCCCTTTCCCTTTCTGCTGACTTCATCTCATCTTTCAGGGCTTGTCTCAAATATCATGTTCCAGAAAAGCCCAGCAGGCAGGGGGGTCTAGTATGGCCTTATGGGCAGATTAGGCAAACAGCAAGTTGCCTCTCTTTAAGTAAATTAATGTCTTAAATTTACTGTCTGGTTGGTGCAGTAACGCTGCCTTGAATTTGTTGTGTATTCAGTTTCTTGAGAGATGGCTTTGGCGGAGCACCCTGGATCCAGGAGTCAATGGCAGAGAAGCTCTATAGGGCAGGACCACGCTCTTTCAGATGCCAGGGGCTTGTAGTGACCGGTTGGTCTTTCCGAGCTCTCCTTTCTCCCTTGACCAATGTCAGCCAGCCCCATGTCTTGGGTCCATTCCCCAGAAGCAGAGGCGAGGTGGGGATTCTTGCAAAGCAGTCTACTGGGCGTGTGCCCTCAGGAGGTGTCTGTAGGGAGGTGGGAGACACAGGGGAGGGGAGGGAAGCAGCTAAGAAAAGTCTAGCCTCAGCCTGATTCCGCAGATGGAACACGAATGGCACCTCTTTGAAGCAGAGGGTCTGGGCTGTAGCCCTGCACCGGTCAGCCACTGGCTGAGGGCACCTCAATGGTGGGGCGTATAGGCAACCTCACAGATACTGAGGAGGTGGTTGGGAACCCTTAGCAGCCAACACTCAGCAGTCAGTTGCATCCTCCAGGTAAAAGGGACCTTGGGTGGGAACCAAAAGCGATGGATCATCTTGGGGCAGGAGTGTTCTACCTTGGTGCTATGCACATTTGGGGCTGGATAATTCTTTGTTGCAGGGGAGGGCTGTCCTGTGCACTGTAGTGTGCTTCTCAGCATCCCTGGCCCCCACCCACTACATACCAGTAGCACACCCTCAGCCCAGTCTCTAGATATTGCCAGATGTCCCCTGGAGTGTGGAACTGCCTTCTCTTCCCCGGCCATCCCAGTATATTCTGTGAGGTCCTCAGCCAATATGTGGAGGGAGCTCCTAGCCATTGCACTGCCTGTTCACCCATGACGTAGCATCCTACACACACATTCCACTGTGTGTAAGTGTGTGTGTACACATGCACACACAAGGCGGGGAGCCTAAGCTTCTCGGAACACAACTTGCTAAACAAAGACTGGGTCAAGCCGGAGTGAAAAGAAGAGGCCGTGAATCTGATAGCAGATATTCCTCTAAAGAAGACCTACAAATGGCCGATAAGCACGTGAAAAGGTGCTCAACATTACTAATCCTTAGGGAAATGCAAATCAAAACCACAGTAAGATACCACCTCATACCCATTTGGATGGCTACTATTAAAAAAACAAAAAACAGAAAATTACAAGTATTGGGAAGGATGTGGAGGAATAAAAACCCTCATGCACTCTCGGTGGGAATATAAAATGGTGAAACCATGTGGAAATGACGGTTCCTCAAATAATTAGAAATAGTATTACCATATGATCCAACAATTCCACTTCTGGATATCTGGAGATATATATATATATATATCCCAAGGAACTGGAAATGGGGTCTTAAAGTGAAATTTATACGGGCACTTTTATAGCAGTATTATTCACAATAGCCAAGACATATAAGCAATCCAAATATTCATCAATGGATGAATGAATGAAGAAAATGTGGTGGGTACATACAGTTGAATATTACTGAGACTTAAAAGGGAAGGAAATTCTGACGCATGCCATACCGTGGATGAACCTTGAGGACATTATCCTCAGTGAAATGAGCCAGTTGCAAAAGGACAAATATGGTATGATCCCACTTATATGAGGGATCAGGAAGAGTCAAGGTTATAGAGACAGAAAGTGGAACGGTGATTGCCAGGGACTAGGGCAAGGCGGGGGATGGGGTGTTGCTTAATGCAAACCTAGTTTCACTTTTGCAAGATGAATCGAGTTCTGGAGATTAGTTGCATAACCATGTGAATGTACTTAACACTACTGAACTGTAAACTTAAAATGGTTGAAATGATTTTTTTAATATATCTTTTTTTAATTTTAGAGAGCACGTGAGCAGGGGAGAGGGGCAGAGGGAGAGAGAGAATCTTAGGCAGGCTCCAAGTTCAGCACAGAGCCCAACACGGGGCTCGATCCCACAACTCTGGGATCACGACCTGAGCCAAAATCAAGAGTCGGACGCTGAACTGACTGAGCCACCCAGGTGCCCCTAAATGATTTTTTTTTAATCCTATGATAGTTGTGTGTGGGGGGGGGAATGACGAAGTAAAAGTAAGGTAACTGGTCTGTAAATTCAACCTGGTATATTTTCATATCTTCCTAAAGCCCAGCTATGCTCTTAACAGTAATTAGTAGTGGCATATTATTTAAATTTGGGAGGGGCTTGTTTCATGACCTCTTTGTTCTATAATCAATTTTAAAAGACAACTGTTGGATTAGAAACTCGGGAAGAGAGACCAGTCCTGTGGAGTGACACCTTGCATTTAGAATCCCGTGTTCCCCTAGGATGGGGATTTCTCCTGCACACAGTGTCCCCAGCCAGGCCTTGCCCCTACAGATGCCCCCAGATGACATCCATGTGCTTCAGTGTTGAGCTGTCTACTGGGTATTTCCTGAATGAAGTTCTCAATTCCAGATGAATAAGAGTTCCTCAGAAAACCAATGTGATGGTCAGGGCACTGCCTGTTCCCAGAAGAAGCCTGTCCTCCCACACCACCGCCATGTCATGAGGGATTATGGAGAAGGGCGGGTTCCTCAGAGACAGAGAGAGAGAGAGAGAGAGAACAGAGCATGTGTGTATAATTTGACTTCGTGGGAAAGCAAAGCTTCCATACAGATTCATTCATTCATCCATTCATTCATTCTACAAATATGTACTGTGTACCAATGGTATGCAAATCACCAGCAAATCACTATTAAAAATGAAGACAGGGCGCCTGGGTGGCTCAGTCAGTTGGGCATCTGACTCTTGATTTCGGCTCAGGTCATGATCTCACGGTTCTGAGCTGGCAGCATGGAGACTGGTTGGGATTCTGTCTCTCTTTCTCTGCCCCACCCCTGCATGCTCTCTCTCTTTCTCTCTCTCTCAAAATAAATAAATAAATATTATTTAAATAAAAAATGAAGACAGAGCTTTACTAAGGCCATTTTATTGAGGCATAATTTACATACAATAAAATTCACCCTTCTAGGTATACAGCTCTATGAGATGACAATGTATATTGTATAACGACCACCACAATCAAGATGCAGACTATTTCTATTACCCCCGAAAGTTCTCTTGTGCCCCTTTGTAGCCAAGCCCTCCCCTTCCCCATAGCCCCTGGCAACCACTAATCTGATTTTTGTCCCTACAGTTCTGCCTTTTCCATGTCAAATCAATGAAATCACCCAGTGTGTAGCTTTGGTGTCGGGCTCCTTTCGCTCAGCAGAATCCCGTTGCAATTTCTCCATTTTGCTGCCTGTATCAGTAATTCATTCCTTTTCATTACCGAGTACTATTCCGCTTTGTGGCCATCACACAATTTATTTAGCCATTCACTAGTTGATGAACATTCGGGCTGTTGCCAGTTTCCAGCATTATGAACAGAGCTGCTATAAACATTAGCATCTGGGTCACTGTGTGGACATAAGTTTTCATTGCTTTTGGATGAACCCTTAGGAGTGGCATTGCTGGGTCATTTGGACAGTGTGTGTTTAAATTAATAAGAAACTCCTCACCTGGTTTCTAAAATAGCTCTACCTTTTTGCCTTCCTACCAGCAATATATACAAGTTCCAGTTGGTCTGCCCTTCAACAGGCAGAAACGGCTTTTCACAAATATCAGCCTCTTATTTATTTCAGACCTGCAGTAATCACGGTCATTGGATCATCAGCAATGTGTGGCCCTATCTTTAAGCTTCTCACTCTATAAGCCGGGGCTCAAAAATATGCATTGCTTGTGTGTTTCAACAATGCACAGTTTTCTTGAGGAAACAGTAATATAAAAATGCCTTAATGATCTCATTAGGTCTAGGAAATAACAGCAGGGCAGAATTAGCCCTTAGCAAAATAGAAATAGACACATAATAGAATAGTATATGCTTAGTGTTAGAGGGAATCTTAAAAGCCTTCTCTGTCCCACCCCCTTGGGATGCTTGAATCCCATCTCACTATGTCCCTGGCGAGAGGGACATCCACGTTCTGCCACAATCGGTTCTCTTTCAGGGATCTCATTTCCTCCTGGGCAGTGCAGTAATCAGGAGTCTGTTACTCAAAGCTATAGTCATCACAAATTGCGTGAGCTATGGACAGTCACTCCAATTTGAGAGTTCATTGGTCTCCGTTTGGGGAACAGGGGCCCACATAATTTGGATCCCTATTTTTATCTGGCATCTCTCCAAATATTTGAAAGTACCTCTCCAGTCTCCTGAAGTACCTCCTCTCTTTCAGACCAAACATCGCTAGTTCTCTTGACCATCCTCACCCAACATGATTTTGAGTTCCTTCTTCATGTGGTCCCCCTCTTCTCAAAAAATACCACGATGTCTAATCTCTTCCTGGGGAGCTCAATACTGATCCCCAAATGAATAGGTCTAGAAAACATGGAGTAGATTCTGCTCCAGGGCCTCACAGTCACTTTTTTGACAGATGTTTCTGGTGCCTCACACTGAGCTTGCTGTCAGTCATTATTATCTGTTAGCCTGGCTACTTAGTCCTGTCTTCCCCAATCTGTATTTGCAGACTTAAATTTTGGGAGACTCAAGAGAAGGACATAAAATGTTCTCACTATAGATTCATCCAGTGCTCCAATTTTCTAGGGCTTTGGGTGACCCTGTTTGTTCACAATCTCAACTTTGTGTCACCTCCAATTTAAAAAAAAATTTGAATGTTTATTCATTTTTCAGAGAGAGAGAGAGAGAGAGAAAATGGGGGAGGAGCAGAGAGAGAGGGAGACACAGAATCTGAAGCAGGCTTCAGGCTCTGAGCTATCGGCACAGAGCCTGACACAGGGCTCGAACTCAAGAATGGCGAGATATGACCTGAGCCAAAGTCGGACGTTTAACCGACTGAGCCACCCAGGTGCCCCTTGTAACCTCCAAATTTGATAAGAGCAAGTCTACAAAATCTTTGTTCAGCAATGAATATTTGTTGAGCACCTACTATGTCCTATCCTCTTGGGCAGGCCCTGTGAATACAGAGATGAATGGGGCTCTTTTCTGCAGAAGCTCACAGCAGTTGGGTGAGTTGTGAACTACACTGAAAGCCTCCCAGAGGATTCCATGGGTGTAATCATCAGAACACCAAGGGCTGTCTTCCGACTAGTCACTAACCCACCTACTTGCACCAGCATCCAATCCAGATATGGCCATTTTGCCCACATGCTGGCATGAGAAAGCCTGAAGAACATCTAGAAATGTAGATACGCTCAGTCTGTACATCGCTGCTGAGCTTGGGGTCAGAGCATTCAGAGGGGCGAGGACAAGAGTCTGCTGTGAACTGTATTTAGCAAGTGGTCAGCCCACACTCTCACCATATCCCCACCGTGCTCACCCCACTTTCCTTAATCTCAAAGCATTGCATAAACATATTCACATGCCCATAAGGACTACTGGAAAAATACCATGGTTTGAAGTAGATAATGAGCTCCTGGGGTGGCCCAGTTTACATGAACAGATAACTAATAAGAGAGGAAGTATTGAAAGAATACCCGATACAGGAGAAATTGTATCTTAGGGTGTAAGCCTCCTTTCAGAGTAGTAAATCTCACGTGGTGCAATTTGGGCAGTGTCCAAGAGGCTTCTTGGGCCGTGGAGGTTGGCAGTGTAAGTACTAGGTAATTTTTTTCAAGAGGAGAGAAGAGCCCCATCACTGACCACCCCCCCCCCCCTCCAGAGGCCTGGGCCCAGCTCCCTCCAGAAGGGAAAAGGCTGTTTTGGGCACTCCAGCTCCACATGGGAGAAAGGAAAGCCAGGTAGGTGGGCATATTTAATGGATACTTGACAGCAGTTTTATTGGTCCCATGGAGCATTTGTAGTTCTTTGGTTTGGATTTTGTTCCTGTTTCCCTCTCCCCCAACGCCACCCCCATCGGGCAAAGTGTTTCCATAGGTGAGATCTCTTTTACACGAAGAAATCAGCATTGAACCACAGATTGGTGGGGGTAGTTTGGGGCACCGCCGATGATGATCCCAAGGAGCAAACCTTTGAAAAAAGGGTTTGCTTCTTTGGGAAATTCTTCTTCGGCCTCCTCTTCCAGAAAAGACCCTCACTTCAACCCCTGCTCCAGAAAGGTTTCCTACAATGCCCAGAAAACAGGCTGCTTATCCAGAACGTGACAAGCGCCGATCTGTTTAAAGGACAAAGTTTGAACCGTGTGTGGTTCGTTTCTGCCGCATTTCTACGGGAAGAACTAACCACCCCCCAACCCCTAGGGGAAGGACCCCCCACACACACACCCCCATCTGATTTTCTCTGCGGCCAAAGCGCGCAGAGCTCTTCCCAGTTCTGTTGTTTACTCACTTCTCGCAGGGTTTCTGCTCTGCCCCGGGGAAGCTGAGCCGCGGCTCCTCAGATGTTATTTATCTTTTCCTGCGAGGGACTTGTGACAGTCCAGGGTGTCGTGTATCCTGTGAGATTGTTTATCACCCACAGCCCTGCCGTGGCCGGAGCAGCCGCCTCGCCAGCACTCCACGTCCCGAAACCCCGGACTACGTGAGCGAGCGGAGGGCGGGGAGGTTCCCCTTGGGCGCTGGGGTGAACCCGCGGCCTCTGGAGCCTGCAGCGACGTGTCCTCAGGCAGAGGCTCTGACCCCGGGCGCGCAGGTGAAATGGACCAGACAGCTGCGCGCTGCTCCCGGCGCAGCTCCGGCG
>CM053574.1:69282920-69375783 GCA_028646485.1 Cryptoprocta ferox
CTCTCGCCTCTCCCCAACGCGCCCAGTGCGCTCCGACTGGGTCCAGCCATAACCCGGGCACCCCCACCGCATGGAGTCCCCGAGGAGCCGGGTTGGCCCCCGGGCGGTTCCCATAGGACCAAGGCTGATGGAGGATTTGAAATTAGCCCATAGGGGGACTTTGGGGTGAATCTTGTCTTTTTTTCCCCCTCCTTTTCTTTCTTTCCATTTCCATCCTTTTCTCTTGGTTTTCCTGCCTTTTTTTTTTTTTTTTTTTTTTTTTTGTCTTTTGGGTGTTCGACGAGGGTAAGGGCCCCCTCGCCAGCTTTAGGAGCGCTCCCGGGGAACGGAGGCGGGACGGAAAGGGGCTGTGCCCGGGCTCTACCAGCCTGTCCTCGCACCCCACACGCACACACGCACATGCACACTCACACACTTCGGAGGAAAGATCAAACGCTCGCGGCGGCCTGAGGTCTGTTTTCTCAGGCGTCCTTCCCCCATCACCGCATTGTTAGCGGGACAATGGGCGCCTGTGTCAGTCTTGTTGGCACCGGTTTTGTACGATGCAGGAAACAGCATTTCCTCTCGGCGCTGGAAAATTAACTTGGATCGTGCTTTTCCCTTTTTATTGAGAATCCGCACACACCCCGGGAAACCCGAGCTCCCGGAGAGGGGAAGGAGCGGCAGCAATAGACATCCCGAAGTCCTGCCCCAGCCCGTCCCCTTCCCGCTCAGCTCACGGCTCCAGGGCTCTGCCAAAGGAGGAAACTCCCGGCGCTGAACAATAAGATGGGGCTGGGTGTCTCAGCAGTGACCCTCCCAGTGGGGCCGGCGGGACCGACCGTGCCAAGCGGCAGTCAGAGCCCCCGTGCAGCCCTGGAGAAGGGGAACTTGGCAGGAGACCCCAGCTGCCCCCAAACCACCCCCCTTCCACACCTCTGAAGGTACTAGCGGTGGGCTCCAAGTTGGCTAAATTTGCGCCTTGCAACGAGTTGTCTAGGTGGTGCCAAAATGTACGAATATGAATAACTGTTAGGCCCACAAAATTACCAGTAAATATTCTTGCACTCCGCTTAGTACTTCCCCTTTGGTATTGATCTCATTTTTCCCTGTCTCTTATCTCCTGGACTAATACTAGATTCTAAAATCATTGAAGCAGAGAGCGGTCTTCTCTGTCTGCATTTATCACTATAACTGTTTACTAAAAATTTAAACATGTGTGCCTCTCCTAGCTAGCCCTACAACCATCTCCTACTGTTCACGTCTGTAGGTTGGGTGTAGGAACAGCTGAGTGCTGACAGTGCCCTACAATGTATCCGTGTATGTAATTTACATGCTCTCCTCTGTACATTACACTTATGTACAGGGATATGGCCGTATGTGTTTAATGACTGCAGTACCGCTACCATCCCCATCACCTCTATACACCTTAAAAAAAATTTTTTTTTAATGTTTATTTTTGAGAAAGAGACAGAGTACGAGCAGGGGAGGGTCCGAGAGACCTGGAGACACAGAATCTGAAGCAGGCTCCAGGCTCTAAGCAGTCAGCACAGAGCCCGTGACGACGCGGGGCCAGAACTCACGGACTGTGAGATCACGACCTGAGCTGAAGTCGGAGGCTTAACCGATTGAGCCCCCCAGGGCCCCTCCTCTCTCCGACTTCCTATGGCCGCCTGCTGGGAAGACAGAGCCGGCTCCAGTCCACTGCAGGCGTACCTCCCCCTCTCATTCATCTTTTGCAACAAACTCTTCGAACATGTAGAAACTTAGTTTTTGAAAATGTTATTGCCCATCAAATCGTAAACTCTCAAACTTTTTGATAGACTTCATTTTTCAGAGCAGTTGTAGATTCGCAGCAAAATTGAGCAGAAGATGCAGATTTCCCAGATACCTCTCCCCCACATACGTGGAACCTCTCCTGCTATCAACACCCCTGCTAGAGAGGCACATCTGTTCAAATCCACGAACCTACAGGGACACATCATTATCACTCAAGTCCATAGTATACATTAGGGTTCACGTATGGTGCTGTACATTTCATGCATTTGGAAAAATGTATAAAGACATATATCTACCATTATAGCATCATACAGAGTATGATACCATACTCTAAAAACCCTGTGTTCCATCTGCTCATCCTTCTAAACCCTCAGTTATTTTTTTTAGTTTATCATCATACCCAACTGACATTAAGATCAAAACAAAGACTGTCAAAAAGCACTTTGAGGACTTAATATCCTACATGAGTAAGATATAAATCAGAGTGGCCCGGATCATTGCTCTGTTGCAGGACGGTTTCCAACACTTTGGGTTTAAAATCTACTTTTTTCCCTGACCACCCACGTTTATCCCTTCTCCCTCTTCCAGCTGCAAGAGTTAATGGTCTGTAAAACAAATACTTACATATTTAAATCCTCTAAGGAAGCACTAAAAGGACCCCTTTGGGACTCTTTGTAATGTGAAAATCATCCTCTAATTGCTTTGCTCACAGTTGCTCAGCCTTAATATCGCCTGAAAGGAGCCCAGTCATGGGTAAAAGCCACGGCTGCTTCCTCCTTCCTGAATGAATGAATGATTGACCATATCCTATTTTGTTGTTTGCACATTCTTTTATTTATAAGCTTAGAAGAGATGATAGCTTTGTGGTGTATGGAAATAAATTGGGGAGAAACGGGTGGAGCAATCTCTAAGAAGGTATAAATTAGGTGCCCCCTAATTGCTTAACAAATACTCTGTAATAATGAAAAAGTTGGCTGGCCCCGATGGTTAGTCAAGATGCATTGAGACTTTTCCAGCGGACCCTGCAAAATCCTGTATGACCCTGTGAATGTGCTTCTTAAGACAGTCCTCCCTGCTTTTGCAAATATACTGCCCCTGAAAACTCTTGCTCTTATCTTTGCCAGGGCCTTTTGATAGAGCATGCAACTCTGATATGAACCTACTGTATACTTTTTACTTATCTTTTAAAAAATTTTTAATGTTTTATTTTTGAGGGGGAAAGGGGCAGAGAGAAAGGGAGACACAGTATCCAAAGCAGCCTCCAGGCTCCAAGCTGTCATCACAGGGCCCGTGGAGCTCGGACCTATGAACTGCAAGATCATGACCTGAGCTGAAGTTGGACGCTTAACCGACTGAGCCCCCAGGCGTCCCGGTTTACTTATCTTTTTATATATTTGTTCCAACTAGACTATGAGCCCCTTAGAGCATTGCCTTGGATCTGCTGGCCTATCATTGTTTCCTGCACCTAGAAATAGTGCCTAGAAATAGTGCCTGCACTAGAAATAGGTGCCTGTGCCTGCACCTAGAAATAAACTAGTAACCTGTGTGAAATGAAGGCAAAGGTCAAAAGTCATCACGTAGCAAATTAAATGATGTCTAATGCCCTCCAGTGGCAGTTTTCCAATAGCATTACATGGATGTGTTCCCAGGAACCAGTGGAGAAGGACCAGAGTGATTTTTAGATTTGTGGTCCTGCAGCTTAGGACCAATTTGCAAATATCTCTCTCAGAGGAATGACAGCAGCAGACGAAGGCAGATTGCTCTCCCAAACCTATTAGTGCGGCAACATATTGAAGAGTCACCTCTCCCTGTCACCCTCCCTTCAGAGAACACCTTTCTGAACATGCTCTTTGTGCTCTGAACTAGAAGGACAAGAAAACTTTTCAGAAAAGAAATGCTCAGAGCTGGGGAAGATGATGGGAGGTTTGAATCCTCTGTTTTCTTCCATGGAAATAGTTGTCTGCACCCACAGCTCCAGATTCCTAGGGCTCCTGTCTGTCCACACATCCTGTTGGTGTTTCCGTCTATTTCAGTGCTGCCAGTAGCTGAGAGGCAGGTAATGGCCCCCCCCATCCCACACCCACCAGCCTTCTCACAAAGGGATTAGCCCAAAGTTAAGCTAAATGAGTCAGGGGCTTATGGAACTGAGAAGCTCCTTTGATACCCTTCAGTTAGGAGGATGTTAACAGATCACAAATGCAGAATGGCCGCATTTCAGCTTGCTTCCCAATGGATTATTCATGTTGGCTTAACCTGTGTGGGTGACCAGAGATGACCTTTTCTCTTCTTCATGGATTGCTGAAACATATCGGTAAGGCTGCTCCTTGGCCCCATTAAAGGGAACTCTATATGAAAGAAATTTATTCAGGGAGCTAATAACAATATCGTGCCCTCTCTTGCTTCGTGCAGTATCCCAGCTCTGCCCTCCAGCTCCTGTTCTGTTCCTGGGCTTCTGATCTGCTTCTTCCCTTGCACCCCAGCCTCCAAGTTCCTATCCTGGTTTCCTGCCTAGTAATCATCTCCTTCTAGGACTGTTGCTCAGTCTGTCTTCTAGAACTTTGGTCCCGAGGCTGAGGCCTGGTTGAGACCCCCTATCAGACTCCCCTTGCCTACTCCCTTCCTGTGAAATAGGTCCACCCTGACTCTTACTGTGGTGTTCTGCCTGTGTTTTCAAGACTTCTTTTCCTTCATCGTAGTCTCCTTTCCCTACCGCTGGTTAATTTCTTGGGCCCGGACTCACGATGATGATGATCTATGGGCACCCCTCTGACGTGAACACCCATCCTTGGCAGGGAGAGAGCCCCTCGGTCTGTTTTCTTCCTTCCTGGGCTTTACTTTCCGTCATTGGCTTCAGCTTATTGGGAGTGTCCAACCATTTCCCCCCCTGGACCCAGTGACAGCTCGGACCCTTTCTGCCAAGGAGGCACGTTTAAATTAAAAAATCAATAGAAGCTCAGAATTGTGGCACCTGAAAAAATAGCAACATGTGAGTCACACCCAGCCTTGAAATACTCTGCGATGTTTGCGAGCACCTTGCAGGTTTCAGTCTGCAAGGCCAGATTCCAAGCCTGTTTACTTCCTCCTGGATAATCTGCTCATGTGTTAGGCAAGCGGCTACCCGGAGAGCAGTGGCACCTTAGATTTTCCAAATGGCTAGCTTCTCCCACAAGTTTGATTCACTGAGTCCAAGAATGACTCAGCCTTTTTTTTTTTTCAAATTTTTATTTATTTATTTATGTTTATTTACTATTGAGACAGAGAGAAACAGAGCATGAGTAGGGGAGAGTCAGAGAGAGAGGGAGACACAGAATAAGAAGCAGGCTCCAGGCTCTGAGCTGTCAGCACAGAGCCCAACGCAGGGCTCAAACCCAGGAACCGTGAGATCATGACCTGAGCTCAACCGACTGAGCCACCCAGGCACCCCATGACTCAGCCTTTAAAAGCCACATGCCTTTAATGACTTACACATATGAAAGAAAAGTCCTCTAATGTAGGAACGGTTGATGTAGTAAACATTCTTTAAAAATCTTAAACATGAATATTAAAGAGCAACACATAGACCTCCTAATGTCAACAGCTTATAATATTTTAAATCTTCATCTAAGTGACTCTACCTTGTCCTAAGTAGTTTATGTTCTGTAGATAGATTTAAACTTAGTTTATGACTTAGAACATGATTTAATTAAAACGTCCAGATGAAAGACAGTAATAAATAAAATTCTATGACTTTGTCACCAACCTCCAGTTGTATTCAGTGCCTGGTCCTCTGTGTATTTATTTGAGTGGAAAACATCCTTTTTTAAAATGTTAATTTTTGAGAGAGAGTGAGCAGGCAATGGGCAGAGAGAGAGGGGAACAGAGGATCTAAAGTGGGCTCTGCGCTCACAGCAGGGACCCTGATATGGGGCTTGAACTCATGAATCATGAGATCATGACCTGAGCTGAAGTCCTACATTCAACCGACCGAGCCACCCAGGTGGCCCTGGAAAACATCTTTCTAACTCACCTCAGACTTTTCGGCCCTATTCCCACCTCTCCCACCAGTGTCTTTCCTGTGCTAACTCTGGGTTCGTAATAACGGAAAACCTGTCCTTCACCAACGTAAATGGAACCTTTTTATAAAACTGCAGGCTTTGTCTCTTGTCTTCTTTGTTTCCCTTCTCAGGGCCCTGAATGAAGGAGAAAAAGTGAAATGACGGGTGATAAACCTTAGTAGCCTTTTTTCTAATCAGAAGAATTTACATTTTGGCCATCTTTCTTAACCAAGCTATTTGCCAGTTGAAGCCAGAGTTCATGTTTAGACATCAGGCGTGCTGGCACACCTCTCCACTCATGTGCATGCACACACACACACGTTCACACATGCGCATCTGTGCATATACCCCTCGTCACCCTGTCCAGGGCAAACCAATCCACAGGCCAGCAAGACTCAGTCTCTTGGAAATTTAAATCATTACGAGATAGAGGTCCAGAGTAAGTAGGTTGACAAACGAATCATTCTAATGGGGAAGCCCTATTGAGCGCTTAGAATGGGCTGAGAACGGTGTGAAGAAAGAACATGCCTTGTCCTTGCAACAGCCCCAGGAGGTAAGTAACTGTTTTTAAACGTAAATCTAAATCCCTACCACCCCACCTCCTCTGCCACTTTTGTACCTGACCTGATGTGAGTTGTTTTGGTTCTAAGAAACTTTCAGAGCTATCCTAGAGAATCTGAAGCCTACTCTGTGTCTCAAGAATGAAACATTTTTACATTTTCCTAAATATATAGATGAAAACATTAAGGCAAATTTAGGAAAGAAGCATATGAAATGAAGGAGATTCAGTCAAGAAGACTCCCAAGATGAATGAAAAGTAACTATTGCCACACAATGGAACTGATAGGAAACAGATTATGGATCAGGATTATGTGTTACAGTCCTATAATCTACAAGTAGTGAAAACTGTATATATGATGTAGTTTTCCTTAAATTGCTAAATTAATCATTGTTCTTTTTTTTTTTTGAAAGAGGGAGAGTGTGTGCTCACTCCTGTGAGTGAGGGAGGAACTAAGGGAAAGGGAGAGAGAGAATCTTAAGAGAATCTTAAGCTCCATGCTGAGCTCGATCCCAGGACCCTGAGATGATGGCCTGAGCTGAAATCAAGAGTCAGATGTTTAACTGACTGAGCCACCCAGGCGCCCCTAATTACCACTTTAAAGTTAATGTTTTCATGTTTTCATTTGTGTGCCTTCCCCACGTATGCTTTCTAATTTTTTCTAAATATATAGTAACATTACGTAATTTTTATGGGAGTAATATCTAGTTGTACCTGACTGGCAGACACTGGGAAACAGTGCACAAAATTAGGATTTGGATTTCTGAGAATGCCAAAAATAGTGAAGAGTCAAGTTTGCAAAACCTACAATTAGTGAATCAAGAACCCAAAGGTTCTTGGGGTACCTGGGTGGCTCAGTTGTTTAAGCGTCTGACTTTGGTTCAGGTCATGATCTCACAGTTTGTGAGTTCAAGTACTGCATCAGGTTCTGTGCTGACAGCTTGAAGCCTGAAGCCTGCTTCAGATTCTGTGTCTTCCTCTCTCTCTCTCTCTG
The DNA here is from genome assembly GCA_028646485.1 of Cryptoprocta ferox. Lineage (NCBI taxonomy): Eukaryota > Metazoa > Chordata > Mammalia > Carnivora > Eupleridae > Cryptoprocta > Cryptoprocta ferox. The sequence goes on from CM053574.1 coordinate 69,290,266, forward strand.
CCCCACTCATGCTCTGTCTCTGTCTCTCTCAAGAATCAATATTAAAAAAAAAATAATCTGAAGGTTTACTTAAAAAAATAGGTTAAAAATTTTTCTAATAGACTTTAATTTTTTTGCATTTTTAATTTTTAATTTTATTTTAATTTTTTAATATTTATTTATTTTTAAGAGAGGGACAGTCGGAGTACAAGTGGAGAAGGGGCAGAGAGAGAGAGAGAGAGAGAGAGAGAGACAGAAAATCCAATGAATGCTCCAGGCTCTAAGCTGTCAGCACAGAACCCGACGCGGGGCTCGAACCCACGAACCGTGAGATCATGACCTGAGCCGAAGTCGGATGCTTAACCCACTGAGCCACCCAGGCGCCCCTTTTTTTTTGCATGTTTAACATTGATGTATAGTTGACACACAGTATTATATTAGTTTCAGGTGTACAACATAGTGATTCAACAAGTTTATACCTTATGGTATGCTCACCACCAGTGTAGCTACCATCTGTCACCACACAGTGTGATTACAGTATCATAGATTGTATTTCCTTTGCTGTACTTTTTTTAAAATTTTTTTTATGTTTTATTTATTTTTTGAGAGAGAGAGAGAGAGACAGTGCGAGCAGAGGAGGGACAGAGAGAGAGGGAGAGACAGAATCCGAAGACAGGCTCCAGGCTCTGAGCTGTCAGCACAGATCCCAACGCGGGGCTCGAACCCATGAACCGTGAGATCATGACCTGAGCCAAAGTCAGACGCTCAACCAACTGAGCCACCCAGATGCCCCATCCTTTGCTGTACTTTTCATCCTTGTGACTTATTCCCTCCATAACCGGAAACCTGTATCTCCCCCACTCTTCACCCATTGTGTGTATCCGCCACCACTGTCTGGCAACCATCAGTCAGCTCTTTGTATTTATGGATCTGTTTCTGCTTTTTATTTATTTGTTTGTTTTGTTTTTAGATTCCACATCTAAGTGAAATTATATGGTATTTTTCTTTCCCTGACTTATTTCACTTAGCACAGTACCTTCTAGGTCCATCCGTGTGGTCACAAATGGCAAATCTCATCCTTACTTATGGCTGAGTAATAGTCCATTTGTGTGTGTGTGTGTGTGTGTGTGTGTGTGTGTGTGTGACTTCTTTATCCATTTATCTATCTATGGATACTTAGGTTGCTTCCATGTCTTGGCTATTATAAATAATGCTGCAATAAATATATGCATAGGGGTGCATATACCTTTTGGAATTAGTGTTTTCACTTTCTTTGGGTAAATACCCATAGTGGAATTACTGGATCATATGGTAGATATTTTTTATTGTCTGAGGAAGCCCCATACTGTCTTCCACAGTGACTGCAATAGTTTGCATTTCCACAGCAGGGTGTAAGAGTTCCTTTCTCTCCACATCCTCACCAACACTTGTTGTTTCTTGTCTTTTTTATTCTAGACATTGCGGCAGGTGTAAGATGATATCTCACTGTGACTTTGATTTGCTCTTCCCCAATGATGAGGGATGTTAGGCATCTTTTCACATATGTGTTGGGCAGCTGTATGTCTTCCTTGGAAAAAAAATGTCTATTCAGATCCTCTGCACATCTTTAAATTGGATTATTTTTCTTTTGGTGTTGAGTTGTATAAGTTCTTTATATCATTTGAATATTTACCCCTTATCAAATATATCATTTGCAAGTACTTCTCCCATTCAGTAGGTTGCCTTTTTATTTTGTTGATGATTTCTTTGACTGTGCAAAAGCTATTTATTTTGGTGTAGTCTCAATAGTTTATTTTTGCCTTTGTCTCCCTTGCCTGAGGAGACATATCTAGAAAAATGTTGCTGTGGCTGATGTCAAAGACTTCAGTGCCTGTGTTTTTTTCCTAGGAATTTTATGGTTTCAGCTCTCCCATTTAGGTCTCTTTAATACATTATGAGTTTATTTTTATGTATGATATAAAAAAGTGGTCCAGTTTTGGTCTTTTGCATGTAGCTGTTCAGTTTTCCCAGCACCATTTATTAAGGAGACTGTCTTTTCCCCATTGTATATTCTTGCCTCCTTTGTTGCAGATTAATTGATCATACAATTATGGGTTTATTTCTGGGCTCTCTCTTCTGTTCCATTGATATATGTGTCTGTTTTTGTGCCAATACCATACTGTTTTGATAATTGTAGCTTTGTAGTATATCTTCAGATCTGGAATTGTGATACCTCAAGATTGCTTTGTCTATCCAGGGTCTTTGTTATTTTCATACAAATGTTAGTATTATTTGTTCTACCTCTGTGAAATAATGCTGTTGGTATTTTTATCGGGATTGCATTGAATCTGTAGATTGCTTTGGGTAATATAGACATTTTAGCAATATTAATTCTTCCAATCCATTGGCATTTTTCCATTTGTGTCATCTTCGATTTTGTTTCATCAGTATTTTATAGTTTTTAGAGTATAGTTTTTAGGTTTTTTACCTCCTTCATTAAATATATATTTTATTCTTTTTGATGCAGTTGTAAATGTAATTGTTCTCTTCATTTCTCTTTCTTCTACTTGTTATTATTATATAGAAATACAACTGATTTCTATGCATTAATTTTGTATCCTGCAACTTTACTGAATTCATTCATTACCTCTGATTGTTTTTTTTTTTTTTTTGGTGGAGTCTCTAGAGTTTTCTATGTATAATATCATGTTATTTGCAAGTAGCGACAGTTTAACTTCTTCCTGACCTATACAGATGGCGTTTATTGCTTTTTCTTCTCTGATTGCTAGTTGAACTCCAGTTGACTCCAGTACTATGTTGAAAAGTAGTGAGAGTGTCTTGTCTAGTTCCTGATCTTAGAGGAAAAACTCCAATAGACTTTATTTTTAAGAGCAGTTTTAGGTTCACAGCAAAATCAAGCAGAAATTATAGAGAGGTCCTATGTCCTCCTCACACACACACACACGCACGCACACACGGAGCCTTCTCTACTATTCACATTAGTAGATCGTGTGCATCTGCTATCTACAAGAGCGATACATTTGTTATAACTGATGAACATACATTGACATATCATAATTTATAATAGGGCTCACCCCTGGTGTTACACATATCATGGGTTTTGTCTCTACCATTATGGTATCATGCAGAGTGGTTTCACCGCCCCCAGAATTCTCCTCTGCGATTCATCCCTCCCTCCCCACTAACACCTGGCAACCACTGATCTGTTCACTGTCTCCATAGTTTTGCCTTTTCGGGAATATAATATCATTGGAACCATACAGTATGCAGCTTTTTCAGAATGGCTTCTTTCACTGTGTAAAGATTAACTTTTTTTTTTAATGTTTATTTGTATTTGAGAGAGAAAGAGACAGAGTGCCAGCAGGGGAGGGGCTGAGAGAGGGAGACACAGAATCTGAAGCAGACTCCAGCTCTGGGCTGTCAGCACAGAGCCCGACACAGGGCTCCAACTCACGAACCGTGAGATCATGACCTGAGCTGAAGTCAGAGGCTTAACCAACTGACCCAGGCGCCCCAAGGTTAACTTTTTAAACCAGCAAAGGAGTCTCTTCACATCAAGCTCCTGTTTTTGTATTTTGCCTCTAAAACTTGTTCTGATGGCTTTCTTCTGTCCTCTGATGGCTAGACACACATACCTATGTCACTCTTTGTGTCCCTGGGACATTACCTCAGAGCACTGAAAGGGCACGACTTTCTGTCTTTAAGTATATAAAAGACTACAGAACATTTGTAAGCAAAACACATTCTTACCCCCACTTATCACTCAAGGGTGACATGGACCCATTGGGGAGCCATTAGAATATATGGGTGGGGCCAGAGTATAGCTGACTTAACTTCAGCCACTTAAGAATCATAAACTTCTTATAAAAATAGTTCTACCTAACATGCAAATAGACATCTCTTAAAAAGCATTGTCTACATTCTCTAGATTCATTAGTTAGAAAGTATTTTATTAACGCTTTTATACCCAAAGGAAAACTACTATAAAATTTTTATTTTTACAGATCTTGGTCTCAAAGATTCAGAGTTGGTGGGGTTATTATGCTCCAGCATAATAACTAATGGCTGTTACCCCAGGTCATCTTAAGACTTAATGACTTAGGAGAATCATAAAGCTTCCAAAGAGGTCCAGAGATTCCATTCTCAAATAGCTGGACCCTTCAAAGAGGCTCTCAGGCAGATGAAGGTAGAGGACCCCTGCCTGTCATGGAGTTCTTGGGGGAGCACCATGAATAACACGTTACAGTTAAAACAGTAAATTCAATAATGATGATGCTGATCATAATAATAGTCAACATTTATTCGATGTCATTTAGTAGGTGTTACTCTGCTATTCACTTTGCATAATATCTCATAGAAGTCTCGCAACGAGGTTACTACTAGCATAGTAGTAATGGATTCTTTCCATTTTATAGAGAAGTAAACTGATGATCGGAGTGGTAATCATCTACCTCTGTGCGTCCAACAGAGGTAGATCCGGTTTTGTGGGCCAGATACACATGCAATTTTAGAGGGTAACTTTAAGAAAAGGAACTCAAACTCATGAAAACAAATTGGGTGAGGACCTTTGGTCCAGAAACGGAAGCTTCCCAGGAAATTGGCCTCTAGTCTAAGACCACTCAACTAGGAAATGAGAGAGCCAGTGTTGAGTTGAGGCAGTCTGTCATCAGGATCATAACTTCACCTCTGTTCTGCTCCCTCTAGTCCATGAACACATATTTTTCTGGTAAAATTATATGCCATCTCAGACTAGGTTAATGTGTTGATAGGTGGAGAGAGGTATTAAATTTATGAGAAACAGTTGATACAATTTTTTTTAATGGTTATATATTTTTGAGACAGAGAGAGGCAGAGTGCGAGCAGGGGAGGAGACACAGAATTGGAAGCAGGCTCCAGGCTCCGAGCTGTCAGCACAGAGCCCGATGCGGGGCTCAAACTCACGAACCATGAGTTCATGACCCGAGCCGAAGCTGGACACTTAACCAACTGAGCCACCCAGGCGCCCCTAAAATTTTTAAATAGAAAAAAAATTAAATACAGAAAAAGATTCCATTAATTTGGTATTTTCTGAAAATTTTTTCTCAAACCTCAGTCCAATTCCAGAGCACCAGAGTTTCACAAAAGTGTGGTTTATGACTTTAGGGCTAAACTATAGAAGGAAAAAAATACTTCCTACTCATTTTCTAATGTCCCAGTTACTATATATATTTTTAGAGTTATATGCTTCCATTGAAAAATATTTTTAAATTCCCTAAATGTTATCATTTTCTATTTAAGTGTACAATTCTAATATATAGTAATTTGGACATTTTAAAACACGATTTAAACTGAATATCAATTTAATTGAACACCTAGTTCAATAAAGTGTACTTATGGGAGAAGGGAGTGATAAAAAGAACCGAGAGGGAGGGGCACCTGGGTGACTCAGTCAATTGAGTGTCTGACTCTTTATTTAGGCTCAGATCATGATCTCATGGTTTGTGAGTTCCGCCTGTGTTGGGCTCTGCCCTGATGGCGTGGAGCCTGCTTGAGATTCTCTCTCACACTCTCTCTCTCTCTCTCTCTCTCTCTCTCTCTCTCTCTCTCTGCCCCTCCCCTGCTTTCTATCTCTCTCTCTCTCATAAATAAATAAATAAATAAATAAATAAATAAATATTTTTTAAAAAAGAGAAAGGAAATGAAATTGGGAACTTTTTTTAAGTGAATAGTATGCAAATAGATGCTCATTATATTATTCCTTTTACCCTTATTTTATATTTTTTAATAATTAACAGTGTTATATTAGTTTCAGGTGTGCTATATAGTGATTCAAGGTCCATGCATTACTCAGTGCTCATCAAGGTACGTGTACTCTTAATCCCCTTCACCTGTTTCCCCCATTCCCCCCACCACTCCCTCCCCTCTGGTAACCATTAATTTAAGAGTCTGTTTGGGGGCACCTGGGTGGGTCAATCAGTTAGGCAACCAACCCTTGATTAGGGTTTGGGTCATGATCCCAGGGTCACGGGTTCAAGCCCCACATTGGACTCCATGCTCTTAGTGTGCTTGGGATTCTCTCTCTTCCTCTCTCTTTGCCTCTCCCCTGCTCTCTCTCTCTCTCAAAATAAGTAAATAAACTTAAAAAAATAAATGCTTTTTGGTTTGTCTCTTATTTGTTCATCTGTTTTGAGTTTTTTTGTTCGTTTGTTTCTTTTTTAGAGGGGGGCCGTGCAAGTAGGGGAGAGGGGCAAAGGGAGAGAGAGAGAGAATCCTAAGCAGGCTCCATGTTCAGTGTAGAGCCCAACATGGGGCTCGATCCCACAACCCCGAGACTTAATTTATTTTATAACTGGAAGTTTGTACCTTTTGACCCTCTTCACCCATTTCACCCACCTACCACTGCCTCTGGCAACCACCAGTTTGTTCTTGGTATATATGAGCTTGGTTTTGTTGTTGTTTTTTGTTGTCTAGAGTCCTTCTGTAAGTGAGATCTTACAGCATTTGTCTTTCTCTGACTTATTTCACTTAGCGTTATGCCCTCAAGGTCCATTCATATTGTTGCAAATGGCAGGATTTCCCTTTTGATGGCTAAGTAATATTCCATATATCCATACCTCATTTCCTTTATCCATTCATCTATCTGTGCACACTTGGGTTGTTTCCATGTCTTGGCTGTTATAATAATACTGCAGTAAACATAGGGGTACAGATATCTTTCTTTTCCTTGGGTAAATACCCAGAAGTGGAATTGCTGGATCATATGATAGTTCTATTTTTAATTTTTTGAGGATGATAATGTTTGAATTTTGGAACTTTAATTTCTGTATGAGACCAAAGGAGAAGAGATGTATTGTGTTCGAATTTAAATGTTATGGAACATATGATCTGATGCATCCTATCTGGTCAGTTCGTTTGGACAACTAACCCAGTTGCTTTATTTGGCATCAAATCTAATATGGGAGAGAAGATCTTAGTATTTTGTACAAGTTGATATAATACCCTGGTGCATTCTGGAACATAAAATGAAAAAGGTATTTGCAGAGGCCTTTTGAGGGACTTGGGAAAGAAAGCAAGGTCTGTCTTCATTGGATCCTAAGGTGGATGGGACTAGGTGTCTTCAAGGTTCCTAAGTTGTCCAATTACAGGCTCATTTGAGGAGCAGACCTGACCAGTATTTGAGGTCAAAGCCTTACCCTGTGTAAACAAAACAAATACTTATCATGTTAACCAAAGTATTCATTTGCTTGAAAAAATTAAAAACAGAAAGAAAACAAAACAAAAGAATGGAAGAGAAAAGAGAAAAATAGACTCAATTTTCCTTATCCATGAATAATGCCTTAGAGAGTTCCTAGTTTGGCATCAAATTCTCTTTTTTATCCCTAATATCCTCTGATGTCAAAATACCTTTGAAAATATGCCTCTACAACCTTTCAGAGCAAGGCATTCCATATGTTGACTGTTAATACAGAGTATTGATGTTTTATTTAGCAGACAGAGCTATCCATAGGCTGGATTGGATTGTGTTGGGCTCTCTCTGCTTCTTTTCTCATCATTGAGGACCAGGCTCTGAAGAGTTTGGGTGTGGGGGGAGTCGGTGTTGTGGGAAGATACACTGTTGGTTCAGACATGCATTGTGTCCCCATCCCTCAGTCATGTGGTCCATCTTTATAACATGTTCCTCTTCAAGTTAATGCTTCATAGTGTGTGTAGCTTGATTTGGGGTTAAAATATTGAGAGTAGGAATAGTTTGAGTTGCTCAACGGCATACAGTCTCAGAGGAATAGCCTTCTAGCCTCTATCCTGCCAGACCAGTCTTCATCATTAAATTTCCACCTTCAAGTTTCATAGTAGAGACATGACGGTAAAAAGTCTGTGGGCACATCAGCTCCACTCTTCACATTTTAATGTGTTTGAATCATGTCCCTATTGGCTTCTTTTCAACTTGAGGAATCCTCATGGTCTCCCTCCACTTCACAGACCAATAGAGCCCGTTAGTTACCCTTCCGTGCAGGGACAGCTATATAATTTGCAAGGCCCAATGCAAAGTGAATATGTGGAGCCCCTTCTCCAAAAAGGATTAGGAATTCGAGGATGGCAACAGCAGGGAATTAAACCAAGCCTGTGGCCCTTCCCAGCATGAGGCCTGTATGACTACATAGTGGCATGCCCCTTAAGCGAGCCCCGCCCCTGATGCGAGCCCGCCCCTAAGGGCTTCCCTTTGATGCTTGTGGCGTTTGGAAACTTATCAATAGAATTATTGATGATGATATTTTGAGGGAAAGGTAATGTGTTTGTTTTTTAACAATAATAAACCCATACTTTCTGTGTTCTTTTTTCTTTTTAACTCAAATATATCCTCTGGTATTTGGTCTTTCTGAGCCAATAAATTGCCTTAAAAAAATCAGAGTACATATTTTTCTATCCTTTTAATCATTTTAGAGTAGATTAGTCTCTAAATTATTTCCAATAATCTATGTTTTAACATTATAAAAACCAAAATAGACACAGTATTCAGGTATACCATGAAGCCTGACAAGGACTCAGGGCAGTAGAAACAATCAATTCGTAGGAGTGCAACACCAAAATATGTGATTTTTCTTACTTTGACTTGCTAATTTCATTTAGAATTTCTGCATATAATGGATAAAGGCAAATGCTCTTACATTGTTGATGGGAATGCAAACTGATGCAGTATTTACTACTATTTACTACTAGGGATTTACCCAAAGGATACAAAAAAAGAACAGATTTGAAGGGATACATGTACCCCAGTGTTTATAGCAGCACTATCAACAATAGTCAAACTATGGAACGAGCTCAGATGTCCAAGGACTGATGAATGGATAAAGAAGATGTGGTGTATGTTTACAATGGAGTATTACTCAACCATCAAAAGGAATAAAATCTTGCCATTTGCAACAATGTGGATGGAGCTAGAATGTATTGTGTGAAGTGGAATGAGTCAGGCAGAGAAAGACCTCATATGATGCCACTCATATGTGGAATTTAAGAAACAAAACAGATGAACCTATGGGAAGGTGAGGAAAAAAAGAAGAAAGAGGGAAACAACTAGTAAGGGGGTCGATGAGAACACACTGAGGGTCGATGGGTGGGGGAGGGGCAAAATGAGTGATGGGCATTAAGGAGCCCATTTACCGTGTTGAGCAGTGGGTGTTATATGTAAGTGATGAATCACTAAATTGTACTCCTGAAAACAATATTCCCTGTATGTTAACTAACTAGAATTTAAATAAAAATTTGAAGAAAAATAAAGAATTTCTGCGTGCAATATTCATAAGTGAAATCAGTTTATAGCTTTAATTCTTGCTCTTTATTTGGCTTTGGAATCAAGGGTATGGTAATCCTATAAAACAAATTAGTTAGCATTTTCTTCTTTAGGTGGGCTTTTAGGAGACAGATGAGCTGATAATTAGAATATGTATTAAAATGTACCTGGGAAACTATGTGACGATACATATTTTGGGTAGGGGAGGGGGTGGGAAGGACACGATTTTGGGGGAGGCATAATTCAATCTCTTTAATGGTTGTTGATCTACTTGAGTTTTCTAATTTCTCTTGAGTCACAAAATTTCAGTTTAAATTTTTAAAGTAGATAGAAGTTACAATAATTCCAATTTCACCATTTAAAATATTCTGATCTATATGCTCAACTGTTTTTGAGGGGGAAAAATGTCATGTTAATTGTCAAGGTCATATATGTACAAAGTATAAGAGTAAAAGTCTTTTTTTATTTTTTTCTGTTTTATTTATTAAGTTTTTAATTTTTATTATTTTTAATTGTTTTCATGTTTATTTATTTTTAAGAGAGAGCAAGAGGGGGAGTGGTAGGGAGAGAGGGAGACACAGAATCTGAAGCAGCCTCCAGGCTCCCAGCTGTCAGCACAGAACCCATCATGACCTGATCATGACCTGAGCCGAAGTCAGTCGCTCAACTGACTGAGCCACCCAAGCACCACTTTAGTTTTTTATTTTAATTCCAGTAGAGTTAACACACAGTGTTATATTAGTTTCAAGTGTACAATATAGTAATTCAACAATTCTGTATATTACTTAGTGCTCACTATGGTACATGTACCCTTAATTCCCTTTACCTGTTTCACCCATCCCCCTACCCACCTCCCAGTCTGGTAACTATCAGTTTGTTCTCTATAGTTAAGAGTCTGTTTCTTTGTTTCTTTTTCTCTCTTTTTCCCCATGATTGTTTGTTTTGTTTCTTACATTCCACATAAGAGTAAAATCATAAGGCATTTGTCTTCCTCTGACTGACTTACTTTACTTAGCATTATACTCTCTAGCTCTGTCCATGTTGCATATGGCAAGATTTCATTCCTTTTTATGGCTGAATAATATTCCTCTGTGTGTGTGTGTGTGTGTGTGTGTGTGTGTGTGTGTGTGTGTATCACCTCTTCTTTATCTATTGTCGATGGACCCTTGGGCAGCTTCCATAATTTAGCTATTATAAATAATGCTGCAATAAACATAAGGGTGCATGCATCCCTTTGAATTAGTGTTTTTGTATTCTTTGGGTAAATACCCAGTAGTGTAACTGCTTGATCATAGGGTAGTTCTATTTTTAACTTTTGAGGAATCTCTATACTGTTTTCCACAATTGCTGTACCAGCTTGCATTCCCACCAACAGTGCACGAAGTTTCCTTTTCTCTACCTGCTTCCCAACACTTGTTTCTTGTGTTTTTTATTTTAGCCATTCTGACTGGTTTGAGGTGATATCTCATTGTAGTTTTGATTTGCATTTTCCTGATGATGAGTGATGCTGAGCATCTTTTCATGTGTAAAAATGAAAATTTTTTTTACAAACTTCACCATTAAGAAAAAAAAAAACATCATTGGGGCACCTGAGTGGCTCAGTTAAGCATCTGATTTCGGCTCAGGTCATGATCTCCCGGTTCATGAGTTTGAGCCCTGTGTCGGGCTCTGTGCTGACAGCTCAGAGCCTGGAGCCTGCTTTGGATTCTGTGTCTCCCTCTCTCTCTGCCCCTCCCCTGCTTGTGCTCTGTCTCTTTCTCTCTCAAAAATAAATAAACATTACAAAAAACTTTTTTAAAGAAAAAAAATCATTAACTAAATCAACATTTATTCCAGACAGTTTTTAATGCATTCATACAAATAAATTGCAGATAGATAGATGAATGATGGATGAACAAATATTTACAAACCTATTTTAGATAGTTAAAAGATAGGAATACTTGTAAATACTTTCATTTTATTTGACTTTATTCAAGAAAAAGGTTACAGTGAAACTGAATTGCAGATAAATGAGAGAGATAATTTCTTTAAGTTTTCTCTGTAGGTTAAGAAGAAAAAAAATTTTTTTAAGATTTTAATTTTAAGTAAATTTCAAACATGGGGCTTGATCTCACAACCCTAAATCCAAAGAGTCATATGCTTTTCCGACTAAACCAGCCAGTGGCCCCAAGAAGAAAACTTTTTTAATTTTTTTTTTTTTTAAGAAAGAACGTGAGCTCAGAAGAGGGGCAGAGGGAAAGAGAGAGCGAGAGAATCCTAAGCAGGCTCTACTCTCAGCAATAAGCCTGATGCGGGGCTTGATCCCATGACCCTGGGATCATGACCTGTGCAGAAATCAATGTCACTCAACTAACTGAGCCACCCAGGTGCCCTATGAAGAAATTTTTTAAAAAATTAAGGTATTACATCCATTGCAATTTTTAAAAATTACCTTTTTTTCAAATTTTAGACAGTATTCGTTGACTCCCTGCCAGGAAAGCAGAGGACACTAGTATTTTATTTCCTCCCATTTTCTTCCCCTCCTGATCTTTGCCCCAATTTACAATATTTATACTCTAGTAAGTAACGTATATCTGGGCGCTGTTTACTACGCATGTGTATATGTATGTGTGTCTTCAAATGGATTTAGTGTTCCTCTTAAATCCTTTACCATGGTTTCCTCATTCCTGAGTTCTTATATTTGATTATTTTTTTTTAATTGGCTGGCATTTGTTGTCAAGTCATTTAGCTTTTCCATGAAATGTCATAGCATTGTATTCCCCAAATTCCACAATTTTTGAGAAATGTCTGCCTCTGCCTTTCTACTTGAATGACATCCTGGCCCAGTATCGCTTCCCTCAGAGCTTTGAAGGCAGTGCCCTGCTGTCTTCTGTCCCTGAAGGTCATGAGGAGAACCCTGTGGCCCGTCCAATTTCTCTCTTTGTAGGTAATTTGCTTTTCTGTCCTAATACCTGATAAGTTCTTTCTTTATCCTTAAAGTTCAGTAGATTAATTAGAATATATCTCTTTGGCATTGTGCCAAATTTCCTGAAATAGGATTTGTTATTTTGGTCTGTGGAGTCAGTTTTTTTATTTTATAGAATTTCTCTTACATAATTTGAATAAATATTCTCTTTAATTTTAATTTTTTTAAAGTTTCTTTATTTTTGAGAGAGGGAGAGAGAGAGAGAGAGAGAGAGAATGAGTGGGGGAGGGTCAGAGAAAGAGGGAGAGAGAGAATCCCAAGCACAGAGCCTGACATGGGACTTGATCTCATGAACTGTGAGATCACGACCTGAGCCGAAGTTAAGAGTCGGACGCTTAATGGACTGAGCCACCCAGGCACCCCTCTTTAATTTTTAAAGATTACTTTAAGTTTGAATCTTTCAAGTATTTTCTACTTCAGGGACATCAGTTGTCTTAAGTTGAAATTAGTTAATCTTTTTTTCACTTCCTTATGTTCTCATTACTTGCTCTCATATGGTTGTCTTTTTGCATATATTTATCCAGTATGTTAAGACTTTCCTTTATGTTAATAATTAGGTTTTTCAATGGTATCTGTCTGTTCTTTTTGTTCCTAATTTCCATACCTATTTTTGTAATGATTTTGTTTCCTTGTATGTGCAAATTCTTTCTTTTTAAATTTCATTTTGTTGTTTAAAGATATGAGGGTGGGCTAGGTAATGCATCAGTCACTAATTGGCCATGACTTCTCCTGGCTTATCACATACAGGCTTCTTTCTTTCTCATGCAAAGTTAGCTGAAGTATGACAGCTTTCCAAGGTGGTTCCTTTCCGGAGATAACTCAGAGCCCAAGATATTTTGCATCTCAGAATCCTCGTCATAGGCTACATTGCTGTGGCTTGGAGAAAGGACCGCATGAAGCACTCCTATCTGTTGACCTCAGATTCTCTGCAATTGGCCTGGAATTGACACATGTCATTTACACTTACTATTAGAATACACACTTTTTCGCCCAGAACTCGTCAGGTGGCCGTAGTAGCTGCAAGACAGGCAAAGAAATGTGAAATGCCTGTGTGCTGGGAAGAAGGAAATGGCCAGAGATTTGATGAACATCTAGCATTATCTTCTCCACACTTCCCAAATGACCTGTGAGCTCTTGTTTTATTGATTCACGGGTTTAAAAAAGAATTATTCCCTAGTGTAAAGAGATCAGGAAGAGTTTTCTTCTTTTATTTGAGTCAAGTTTTCTCCTAATTTCCATTCCTTGCTGGTCTTGTGCTTGCTTGTTCCCTCCCTTCCTCTTGTTTTTTTTTTTTCTTTCATTCCCTCATTCGGCGTATTTGCATAGTTGTCATATGCTGGGTTTTTTTTTCTTTATCTTGAGCAATTCTGTCCAGACCTTGTATTTTCTCTGTTACAAAGTGGGTGACATTTTTACTCCTTTTCCACTGTATCTAAAAACAGTTTTTCTCCTCCCAAATTCTCTTTTGAGGGTCAGGCTTTGCATATTGCATTTTTTTCTTTAACAGGAATGAGAGGAGAGTGGGAAAGGAAGAGTTTCTCAGGGGTGCTAAATCGTATCTGTTAGGCTGTGTGATTGTTTCCTGTTTTCTGAGGTCTTGTTAAAATGCAGGTTTTAAGACTGTTTCTTGTGATATGCTCACTTGTTTCTCTATTGTTGCAGTTTGTCAGACAGAAGAAGGTGTTTGCATCTCTTGTCCTTCCCAGTGAGTATTCATGGGGGTTATCAGTAAGAATTCTTAGGATTTCTCTACTCACTGGTGGAGGGGTAGAAGTAGAAGCCTACCCTTGCTGCGTTTCTCAGTCGTGCTCTAGAAGGTCCTGTGTCTCCTCAGCTACTGAGAGTTGAAGTGTATTTCAGTAAGTTATAATTCTGTCCTTGACTGTTTGCTGTCATTGCATATTTTGGGGATGGTTTTCATGGTTTTTTTTCTTCTTTAGGTATTAAAGGAGGGATATGCTTTGCTATAAATCTCATCTCTCATTTTAACCAAGATATCTCCAGACACAACCAGTCCAAGTTTGTGTGTGTGTGTGTGTGTGTTTTTACAAGTAATTATCAAATTCACTTAAGCTTTCAAAATGATTTGCATACTGTAGTTCAGAATTTTATGATTTCTTTATTTTTTAAATTTTTTTATGTCTTTATTTTATTTTGAGAGACAGAGACAGAGTGAGTGGGGGAGGGGCAGAGAGAGAGGGGAACACAGAATCTGAAGTAGGCTCCAGGCTCTGAGCTGTCAGCAGCACAGAGCCCAATGCAGGGCTCACACCCACAGACTGTGAGATGATGACCTGAGCCGAAGTCGGACATTTAACCGACTGAGCCACCCAGGTACCCTGTCCTATGATTTTTTTAAAACTCTGGACCGCACCTGTATATTTGGCCACTTTGTATAGCCCCTTTGTCTTACTAGCATATATATTAAATTATTATTATTTATTTAATAGTAAATCATTTATTTAAAACATTAAAAATATATAATATAATATATAAATATATAAAAATAAATATATATATATTATATTTTTTGTCCTCTCTTTTTTTTCCTTACCAATTCTGCTAAAGGATTGTCTAGCTTTTAGTTTCAAAATTATAGTAACAACAGAAGTTCTGTAAGAGTTTCAGGTATGTTCCCTACCCTTAGTGAAATTTTAACAAAGGCATGATTTAACATTAGAAACTTGAGATTTACGTTGTATGTTATTAACTAGAAGATAAAATTGTAGTTTGAAGAATTAAGAAACAGGCAGGAGTATTATTAGTCTGGTGGGGTCCCCCTAACATTAGGTGACACAGACTGGATAGAGGTCAGAAGTCCAAGATCAAGGTTTTCTCGGAAAACCTTAGGTTGGTTTCTTCCTCTCTCATTGGCTTGTAGTTGGCCTCCTTCTCCCCCTGTGACTTTGTGTGGTCTTGCATCTGTGTCCAATTCTTTTTGTCCTCTAAGGACACCCGTTCTATTGTTTAGGGCCTACCCTAATGACCTCATTTAACTTTACGTACCTCTTTAAAGACCTTATCTCCCAATACAATCACATTCTGAGACACTGGAAGTTAGGATTTCAACATATGAATGTTGAGGGGCCAGTGACCACCATTCAGCCTGTAACAAGGAATCTGGAGAGACTTTTATTGTAGTTAGGGCATAGGCTAAGAGATTCAAAAGTACGCTGGCTCAAAAAAAGAAAAAAAGGTATGTTATTTTTTCTTATGAAACAATCCAGAAGAAATAGGTGTTTCAGGGCTTCCTTTGTGAAGGAAAGAGACCAAGGTACCTCTTGGTTGTTGCTCTACCATTTTACTTATTTATTTATTTACTTATTTATTTATTTATTTATTTTAGTTAGTTTATTTATTTTGAGAGAGATAGAAACAGTTTGAACAGGGAAGGGGCAGAGAGAGAGGGAGAGAGAATCCCAAGCAGGCTCTGGGCTGCCGGCACAGATCCAGATGTGGGGCTAGAACTCAAGAAACTGTGAGATCATGACCTCAGCCAAAACCAAGAGTCAGAGGCTTAACCAGTGGAGCCACCGAGGCACCCCTGTTCTACCATTTTCTAGAGAATAGCTCTAATCTAATGCCCAGAACTTGGCAGGCATTCAATGAATGCTTATGAAATGCCCATGAAATAAATGAATGAATGACATAGTGTGGTCTGGGGCAATGAATGGACCAGCATAAAGGGAAGTAAGAATTTTGATTGAAATAAATAAGCAGGAAATACGGTTAAATATATATGTCTGGCTAGATTTGAGGAAGCCTTGAAAGTCAAAAGGCACTCACAGCAGATTGGAAAGGGATGAAACAACTCCAACTCCCTTATTTTATACAAATGAGGAGATTGAAGCTCAAGAAAGTGAATTAATTTACCCACATAACTAATAAGTCATTCTAGCCAGGATTCTAAATTACTTTCTCTGACTCCAAGTCAAGGTCACTGCGTTTCCAACACAATAGGCAGAAGATGGATACTCCGCAGTTTTTCAAGTGGGAAGTGAGGTAATGTATGCCATGTTTTAGGAAGGTCAAGTTTTAGGACTCTCATGTGTCATGTATCAGTGACTACCCATATACTTACTGGAGCTGACATTGATGCTTACACAAAAGATAATTTGTCTCTCTCCTGGGTACTAAGAGATCTCTAATCTTGGTCTAGTTGGTGGGAGCCGAAAGGAGATCCTTTGTTCTAGGAGAGGGACAGAGCCCTATGCAGGGCTCGAACTCTCCAACCCTGAGATCATGACTTGAGCTGAAGCCTTAAGCAACTGAGCCACCCAGGCACCCCCTGCCCAGTAGTTTTTGTTTGGCAGACAGGGGTGAAGGTGGTAATCAATGTTGATTGGCCAAAGCCAGTCAAATTAACGCAACTCCCTATTGCCAATGATTGGTCTACATGTTGACATGTGACCCAGTTTTGGCCAATGAGACATAAAGGGGATTCTGCGGGGTAGCTCCTGGTAGATGGTTTCTTAATTGATAAGAGCCTGGCAGGTGCGCCTGGGTGGCTCAGTCAGTTAAGCGTCCGACTTCGGCTCAGGTCATGATCTCACCGGGTTCGTAGGTTCAAGCTCCGCATCAGGTTCTCTGTTGACAGCTCACAGCCGGGAGCCTGTTTCAGATTCCGTGTCTCCCTCTCTCTGCCCCTCCCCGGCTTGTGCTCTTTCTCTGCCTCAAAAATAAATAAACTATATTAAAAAAAAAAAAAAAAAAAGAGCCTGGCAAGGATCAGACCTCTTTGTCCCACTGTCTGCTTTGAATATAATTTAACAAGTCAACTTATAACCATCAAGCAACATCAGAGATGGCAGGACAGAAAAACAAAGACAGCTTGCTTGGGTACTTTGAAACATTGTGAGACTATCACATCCAATCTGGCAGTGCCTTCCCCAGACTCCTTGCTCTGTGAGAGAATTAAATTTTGCCTTTATCTCTTATTAACTTTTGTCAGGTACACTGTTACTTGCAACGAAAGCATGCCTAAGGGTATATTCATTATATTTGCTTTTTATGTTTTTATTTTTATATTATTTATTTATTTTTAATTTTTTTAATGTTTATTTTTGAGAGAAAGAGACAGAATGTGAGTGGGGGAGAGGCAGAAAGAGGGAGACACAGAATCCAAGCAGGCTCCAGGCTCTGAGCTGTTAGCACAGAGCCCAACACGGGGCTGGAACCCACAAACCACGAGATCATGACCTGAGCCGAAGTCAGAGGCTTAACTGACTGAGCCACCCAGGAGCCCCTATATTTGCTTTTTAAACAAGCATTTAAATCCTAAAAGCATCCCCTTGTAGTTCCCTTTAATTTCTAAATGAGAAAGTGCAAGATAAAGATTCAGAGCTGGGCATTCTGGGGGAGAGCAGGGGAGAGAGGGGTCCAGCTGACTGGGGAGCTCAGGAAGGACTCCATAGTGCAGATGGCCCTTGGGCCACCAGTTGCGCAGGGGTGAGCATTGAACAGGCAGATGGAGATTGTCAGGGCGCGTCACACACAGGTGGAAGGTCCCAGCATGAGGAAATAATGACGAGTCCTTTGGATACACGGGAGGACTTGGCTTCCAGTCTGCATTGAAACCCCTGCCTGAGTGTGACAAGTCTCAGGAGTGGCCCAGGAACCTCAGTCCTCCCTGAGGACCATCTGTAGTAGAGCCAGGCACCTGTGGAAGTCGGGGGCAGCACACACCAGCCCTCAGTAACTCCGAGTCTAGACTGTGGTGTGTGCCTTCGCTCTTTGCTGGGTAGGTTCCCTGCCTTCCTAATACACCTTCCTCCTGAGACTGAGATCTTTGTGTCCTTTGTGGTTAGAGGTGGTCTTCATTTTTTTTTTAAGGTTATTTATTTTTGAGAGAGAGAAAGAGTGCACGAGCAAGTGGGGGAGGGGCAGAGAGCAAGGAAGAGAGAGCATTCCAAGCAGGCTCCATGCTGTCAGCGCAGAGCCGGATGTGGTGTTCCAACTCATGAACCATGAGATCGTGACCTGAGCCGAAGTCAAGAGCAGAGGCTCAACCAAATGAGCCACCCAGGCGCCCCAGAGTTGGTCTTCATCTTGGTGTCAAGGGACCAGACCAACAGTCTGGAAATTTCCTTCATGGTCCGAAAGGGTTCTTCTAAGTGAATGGTGCTCCTAGTGGCCTGTTGTAAACTTTCTGACTTTTAGGTGTGGTCAGGCTCCTTGAATTGCTTAACACTATTAATTATGACAAATACTGTACATGACTAAATACAAAACCTTTTTTTTTTAAAGTGACTCCTTATCTGTAAAGCTATACACCGTGGTTATAGAAGAAAACCTGGTGTCTCGTACGGAGGTGCCACTAACTTAGTGATGTGGCCTTAGCTGGATACATCGCTTAATACTTTGGGACTTCGTTTTCTGAGATGAGTCATCGGGGCTTTTCTAAACTAAAATCATACTTTAAAGTAGTTGTTTATAATTGCTGCTCCTTCTAGATACTGAAATCACAGGATTCCTACTCTTTCCTCCTGTACTACCATTTTTAAAATGGGAGAACATTTTAAGCACAGAGAAGCAAATAAACAAAGGCAAAAGCAAGCCGCAGCCTGCCCAGCTAAGCAAGAGGAAGTGTGACCACGGAGGGCCAGACAGGTCAGCAGCCTGCCACCTTCTGCCCTCTCTAGCTTTTTTACTGATGCCCTTTATCTCTGGATTCTCTCTGTTCACAGAGCTCAATCGGATGGGTCATGTGGAATGATTGAACAGGGGCAGGAGAATATGCCATGGGAGGGACCGTGCAGAGGGGCACTGCAAACAAACATTCCCAAGGTAATGACAGCTAACATCTATTCAGTATTTATTTCAGTCCAGGCACTATTATAAATTCTTTTCTATATTCCTCTTTTAACCTTCCCAATAGCCATAGTATGCCATTCCTCCTATGCAGAGTGAGGCTGGGGCCCAAAGACATTAAGTGCTTTGCTCAAGGTCAAGAGGCAGGGAACTTGGGGCAGGTAGCCCTGAAAGCTACATGCGACGTACCCCCTGTGCAAGTAGGAGCTCTTTGCTCTCACCAAGTTTATGTTGCTTCACCAAGTTTATGTTGCTTTCTGAATTTGGGTGACTTTCATCTGACAGACATATGAGTTTGCAGGCAGAATCCTCCTTCCTTCCATTCTTTTGTCAGATCATCCCACACTGACCTGGTGGATGAAGCCATGGGTCTTTAGGAATCAGCTCTCTCCTTCTGTCTGGTAGGCTTGGTTTTAAGAGACCGGAAGGGTGGGGGGAGTGCCAGGGGGGAGAGAGCCCAAGCACATCACCTGCCTGTTTCCTCACCAGCAGATCAGGCAGTTGGAGTAAATCATCCACGAAGTCCATTTGTACCTTAATATTTCACAATTTTACGTTTTTATCTCCACCAGTCAGTCTTGTGGAATCCCTTTCTCCATTGGAACCTCTTTTTTTTCATACGTTCTAGAAAAAATGGCCAATTGTCTTGCAATATTGTCTTCCTGTTTCTAAAATTGTCTTGGATGCTTGCCAACAGATCCTTTTCTTTAAAAACAAAGTTTTTAAAGTCTTTTAAATAATATCGCCCTCCACAAATTTTTAATAAATATCATAAAGAAAAGGGATTTTTTTTCAAAGCTTGTGCATTTCTCTCCTCTCCACCATTGGACAGTATTTTTTAAAGACATTTTTCTATTTTGTTTCTTCTTTTTCATTTTTGATCTTGTTTCTACTTATCTGTATTACTTCTTAGCACAGCACTACCTTTCAAATAAAGTGGATTTTTAAAACTGTAAGTTGTCTCCTCCCTGATTGCCTTACACTGATTCATACCTCTTTATCAGCAAACTTTGGATGTGCTGAAAACTCATGCGAAGGACACAGGTCCTCAGGCTGTCCGTGAAACCAGCCTCAGGTCACCAGACAATATTCACTGTCCCATCTTTTCCCTCTAGCTTCAATTTTTTCTGAGGCTCAGGTCCTAAAACTTACTTTGGGCTGATAGTTTGTGTTTTCAATTTCAGACAAAGAAAGAAAAAGGCGTTTTATTAAGAGACATTTATTAAGAAACATTTAAGAAAGGTGTCTGGATGGCTCAGTCAGTTAAGCGTCCTGCCCTTGATTTTGGCTCAGGTCATGACCTCAAGGCTCTTGGGGCTCTGCTCCGACAGTGTGGAGGCTGTTTGGGATTCTCAATATCTCTCCCTCTCTCTGCCCCTCCCCCCCTCCTGAAACTAAAAAGAAAACACTTTTATTTTATTTATTATTATTTTTTAATGTTTTTATTTTAGAGAGAGAGACAGCGTGAGCAGGGGAGGGTCAGAGAGAGAGTGAGACGCAGAATCCAAAGCAGGCTCCAGGGTCTGAGCTGTTAGCACAGAGCCGGACGCGGGGCTTGAACCCATGAACCGTGAGATCATGACCTGAGCCGAAGTCCTAGGCTTAACTGACTGAGCCACCCAGGTGCCCCAGAAGAAAATATTTTAAACATCTACATGAGGGGTGCCTGGCTACCTTAGTCAATGGAGCACGTGACTTTTGATCTTGGGGTTGTGAGTTTGAGCCGCACATTGGGTGTAGAGATTGCTTTAAAAAAATAATAAAAATCTTTAAAAAATAAACATATACATAAGAAAAAGAAACATATATAAATTATACGCCCATGATCCAGCTTCACTTTTATCAACATATGGCCTAACCTGTTTCATCTCTACTCACCTCAAATAATTTGAAAGCAAATCTCAGACACTTTATTGTGTCATTTTGATTATTTAGTTGGTGAAGAAAGAGAATTTTATCTAAACAACTATGATTTGGCTGGGTTTTACATTTCGGCAAGAAAAACCTCACTAAAATTTGCCTGTGTTTTAGACACTGATATGCTTTGTCCCAAACCAAGATTTGTTTGTCATATCTTGACACTAACTTTTTTTTCCTCTTCTGTTGATGGAGTTGTACTCCAAAATACAGAAACAGTGGGTCTGAGGAAATTTTTAATATAACAGTCTAGAAACAGAGTTATCTAGCAATCTGAAAATTACCAAAAGCAGTTTATGATGTGTGTTTCAGGTACGAATTGGAAGCTGTGTTCTCCTTTTAGCTGTAACTCGATTTTGAGGACTATTCTTTTTTCAACAGCAAAAGCCTAAAGCCGCTGAGGATGCTCAGTTCTTCCCTCCACAATAGGGTTAAGTGAGATGGGGAGTGGTGGGGGAGGGTCTCACTTCCTTACAAATGGCAGATTTGCCAGATTTTTGCATGCGATGATGACTTAGAAAACCGAAGCCCACGTTTCTGCATTCCAGCCGACTGGTTCGGATGGGCCATGGGCTAAGGCAGGGTGGCCCGGCGTCTTGGGCTGAGTTGAGACAGTAGTACGTCTGGGAGGAGCCTGGAAGAGATGCAGGAAGGAAAGGGATGGTCTTCCACTGAAGTCGCCAGCAGACCTGCCCTGAGGCTGTGCCTGGGGTTAGGAGAACTTTTGAAAAATGGAAGGCTTGAAGACGGGTAACTCTGCCGATCACCCCCTACTTACTCAGAAGTGGAAGTTAGATTCCTGGCTTTTAAGAAACTTCCTAGTCACAGCCCAGCCACCAGGTAAAACTCACACATTACATGTAGATGGAGAAGATTTTTGTTCAGGGTTATGGCACAGCAATCTGATGATGAATTCTACTTCCTTCAAATGTTTGGACCTGAGCCAGACTATCACTTCAAACCGTGCCTTGGCTCAAGAGGAAATAAAGTGGGTTGCTTTCAATTGCCCACTCACCTCAGCCTAGCTAAAGTCAAGTCCTCTCCACCCCTCCCCTCCTTCCTCTCCCTCTTCTCCCCCTCCCCTTCTTCCCTTTCCCCTCTTCTCTACTTTATCCCTGCCCCTCCCCTTTCTCCTTCCTTCCTCTTCTCTCCCCCTAGCCTCCTTTCCCTTCCATCTCTCCTTTACCCTTCCTCTTCCCCTTTTCCCTCTGCTCCTTTAGCCCTTCCCCTCCCCTCTCCTTCACCTCAACCCTCTTCCCAAAGCCTCTCCTTTACTCTCCCCCCTTGCTCTCCCTCTTTCGGCCTCCCCCGCCCCCAACACTCTCCCAAAGTCCCCATCCTGGCAATGCTATCTTGCTTCAAGTCCTCCTGGGAACCCTGGAGTTCTCTTTGGCCCCTCCCTCTCCCTCACCTCCACCGCAAAGTTAATTTCCCTCTCCATCCCTTCTCTGAGCTGTTAACCAGCCTCAAAAAGAAGCCAAAACCCTGAATAAATCAACAGGAGATAAACAGCAACAGCATCAACCTCCGTGAGGAGCAGGTGGTCAGGAAGGGAGCCAAGCACGGGGAGCAGAGAGGAGAGGGGCGAGGATGTCGGTGGAGGCCAGTGTCCCCTAAGGAACTCCGTCAGAGCTCAGAAGCATCTGTCAAATCAAACCATAAGTATGCCTGCCTGGTGTGCTCAGTGTACATGAGGCTTGCGTGTGCTTCTTAGACCAAGTAAACTAGAGTGAATATGCCTTTGAGGTGAGCGGTTTTCATATAAACCAACAGGGTTTCAGAAGATCATTTGCTTCTCATAGCCAACCATACACATTGAGGCTGTGAGGTGTGTTCCCGCCACGGAGTATAATTTTTCTTTACCCTGAAGCTACCTAACACACGTAAGGATGAAATTCCTGATTGAGCCCCAGTGCCAATGAGGTCAGCGGCTCCACACTTGGTCCGCTACACGAAGACGAGGCCTTGGCTTTCCTCCTGCCTCTCACACGGGTGCTACCCTACTATTTTACAGTCTTGAATTTGAAAGCTGTTGGTTTTACAAACACCGAGCCTCTGAATAGGGACCAGAAAGAATCCTCAAGAGAATGTTTGTAGCTGATAACAAGGGAGAGTGTCTGGTTTTGCAGGAGATGAAATGTTCTTTTGTGTGTGAGCAGGAAGCAGGCAGATAGTCCATTTCAATAGCTTTTTATACCCACCAGGCATGTTGAAATTGATCTTCTCCATCGCGATTATCTATAAAACCTCTTTCGTGAGTGGCTTAGTTAGAAGAGTGCCAGTAACTCGTTCTCATTCAAAGGCATTATCTCTTTGGAGGAAGGGGAGTTGAGAGCCATACCTTCATTCCCCATCATTTTTGCTTTTTTCCTAAAGGTTAAAATGTTAGCTAAAATGAAATCATGAACAAAACCTTGTAGTATCTTGAATTCTTCATGAGGAGGCTAGCCCAGCTCCCAAAATAAAGAAGTAGGAAAAAAAAAATTCCTACCTATAATTAAAAGCCTGCAACTTTCCCAAAGAACGGTTGAGGAATTTGTGGAGGACCGCTCTTAAGGCAGAATGATTTCGGTATAAATTAAGCTAGATTGATTTGACCGTGACTTTTTCACTTTAAGTAATGATCCAATATATTAATATTGTTGACCGGTATCTTAAAATCACGAAGGCTGTTTCAGCCGTCCAACAAATACCTGTTCCGCTTCACAAATAAACTTGATATAAACTTATTTCTGGCAGCAAGTATGTAGAGTGCTGTCTCTCTGGGCGTTTGAAAAACCAAATGGCATTTTAAAAGTTGAATTAAATGTTTGCAGGTTGTACTATGGACTGCTCTCCTCAGAGTCAGCTCGATGTCTGTCCGGGAGAAGCCCTCCTGAGCTCTCAGGACAGACCACCTCTTCTCTGTGCCCAAGGAGGACCCCTCCAGGCTGTGATCCGTGCACTGTATTGTCATGGCCTCTTTATCTATCAACCTCCTCTCCAAATTCTAAACTCCTTAGCAGGCAGAGATGACACCTTCCCATCTGGCAGTTTTTAGCCCCAACACAATGCCTGGGCTCAGGGAGGTGCTGCCAAAGGAGGTCAATGCTGACGGCTTCTCCTTGGGAGGGAGCTTGGGAGTGACCTACAGCTCTGAGGGGAGGCAGAGAGAAACCTCGGCTCTCCCAGTGCGTCCCACACTGTGACCGAGGCTGGGAGACCTGTTGCAGAAGGATCAGCTGTCAACCTCCAGCAATCCATATTTATTAACTGCCCTGGCAATGAATGATCTGTGGTTTTCCAGGAGTCGGGCTTGGGCGAGGCAGAGGAAAGGAGCCAGGGAGAGTGGTGAGGAGCCCTGGAAACATAGAAAGGGCTGGTGGGGTAGCAGGGAGCAGGGACTCCACTGCAGTCTTCCTTTCTCCGGAACCTCGAGGGACTGCGGCTCAGGTGTCTGGGCCCCAGGTGCGGGTTTGTGCGATCCCTGCACCCAGGGCGACGGTGTCCGGGACCTGTCCTCGCTCGGCCGGCTGTAGGTGTGGCAACATCGGGTTGCCCAACCTTCCCAGGAGGGGAGGTAGTCCAGTCCTACAGGAAGAGTCGCTGGTCCCGTTTAGGAGCCACCACAGTCCCTTTTATCAAGACCAGCTATCTGGCAGGTTCCAATAGAGCAAACGAGTGGTATTTACAAAGACAAGACCGGGCTGTTCCGTGGAGTCTAGGACGATTTCAGCCTTTGAGGTAATGGAGATATAATTGAGGAACAACGTGGAATTAGTGTCATCGCAGATGATCTAGTGCCTCGAGTTAATTTCGTCGGGTTGTGTTCAGAGAGCAGCAGTCGCTCATCTGGCCCGTAGCAAGCTGCCATCAGAAAGATTCCTTCTTCTTCTTTTTTTTTTCTCGAGCGTTTAGGAAATAAAGCCCAAGTGCTCGGCCCATACAAGTTGCAGGAGCAGTTTCACGCCTCAGCTTTTAAAAAGGTATCATGATGTTATTCCTTGTTTTGCTTCTAGGAAGCAAGGGGTTTAAGGAAATGACTTGGGCGGGTGCATCCCTGCGGACGAAAAAGACACAGACGTACTCCCCAGGGATCCGAGAGGGTTCTCTGTCTTCCCAAAGATGCCGGGCTTGCGTCCGGTCCCCTCGGATGCTCCCGGTCCAGTCCCTTGGGCCGAGGGTCTCCGGCGCCTTCCTAGACGCCTGGGGACATCCAGGGGGGGGTCTGGGGCGGCTAGAAAGGGCGGGAAGAACAAGGAAGAGGAGGGGACCGGACTGCGCCTCACCCCTCCGTGCCAAGGACACCGTCGCGGAGGCGCGGCCAGCTTCCCACGGATCGGACTTTCCGCCCCCGGGGCCGGCCGGCGGAGATCCAGCCCTGTCCCCCTTCCCAGTTTCGGGCGGCCCCCAGGGCTGAGTAAGCCGAGGAGAGGGAGGGAGGCTGCAAGGATTTCCTGAGCGCTACGGGAAGGAGGAGGGGACCGGGGCAGGAGAGACGGGAGCGAGGACCCTGAACCTGCTGGGGCCGCCTCCACACGGGCACTCGCACGCCGTCCCGACGCGCGCTCTGCCTCTGGCTACCGGCCCCCGGCGGCACCCGCCCCTCTCGGGAGCCGTAGGGAATCAGGTCCCGGAGGAAGAGGGTAGGTGGGGAGGCGGATGAGGGGTGGGGGACCCCTTGACGTCACTGGAAGGAGGTGCCGGGGTAGGAAGTGGGCTGGGGAAAATTTATAAATCGCCCCCGCCCTCGGCTCCTTCTAATCGAGGTCCGCAGAAGGCTCGGAGCGCTCGGCACGGACACTCCCCGCAGCTCCTCCCCGGCGGCGGCGGCGGCGGCGGCGGCGGCGGCTCCGGCTCGGAGCGGGCTCCGGGACTGGTGCGCAGCGGCCAGAGGACGCCGGGCTGCGAGGATTACTCGGGGACGTGGTGGTCTCCCCGGCTGGAGCCGGATCGGGGGCTCTCGGGGCGCAGGAGCGGAGGGCGACACGACAGATTCGGGCGGCTGGGTCCGTGGCCCGCGAGCTGCGCGGGGACCGGGCGAGCAGGCCGCGTCGCGCTCACCATGGTCCGCTGCCGGGACACCGGGGTCCTGCTGTGCGCGCTGCTCAGCGGGCTGCTGCTCACAGGTGAGGCGGGGCCGGGGCCGGAGGCCCGCGCGGGGCTGGTGTGGGGCGACCGGCGGGCGCACCCTTGGGGCCGGGGCTCGGCGCACGCGGGGAGGTGAGGCTGCAGCCTGGCGGGGCGAGCCGCGCCGGGAACCTGGGGCGCCTGGGGGCCGTGGCGCCCTTCTCTTCCGCAGGGCAGGCAGGAGGCGCGCCTGGGAGAGGAGAGCAGCTGGCGGGGGTCCGCGGGCATCGCCGCCCCGAACGGCCGCTGTCACCGCGTTCGGGTGCGCGTCCCTTTGGCTGCTGGCGTCGCTGATACTCTCTGCCCAGCTCCCGGGTCGGGTCTCCGCGCGCAAGCTCCAGGCTCCGAGAGCACCGCGCACTGAGACTTGCCTGACCCACCACAGCCTGCTCCCAGGCGGCCTGACGGGGGTCGGCAGGGCCCATCGGAGCCCGGAGCAGCGGCTCCCAGAACGCGCGCGAGGCTGCCCCGGGGCTGGGCTGAGACGCGGGCGTTGGCGATGTTGGGTACCGGCTACTAAGTCGCCCCTCCAGAAGGGAGGAGGAGAGCCCACTTGGAGGGGGTCGCATGCCAGCCGACAGCCGACAGATCCCAGGAGACGACAAAAGCTGGTGTCCTTCGACCCACTTCGGGTCCCCGGGAACCCCAAATGGCCCCGGGAACGTTTCACCGGCTTCCACTCCTCCCAGCCGCTCGCCCACCGCCGGGCTCCTAGCGCGCGGCGCGCAGCCATCGGGTGGGGCCTCCGCCGCAGGTCCAGCCCAACCTGAGTGAACCTGGCCGACCAGGGCAGTCGAGAACCCAAATACCGTTAAGTTTCGGGATTGCAAGCCTACCCTTTAAATTCCGAGAGAAGAGAGGGACCAAAAGATGGGGTTGGAGGAATTGGGGAGGTCCGCCCCTTTGCCGGGAGTTGGGGATACCCGCGGTCAACCCGTGGGGACCCCACGAGGTTATACCGCTGTTAGTGTGGAGGTCGCCCCCACCGCGGCGGCAAAGCCCGAGCGGGGGCTTGGACTCGCCTTTTCTGCCCAGCGGGGCTAGGCGGCCGGGCCACCGGCTCAGTCCCTCCGGGGGGCAGAGAGCCATGTTTCGGAGCGCCTTTCTTTTAAGCATCTTAGAGAAAAGGTAAACTATGAAATAAAATACAGTAACATCAAAAAAGTTATTGCAGTGATTCCAGGGAAGGAAAAAGTAGGGTTGAGCCTATTTTTTTTAATGCTTGTTAAACCCAAAAGGCAGTAAGCTTAAAAAATATTCTCTATCGGTGGGAAGGACTAATTAGATCGTCGGTTTCTAAATAACTAATAGTTCCAATTAGGTTGGCGAAAGTACTAAACTGAGAGTCAAGGCGAAGTCCTATTGTCTGAGAATTCGCTATACGTAGGGAAAGTCGCTAACATAACTATTAAGTGAAATACCGATTTTCTATTTAAAAAATACATTTTTTTTTTTGGTTTTGAAAAGTCATTTCTATTGAAGGATAGTTGCTCAGAGCTCTTAACGTTTGAGTCCATTCACCTGTTACAGAAAGGTAAACCTAGGTAAATTCCTGCGAATCCAAAAAATGGAGGGAAAAGTTTGTTTCATTGGCTTTTCTGCTTCACACAAACCCATCTTTGCTAGTGTTTCAAAAACGTGGTTGACCAGTGAAGTATATAGTTCTGTTCATGATTAGGAGCAAGTTAGACTGGTAGCAGCTTTGCACAAACCTGAGTAAGATTCTGTTGAGATTTCAGATTTTATTTTAGTTAAATGAGGCAGAAATCTTGGAACTCTTTTGTTATTTTTTAAAAAAAAATGTGTATGTGTTACAGTAACATTAGCAATGAGAGAACCCCTCTACCTGGTGGTATAAGGACTGTTGTCTCAGCCTTTGGGGTGTGTAATTGTTGAAGCATGGCTTTGTAAAACACAAGCTTCTCCCAGCTGATTAACAGACAGCTCACAGTAGAACTATCAGCTGCCTACGATGTAAATTGCATCAGGATTTTCTAACTGAATTGAGGGGCTGCCTCTCTGGGGAGTGGTGTCCAGAAAGAGGCCAAGTTTCTGCCTCCCCTGGGTTTATCAGGAGTCTGCTGATCTTTCAGGTGCTATTAGCCTTTGAGTATTTGTGAGTTATTAATATTTTGTGAATGTGTGTGCGTGCACTGAGGTATAAAATCACCAGAGGCTCAGTCAGATAAAAGGATAATGCATTTCCCCCTAGTGATTACACTTACCTTCTTCCAAATAGCCTCAGAAATAAAAAGATGACAATTCAAATATTTTCAAATCCTCTATACAGTAGTCTTTCCCTCTAAAAAGAATACCGTCCCTTACTCTGGCTCAAAGGCTCATTTTCTTACTTTTAAGGCACGATGTCCATGATTAAAGACACAGACCCTTTTTTTATCTGCCCCTATTTTTTTTTTTGAGTTTTTGAGCAGCTGGCATTTACAATTTGCTCTAATTGCAAATGCGTCCCTTATGAATCTTGCGAGGGAAATCTACATTAGTAATACAAAGTTAAAATGTGCACGAGTATAAATAATCATTTCCAAATAGAATGTAACATGACGGTTTTTGTCGTTTTCTCACAGGTTTAGGAAACCACGCTTTTTGGTAGCGTTTTTCCGTATTGCATATTTGAAATGTCAATTAGCACCTTTGGGGCTCCACAAAGGGAGTTTTCCACCTGATAGATTGTGTTGCAGGTGAATGTAGGTGGTCACCTGCTCTAATTTCTTCCTAGTTTTACCTTTTTTATTTATTGTTATTTTAAGTTTTTTTTTTTCCCCTGTCGAAAGTTCTAGAACAGGCTACCCAGTTTCTTTTCTAGGGATCACTAAGTGGATTTTTTGTTTTCATATTTGGAAGTCAGAGTTAGAATAGATGTCTGTTTCCAAGGGCCCTTTCCAATTCTTCAAGACTCAGTGAATGATTCCAAGAAATACACTGAACATGGTGTGTCTTTTTCTCCCTTATATATCTGCATATACGATGGACGATAAGCCCTGTGATGCTGGAGTTTAAGCTGTAATGATAAGCTGGCTTTCACCTGCTATCAGTAATCACATTGCATTTGCTTTTTCATCTACCAGCTGGTTAACTTGGTCATTAATGGGTTGCAAGAGCTAAGCTGTTAGAGGCTGTCTGCACCAGTCGTAATCATGGGTTTGTTTTTCTTTTTACAAGCAGAATGTGTAGCTCTATGAAGCAAATTCTACTTCCTAACTCTGATTACATTGCCTCTTCTAAGGAGGTGGGTCATTTTAAACTGAGAAGAATTTCTTGATTTTTAAAAAATTCTCACTTATTTGATTCAAATATAACTTCATTCTAAAAATTTCAGATTTCAACAGGGATACTAAACCTCTAATTTAAAATTGGACCTATATTGTGTGATTTTCTTTAGAACAAAATAATCACTTTGTTCCCCTTACCAAAAACTACTGAGTCATTCTAAATCTACTTTGAAGGCATGTAATACAGCGGTTGAAAATATGTTGCAAAAAAATTGGTTTTATATTGACCAAAAAAAAAAAAAATGCAATGTCCTTGAGGAAGGTTATCCAACCTAATGCCGGGTTGCTGCGGCTGATGTGTACTCTGGCTTGGGAAGTTCTGCCGAGCAAGAACAAATAACAAAATAAGTAGCTTCTGTAGTGCTTTAAACTGAGATATGTATGTGAGTGGGCGGAAGAATGGAGAGAAAGTGAAAGCCCTCTGCACTTGGGTGTTAAATGCAAAGTTGGTGTTGGCGTTAGGTTCTTGGTGCAGTTGTGTGGTCAGGAGTTAATTGCGTATCCAGTAAATATCACCATTCAGAGTACTTGTCATTGTGGATAGGAGAGGAAGGACATACGAAACAACACATATTATTAGGAATTTATTATCAGGAATGGTTAAAAGCATTAAAATATTCTGTTGCGTTGCTTTAAATAATTTAATAGAACAGGATAGTCCATTCCATTCCATTGGTCTTAGTATACTAGTGAGGCTTGTAAGGAATGACAAAATCTGCCAAATGCTTTCCAGGATCATTGTTGATTCCTCACACACTTGGGTGCCTTGGAAATTGGATGCTGCTGATGAAATTACTGGATTTTATACCAGATTGAGGGAGGGGAAGGAAACGGGAGGAATGGGGGTAATTGAGGGAGGGATTGAAAGGAAAGCCTCCGCTCAGCATCTGGGACTGCAGGGGGGTTTCATTAAGGAAATGGTTCCATTGAGTCTGCTGAAGATAGTGGACTAGATTTCCTGCATTGCTGCTGGGGCGGATGTGGGGGGATGTCAAGAATTCCTGGGGATTTCCCATCAGTCTCTGTAAGCTGGATGCCTGAGAGCTGTATCTGATTATTGCTCTTTTCCTTGATTTTGAGCTCCTGGCGAGATCTGATCTTGTCTCCCAGACACATGCATTGTGAGAGCTAGATGGGACCTCATGGAGGCAACCTGCTCATTTCAGAGATGAGGAAACTCACCCAGAACAGTTCAGTGTCCCCCCCCCACCCCCCAAGGCCAGTAGCTGGCTAGTGGCAGCCCCAGAAACAGATCCCAGTGTTTGCAGTAAAGATAACATTGCTTCTTCATTTCTCTGTTTCGTCCACCCCAAGCAGAGAAGAGATGTTCCAACATTTGTTGAATGACATTATTGAAGTGCTAATGTTTCTTTTTAAGTACTGGCATCTTTTCTTTTTTTGCATATGATAATTTCCCCTGTCTTCTTAAAGGATTTAGATGAAGAATATGAAAATTATGTGGTGCCTGGGTGGCTCAGTCAGTTAAGCAGCCAACTCTTGGTTTTGGCTCAGGTCGTGATCTCACGGTTCATGAGATGGAGCCCTGCATCTGGCTTTGTGCTGACAGCGTGGAGCCTGCTTGGGATTCTTCCTCTCTCTGTCTGCCCCTCCTCTGCTCGCGCTTTCACTCTCTCTCAAACATTTTTAAAAAAAGAATATCAAAATTATGGCGGCTCAGTAGTACACAGATCGATCCGGTGAGCAAATTGATTTTCCTTGTGAGCTGTTAGAACCCTTCTTTTGAACTGCTGTGGCTGAAATAGTTACAGCCTCCATTACTGGCTTCATCTCTCACCACTTCCCTTCACACACCCTGTGACCCAGCTACACACAGCCTTCCCCACTCACATAAATTACTCACCATTCTTAAGATGGGCCTTGTGCCTTCATCACTCTATGTTCATGCTGTTTGCCTGCAGGGCCCTTTCCCTCTCTCTGCATTTCCTCCTCCCCTGCCTTCAAAGTCCTTGAAAAGCTCAGAAATCACCATCTCTTTGAGCTCCTCCTTAGAACTGCAGACAGAATTTATGGTTTCTTCTGCTCCTCGATGTACCCTCCTATATACAGCTTCTAATATATACCCGCCCCCAGCTGTTCTCACCTGCATGGTTTCTGTTCTGCTTATGTGTCTGTCCCCTTGTTGTCTTTTCTTTGGCACCTAGTGTAATGCCTGGTTTGGGGGCTGTCAGTAAGTGTTGGAATGAATGCATGATGTAGCCATGCTACCATTTCAAAGAAGAAATCTCTCAGGGCCAGACGTGAACTCATTCCAGTGTATTAAGGCATTCCTGCCTGTCCAAGTGGATTCCTTAGAGGGATTGTTTTCAATAGATAGTGTTGGTCTGCCATGATGACATCATAGTGAGTATGACTAAGATGGAGGAAATCAGCTCCGATCTTGAACTCTCTGAGATCCCTATCTCCTGCAATGCCCTCCTGTTTCATCCCAGTGGTTCACTGGGTACTCAGAGCTCCCAAAGCTGGGCTTCATTCTGCACAGGAGTTGTGTCTTAGCCTCTGTTGGTGAGGTACCCAGCACTGAGGCCCCGCCCGGCAGCATACTGTACCATTTTTAGGAACAACAGTGCTCTCCTATTTCATGGTCTGACTTCCTCATCCTTCCATAGACTCAAACCTGAGTCCGTGGGGGCTGGGCCGTGATATAAACCCAAATTCGAGACCTGGCCACGCTCAGAGCTGACATTCTGTTTCAGCTGGGGCCTTTGTTATGGGATCGGACTATCGGCCTGGATTCCTCTTTCTGTAGAATAGGTTCAACCCTTCATGTAAATCGGTTCCTGCCAGGACCACTCTACTAGGTAGGTGTGAGACGTGTTCTTAAAAACCTGAATCTCCTGGTCCGGGACCGCAGTGGTGCCTCCCTTCCCCCATCCCCAACCCCACACTTTGCACGTGCCCGCAAAATTATCCAATAGGAAGGTTTCTCAGAGTGTGGTCCATGGTCTGGCAACAGCACCATCCCCTGGGAACTTAATGAATCAGAGAGCCGGTATTTTAGTAGGGTCCACTGATGTTTTGTTTGCACGTTAAAAATTGAGAAGCTCATTAAAAATCGGTGTCAGGATCTAATTCCCCTTTTGGCAACACCCTAGTGATGACCTTTGACCTGCGCGGCTAAGGGACTAGAACGGGGCCAGCCAGGACCCTCTTCTGGCTCCTACATTGTTCTTGTGCCCTTTCTTCTGCTGTGACCCCTGTATCCTACTTCAAGGCTTTTTTTTTTTTTTAATAAAATCTTAGATTGGCTTGGACCTATAATCGAAGTAAACAGAGGTTGTTGTCTTGAAGAATACTATCTTTAACCAAATCATGGGTGGCAAGATTAAGTCCTTAGAAAATGCAGACTTGGTGGAAAAATAGTAAAAATGACATGTAATAGATTTCAACCATAAATAAAAGTTTAACAAGGCATTTGCTTTTGGCACAAAATCGCTTGGTGATACCAAGCCGCGAAGGTAAGTGTCCGTCTCCGGAATCTTACTGTCATGGAGGCATCCCCGTCTCACTGTGTCATGCTACTATTGACGACAGATTTTTTGTGCTTCTTCCTGGCTTGAAATGTAATGTGCTTTACACTCGTGTTCTTCCTTGTTTCTTATCGCAAATCTTGGCAGATGTCTTTTGTCTTTCCCCAGACTACCACAGGGCTTACAGACACTTTTTCTCACCTGGTCTTCTAACCTTCTATGGAACCCAAGGAGTAGGAGTGGGTTTTCTTTCAGGTTACAGACCCACCCCTGCGGTCCACACCAGCGAAGCTGTGACGATGGTCAGGTGCTTTGATCAGATGCTTCCAGGGAAAGGGGCCTGAAGTGAACCTTGTATAGATGAAAAGCCTTGGCTTTTGAAACCATTTAAACTCAAGGCCACCTTTAGCAAAATCCTGGTCAGTAATTAGCCTGCCAGTTGATTTCTGGGAAACCCTTTGCCTCTTGCTACGGGTGTGGTCCCCCGTGTTAGAATCATCTGGGGGAACTTTGAAAGGCTGCACCCCTTACCAATTCAGTCACACTCTTTTGAGTGGGACCCAGGCATCCATAATTTTTAAAGCTCCCAGGTAATTCCAATGGGTGGCTGAGGTTAACTTCCTATTTTATCATCCATCCGAATCACCTGGAAAGCTTGTTACACTAGCATGCTGGGCTCCACCCCAGGGTTTCTGATTCAGTACATCTGGGGTGGGGCCAAGAATGTGCATTTAGGACAAGTTCCCATGTGTTGCCAATGCCTCTAATCCAGAGACCACACTGGGAGGTCCAGGTGCCATGCTGTAAAATGTTCTAAGTCATCGTGAGTTCTATAACAAGGTAGAGGAAACTATTTACCAGAATTCCTGCTAGGAAGAGTATGCCTTAGCCGCGTGGCAGAAGGAATATCAGGATAAAGGGCATGTGACCAATCGAAGTGGCGAAATTGCCTTCTGGTTTCCCGGTTGGGTATGTGAGCTGGTAGCGGGAACTGAGTTGGAGGTCCAAACACTAGAGCTAAGAGTAGTCCTTCTCTGCCACATTGCAGAGCACTCAGCCTTTCCTCTCTATAAATATTGATAAATGTGAACAGAGTCCTTCTGAAAGGTGCCATGCCCACTGACCTGGCCACCCACGTACCTCGTGCCAGCCCTGCTACCCTCCAGGACCCCCACATGATGTTTCGCCTCTGTACCTGAGCTTCTGTATCTGTATTTCCTTTGCTGGGATCGGTGTCCCCTACTTGGGTGGCTGAATTCTGCTGGCTTTCGCGATGTGCCGGGGGTCTGTCCCCAATGGTGAGAAGAGTTGCTGCTTGGCTGGAAACAGAGCTGGCCCCCTGTTGTGCAGAACGATGTGCTGGAAACTTCCTTGTGACACCAAGAATCCGAGGTGCTTCTCCTTCCCTGAGGACATCTAAGGGGGAAAGGCTCTATGAGGCATTCAAGGCCTAATGTTGTATATGCTCCACTGGGATACTAAGTTCAAATGTAGAACATATTCTGTACCCACTACTGAATCACGGCTTCTGCAGGGCTGAGTCATGATAGCGTTTGTATCCATCAGCTCTTACTGTGTAATGAACTGCCCCAAAAGTCAGTGGCCTTCAACAATCATTCATTATGCCCTCATGAGTCTGTGGGTTAGGAATTTGGGCTGGGCTGGGCTGACTGATGTTTCCTCGGGTCTCCTCTCTGGATCCCTCATGCAGCGGCAATCGCCCGGCATTTCGACCAGGACCTAGGCACTGGCTGTCACCGGGTCTCCCTCCACACATGATCTTTTGCCCTTCAGTAGTAGAGCTCAGGCTTCTTTACATGGAGGCGATGGCAGTCCGAGAGGGTGACCTTGGAAACCTCAAGGCCCTTTGAGGCCTGGACTTTGCAACTCCTGCAACGTCTCTCTGCCTCATTCGGTTGGTAGAAGTAGGTCCTAACCCAGAGTCAAGGGGTGGGGACGCAGGCTCCTCTCTCAAAGGGAATAGCTGCACAATATTGCCACCATGTTTTTCGGTCTACCACACCACTGTTAGCACCGTTTGCCTTTTCTCTTCAGTCTAGATATCAAGGCTGGAGTTTGGCCAAGAAAATAGTAGTAAACAATGCCTCAGGCCTTCTAAAGAATACCCCTGGTTGAGACAGCTGGTCCAATGGAAGAGCTTCTATTTCATCAATCTTATGATTAGGGTTCATTGGCCATGGTTAAGGTGACACACTGTGTTGGGGCTGCATCCTCTAATGAATACCATGGTAGCAACAAGGAAGCACCACTGACCCCTAGATTCTGAGTAGGGACAGCTCTGCGGCTTCTCTGAACTTGTATCATGATGGAGAACCTTCTCCTGGAGGATGTGGTGAGGAAACTCACCCCTGGTGGATTGTCGGGCACTTTGATACATATCTGTGATTTGACTCTGTCCTGAGAGGTAGGTATAGTACTCTTAGCTATGAGGAAAGCGAGGCTTCCATACATTAAATTCTTTTCCTAAATCACAGAAGTGGTAAGTAAAGCTGAAATTATCCCAGTCTGATGTGTCTGACTCCCCAGCCCCCTCTGCCTCCCGTGCCTTACAGCCTAAACGAAAAGGGGAGAAGGGAAGGAGCATCGAGGAGAATGTGCTGGTCTTTCCCTTCTCTCCAAACTATCTCTCCTTGGAGTTTTGCCATCTCTAAAGAATGTGAGACGCCACTGCTACTCGAGCCTAAAGCGGCCTTGGGAGATTCCACTGCTGCATGTAGGAGACAGCAGTAAAGTCTCTGTTAAGACAGGGTTTTAATCATGTGGGTTTTCTCATTGTGGGGATGCAAGGCCCTTCCAAAAAATTCAGGTCCAGAAAGGATCCCGAAAGCCAATAAAGACGTGATTTTTTGTCTGTTTGTTAAGAACATGACTTGGTATGAGCTTCCAAACTGCTTTCCTATATGTGGCTTTTCATAATTCAGATTACACAGAAGGACCAGTGAGCCAAAGCAGCGCTTTGATTCTAGCAGGTCCTCTGAACAAGCTGAGGCTGCCCTCCGCCAGATTGCTTCTGTGATTAAATGTCTACTTCTCTGCGCACCTTTTAGATCCCAGAAAGCTCAAAGACTTGGAGCTTTTCTTAAGGAGACTGGAGTACAGGGAAAGGACCCTGAGGTGTGTTTGACCCTGAAGACAGATGCCACGGGCATTGGGGGAGGGGAAGATGCGTGGACTGAGCCCCTTCTAGACATGGGCTCTACATAGGGTAGCACCAGTACACTTAGTAACTGTCCAGTGTGTGCACTTTAAAAAAATTTTTTTTTGATGCTTATTTATTTTTGAGAGAGAGAGAGAGAGAGAGAGATCACGAGCCGGGAAGGGGCAGAGAGAGAGGGAGACAGAATCCAAAGCAGGCTCCAGGCTCTGAGCTGCCAGCACAGAGCCCGATGTGGGGCTTGAACCTATGAACATGAACAAGATCATGACCTGAGCCGAAGTTGGACACACAACCTACTGAGCCACCCAGGTGCCCCCCAACGTGCACACTTTTAACTTTGCTATTTTCAGATCGAAACCCTGAGGCACAGGGAAACTGGGTGATTTGCTGAGGGTCACACACTTACGGAGTGTCCAGGCCAGGATTTGAAGCAGGTCATTCTGATTTTGAAATGGGTTCTCTTTCCACCAACATGTATCTTGAATGCCAAACTCTGGGAATTAAGGAAGACCAAAGAGTTTGGCTTCTGGTGTTAAGGATGAAAAAGCTCTGTGTGTGTGTGAGAAAAACATGGCTGGCTGAGAGCATTCTCCTAGAGGGAGTTACTTTTCAGTTGAGGATGGACACAGCACAGACTTTCTTCTTTTCTTTTATTTCTTTTTCCCTCCCTCCCTTTCTTCCTCCCTCCCCTGCTTCCTTCCTTCCTTCCTTCCTTCCTAGCAACTTTCACATACAAAATGCAGCAGTCATCACGTTGTACAGTACATCTCCAGATGATTTACCTTGTTGATTGGCAGTCCTCATAACATTATCAAAAATGGATGCATCTCTTTCAAGCCCTGTCATGTCTTGGGTCTCTCCTCCCCAGCTAGATCATTCTTTTTGGGTATCCAAACCTGCAAGAAGTTGAGAAAGAGGAAAAAGTGTTTTACTTGTTTCTTGATCAATTACTTGAGAGAGAATCTTTTCAATACCAGACTCTGGCCATGTTCCTTCAAATCTGGGAACCACCCAGTCCCGCCACCTGTGTCCTGCCAACCACTGAGGATGAAAATGATAAGGTCTGGTGATATATATAGTTTGATTTTTTTTTATTGTTTTCTTTTTCTGAGTTTGGCCTTAGAGAAGCCAAAAGTAGATGTAAACAATTGGAAAGGCAAAGTTGTATTAGAGGAGATTGCAAACCATTTGAAAAGGCAATGTAAACTCTCATTATGCATTTCGCCTGTGATTAATGGTATTGTTTTCTTTTGGGAAAACACTTTTCCACATAACATCTCCTGCTGGATCAGATTTTTGTTCTCTGTTGTTCTTTGGAAATGTTTATAGCTTTGAAATCTTTTCCATAGGGAATGCTACTAGAACTAAGACAGAAAAGAAATGCATGGGGACTGAGTAATGGGATTGTCCTAGAATGGACCTTGTGTACCTGTAACTTCTTGAGGGCTGGAGAATGTTTGACACACATCGTTGATGTACAGATTAGGAGTGATTGTACCACACACTCCCCAGTCCCATTCCCTGTCCTCAAAACTGGTGAGAAATAGCCCAGGTGAAGTATTTGTCACACAGAGTCACTTAGAAGGCAAAAGGGAAATTCAGGAAACTAACATCAATGCTAATTTTCAGGAACTTCCATCTCACCTTAGCCTCTTAGGATCGACATTAAACTTAGTGATTCTATATCCAGGTATCTCTTTTTAGGGGCAATGGCATCCTGAAATGCAGAGATAGAGTTGTTTTGGATTTTGAATATGTTTTACAGTCCAAGCAGGTGGGTAGGAGATTGCATTGCCGGAAGAATTCACTTACCATTTTGGGAGACTGTTAAGTATAAACGTGGGATGGGAAACTTCTTTAAGGAATATATTTTCTTGGAATGTTTTGGAACACTGTACTTTCTGCAGTGATTACATAAGGGAAAACATTGGATCCTATCAAATTTAATTCTCCTGATGCCTATTTCATAGCCAGGCATCTTTCTCAGTATGTGTGCAACTTCCCATGTGATTGAGGCATCCGTAGAAGACTTATTTTATTTTAGAACATTGTAACATACTCACTTAAAAGGTGCTCAAGTGATTATCATCACTTAACCAATTATATTTTATTTCAAGATACAAACATAGTTGTGTTTATTGTGCTCTATTTTGGCCACTGCATATGTGTTTTATTTTGTGAAGTTGGCTGAATTTTACTGACGTGAATCACTTAGTGAAGAATTTATGACTCCCCACGCTCAAAAATATGTCCTTTGAAAACAAGGTATACATAGTTATGAGGTGATCTCTGTTTGTTGACTTAGATAATCTTCTACATTTCTTGGTATTCACCTAATCTACTTCTAGATGATTCATAACCTAAGAGGCTCTCAGGGCTGAGAGCCTTTCAAAAGGAAAGGCTTGTTTCTGATTCATCTTCCCAGCTATGAATTCAGTACAGTACCTGGAACACAGTAATCACTCAATAAATGCTGGTTGAACTGAATGAAACTGTATCATAGCTGTTCTTTTGGGTTTCAGAGGTCTTTGTAGGAGTCATGGTTCCACACTGGGTCACTTTCTAAGAACCTGTGTGGGCGTGTGGAGAGGAGGTTGGCAGAAATATGCCCACGAGCTGGCAGTCAATCTCTCAGCACACCTGTAATGTTTGTTCCTTCTGTGCAGGCCATCCTCTGATTCCAGTAACCCCTTTCCTGTCTTTGGCTGAGCTGGCCACGTTCTCTTGAGTTGAATCTAGACTCAGGATTCAAAATGAGGATTTAAGCTGCCCAGCCACTAGAGAAATGGTTCCTAAGAGATATTTTCTTCAGATGAGCCCTCCTTTTGAGAAACTCTTAGCTGGTTAAGGTTCCCAAACAGCACAGAAGGGAGACAGCTGACTGGGAACTGTAATTTCTAGGTACACCAATTGAGCCTAAAGACATTAGGTACTATTACTGCTGCCGCCGTTGTTGTTGCCATCTTGGATAAGGACATTTGGGTTGAAGACTGTTTCCTCTTGGTCTGGACCATCCCCAGAGTAGGCTCGGAGGACAACATGGGTGAGGGGGAGAGACAAGTCCTGACTAATGTAATCCTACAAGTGAAAACTGATCATCTTTTTTTATTCCTCTCATTGCTTCACCTCCACCCTAGACCTCTTCCATGATCTCCAAAAGCACAACATGACCTGGGCAGATCTTCTAGTGAATGTTCCTCAGTGGCTTTTAGTCCAGTGGCAGGTAAAGCCAGATAAATCCCAGATTTAAAACAAATATGCAAACCAGGGCATTGGAAGAAGACAATAGGGCTTTGTCCTCTCAGCAAAGAGGTCAAGGAAAGCCGAGTTGTTGAGGCAAGAGAATTAAGGGTAGTTGATAAAGGAAAACAGTTGTCTAAAGTAAAGCTAAGGCTTTTTAGAGGGTTTGAAGATTTGGAAGTCTTCGAAGGAGACAGAAAGAGAACCAAGTATTACCTTTAGCGAACACGCACTCATTCTTCAGGTCTTACCATGAACGCTGTTCTTCTGTGAGAATGTCCCTCAGTCGCTGGGTGGGGCTAGCTGCCCTGCATCTGTACTTTGCTATGATAACGCACAAGTATTATGCAGTTTTGTATTTATATGTAAAGTAATTTGCAAGTATTATATAATATATATCTACATATATACTTATAAGTGTAAGTATATCTATCATATAATATTATATAATATGTATATCTGCATATAATATAGTAATACCTACATATATACTTACAAGTATATATGTACTTATATATATATATATATATATAAGGATCTACATACATATATCTTTATCTCTTGTGCAGCCTAAGTTAAAATCACTTTAAAGAAAGTGATCTTGTTTGTCTTATTATATCCTTCTCTTTGTGTACGTTTAAAATATTAAATGGAGGAATAAACGCCGAGGTTTAAGATCAGAGAAATCAACAAGGTGAGGGGTGAGAGAAAGGGGTCATACTGGGAATGTAGTAGGAAAAAAACCAGGGTTGGCTGGCAGTAAAAGAGAGATAAGAAGGATAGATAAATGAGGGAAGCAAGTTCCTAGATTTCTAGGATCTTGGTTGAGAGCCCAGCCCCTTAACCCAGGGCATCAGTCTCATGTCGAGGCACTGGTGGCTGCGCTTTTCAGGGACAGCTCCAGGACAGGGGGCCTTCCTACCTCTCTACAGAGTTCTTCCTTCTGGTTTTATGTAACTTCTGCTTATGGATTTCGGGCTTGTCCTCCAGAGTCAGCTGATTTGTAAGTTATTTTAAAGCCCGTTAGGTTTGATGGCCAACTGGTAGCAGAAATTGGTGATTTGTTTTATTTTTTTTCTTCCATCAGAGAGGTGTGATATCTTGGATGATATCAACACTGCTAATTCTAGAAACAAAATTCTAGATAGGTTAATGAGAGTATGAGTAAAAATGCCCTGAACTAAAACCAGTATTCTCCCGGTTTGGGGTATAAATGACTTTAAAGTCTTTTATGGATATTTGTAAGGAAGGCCTTGCTATCACAAACTGAAGTGAGCAAAAGCCATTCAGTAAATTATTGCTTTAAAAACTGAGATACTTCCCCTGGAGGTGGGTTACTTTCTCTTCCAGAATCTTGGCTTTCAGCAAAATGTGTAGAACATTAGTTCCATCTGAGATAAGATTTATTTTGAAGTTTGTGAAGTCTTAAGAAGATTACCAACATTCATTGTGTAAATTAAGCGAGTCTTAAGAAAACATGGAAATTAAAGGAAGCCGGAATTAAAAAGAATAATTCAGTCAACATACCCATACCATTGTCTAAGCGGGATTAGTCTCCAAAAAATGCGTGGTGAAAAGCAATGGTATTTCAAATTGTTTAATTTAGAAGGAAACTGATTTTGACAACAGAAACACAATGGTCAAGAGTAGTGTTAATAATGAGCCTCAGAAAGTATGCTAACATAGCTTTCAAAATCTCAATTCCCCTATGATGGATAACTGCATCGCACATACTTGGCCATTTAAGTCTCAAGGGTCAGAGGGTTTGTATATATTACTGGTTACAAAAGCAGAGATCTCTCAACTTGCCTCTTAGCGAGGGAGTTTATAAAACACCTCCTTTATAGATCGTTTAAAGTACGCCAGAAAAAAAGTTCTGAATGAGTTTAGCCTTCAAAACTGGATCAGTGTGAGCCTACCATTGATGTGAGAACCTTATCACACTCAGCCTGCCACCATCATTTTACTTCTCCCTGTTATGTGCAAAGCAAGTGGTACATTGTCATTCTTTGTAATGGAGTATAAGGTTGAAGAATATATGAAAAGAAGAGACTAAACATTGGTAGATGATAGTAATGTTTTTGGCTTTTCCTTGCTGGATAGTAGAGTTAAGGTACACTTTTGGCTGTCTTCCTACTTGCTTGCTAGCCTTCCTCATTTTATTACACACAAATCTTAAGGCATTCTTCTGGATTCAAAATTAAAACTTCATGCATTTTTTTATGACTAGTTAATGGTATCACAATATCTGACTCCATGATATATTCATTTTTTTCCCCAGAAAGAAGAACTGTGTGTGAACCTGCAGATTATTTGTGGTACATAA
The DNA here is from genome assembly GCA_028646485.1 of Cryptoprocta ferox. Lineage (NCBI taxonomy): Eukaryota > Metazoa > Chordata > Mammalia > Carnivora > Eupleridae > Cryptoprocta > Cryptoprocta ferox. The sequence continues at coordinate 69,331,833 of CM053574.1, forward strand.
CAGATTATAGGCAGTGGCTACACTATAATTTTAAAAATTCAGGGTGGCTGGGTGTCTCAGTTGGTCAAGCATCCAACTCTTGATTTTGGTTCAGGTCATGATCTCATGGTGATGAGATCGAACTCCACGTAAGGCTCTGCACTGAGCGTGGAGCCTGCTTAAGATTCCCTCTGCCCCTCTCCCGCACTCGTGCACCCAGGCTCTCATTCATAAATAAATAAATAAATAATCCATTTCCTGTTCCTATGCCTTAACCATTCTATGGCAAGCTCCTATAGGGAATTGATTAAATATTTCCCATATCTTCTCTGGGATGCTTTCCTTCCTGGTAGAACCCATAAGGATCCACGTAAATAACCTGTGCCATGAAATTTGGATACCTGCTTCCATCATGTCCATAGATGTCTGGCCCTTTGGCATTGAACAGTAATGGACACACAGCACTTGGTAAAATATTTGGTGGTAGACCCAACTGTAATCCCAATGCCATGCAGAAAGTTTAAAATTGTGGATTGCATGGCACACTGTACTGGGCTTCTAGACTGATAACTGTTTGCATTTGTATACAGGGTTTAATAATGAATAAAACAATTTTTTATTGAAGTGTAGTTGACATACAATATTACATTAGTTTCAGGAATAGTTGTTTATTTAAAAATAACATGGAGGATACCTTTGGCTGAACTGAAACTTGTATTCTAGACAAGAGATTAGAGATTAGAAGGCTAATGGTGAGGCATTCCATGCATTCTATTAATACTGCTACCATGCCTAATAATGCAACTCTATCCAAATGCTCTCTTGGCTATAAGCATTCTGTCAACTGACTACCCTGCATTGTTTCAGAGCACTGTGATTCTAAAGAGGATGTACCAAGTTCTGAAAGATTAACAAAAAGTTACTTCTATTAAACCAAGCGCTGTATATTTCATCTTCCATATATTGCTTGCGTATTTATTGAAATGGTACTTCTACTTTTCAGGTGTTCGTAAGCTGAAATTTAATACATTCTGAATTTCATGTGCTCATGACCTGAAAACTAATACATTCTGGCCGGAAATAACTTGTGATTCAACATGAGCGATAGCAGAACACTGTTGGTGATTGTGATTCATTCTATATGAGGTGGCATTGGGCCCCGTTTGCCCACAGTCCTCTGAACAGTAACACTGCATAAGAATAGAGGCCAATGGGGTTATGCTCCAAATGCAATGCGTTTCCTGCTGTTGGTAAAGAAGCCCTACCTGATAGACAAAACCTTCCTCTCTGCATTTTTAGGGCGCGAAGATTGTTTGTTCTGTTCCCCTCCCTTTGCATAACCAGATGAAGGTCTACCAGACTTCTCTACTAAATGCTTTGCGAGCTATGTCTTGTGCCCTGTCAACCAGATCTTGACCCTTGCTCCAGGCAGCTCAGGTCACTTCCGTGACATCGTATGGTAAATTGAAATGACATGTTGTCAGACAGCTCTGCAGAGGTAGTTTTTGAACTCATTCAGTAAAAGAACAGTGGTGTGGGAGTGGAACCTTTTTTGGAAAAAGGTAACTCCGTGGTCGGCAGGAGATTTCTCACTGACCGACCTTAATTAACTCTGATGTCACATGAAAAGGAGCTGTGCACGGGCACAGGTCATTGGGAGGGTAGGCTCCTGATGGTAGTGCAGTGACAGGTCTAATGATAAATGAAGGCTCCCTGTTAAACCATGACCCTCCGAGAAGCCAGTGTTAAGTAAAAAGCTCAGAGGGGTACACTGAAGACGTGCCCCTCGTAAACATTGATAGTAGGAATGTCAGTGTTATTAGAGTACTTCTCTCTTGGTAAACATCTTAAACCACATGGAATTTTTTCTTTTAAATGACTTTTATAAAGGAAAAACGAATAAAGCCAGTAACTCACACATGGATAGAGTGAAGACTGTCCAAATTCTGATTATTTTAGACATCAACCACATCAGAGGCCAATAGTGTGGTGTTCTCTGTGCTTTGCACTGCAAAAGCTATTTATGAATTTTGTTGACTGATAATTAAAACACAGACTGTGAGGCAGCTTTAAAACACCCTGTAGCAGAATGATTCAAGTGAACGTATCTATAGGGTAGTGCCAGCACTAACTGCTGAAATTAACATTTAAATAATTGCTTCACTTATTTTTTTTTTTTACACTTGAATTCAAGGCATAAATGCTCTGTGAATGACTATTTAAAATTTTCTGTTAAAGCATAGAGATCAGAAGCTCCACATTTCAAGTCTAATGATTCGGGGGTTACTTCAAATAGCAAAAACTCTAAAGCAAGAAGCCAGTGAATTCCTTTTGTGGATCTCTGTGGTAAAATAGTGAGTTTAACGTCACGTAAGATGTCAAGGACCATAGCAAGCCCTCGGGATTAGCAGCTTTCTACAAATTAAACGTACAGTTCCTGGACAGCAGCTCCTTCAGCCCTGAAGATCAATCACACAATTACTCTAATGTAAAATAGCCTGTATTTGTCCTTCCGAAAGTTGCAAATAATCTTATCAACATAAGGGATTAGTCAGCAGTAAGTCAGAGCTGCGTGCTATTGCCAGTTACATGTCAGCTTCCAAACCCCAGCCAAAAAGAACTCTCCCTGTGTCTAAAATGATGAAGGAAACAATTCAGACACACACACACACACACACACACACCCAAACCTTTTATACATCTACACCCTCTTTCCCCCCATACCTAAAACAATGGTGACATTTTCACACAGAGAGAGAGAAGTGTGTGCATCCAAGTAAGGAGGTGTGTACGTGTGCATGTATTTAGGTTAACATCCTTTTTTCCTTGAGGGTTTTCCTTGACTTAATGCCAGTTGTTTGCGGGGCGGGGAGGAGTAATATTTTGAAAATTAACATCATGGCAGTCGTGGACTCAAGCTCTGCCACTGCTATGCCGAACCCCGTGGCATTCCTGTCTTCCATGTGGTCCATTGGTAGATGGGTATGAACCCTTCGGTCTTTCTCCATCATGCTAGAAATGAAACATGTGTTATATGTATATATGTATTTATAATGCCCTCCATCAGTGCTGTCAGCTTCGCTGGTGGTGGGGTCTTCATTTAAGACCCGTTCTAACCGTGCACTCGCTTATAATGGACCCTTTATGTTACCTGATCAATACTTTAATAAAGGTACAACATGGAGGCTGAGACCAAGGTTTAGCTTTTTTTTTTTTAAGCACGAGGGGCCCCACAAGAATTACATCCCAAACAAAAATTCTGGTAGTTTCTAGAAATTTGATTCATCTGTCATTGCATTCTTAACCTTTCTCCCACCCTTGCCACCAACCAGAAAGGTTCTATAAAATTTAGTCTGTGAGACGTAAGCTTTTAATAAAGTGTATCTTGGGGAAAGAATATCTTCCTTTATTATGAATTATGTTTAATTAACCTCATATAACCTTGCTAAAGGCTCACGGTCTTAAAATCAAGTTTTGGAAACATGATACTGGGGGATTTATACTTAGATAAAGAGGTCATTTATCATGTAGGATTATGTACTATTGAAAACATGGTATGCAAAATCAAAGACAGATGCATCTCATTTGAAATAAATCTAATATACAAAGCTTTGCATTAAAAAAATTAGAAATCAGTTTTAATATAAAAGGAAACACCACTAAGTTTCTTCAGAGAGTGCTAACAGCAGTTTTCAATGTGACTCAGTTTGTTACAATTCCAATTTAAATGGTTAAAATTCAAAATACACCATTAGAAGTGACTTAACATTAACATCAAATTAAATCGAAAAGGCTGTAATTTGGAGGAAAAGTGAGTTTTTTGCAATATGTTTGTGAAACTTCTGATACATAAAGAGTGATATTATTAAACATGAAGGAAAAATGAGCCTTCTACAGCTTTAAGCTGGAAAAATAGTATAAAATCTAATAGTGATAGAGAAATATGTGGCAATAAAGTTCAAAATAGCTCCATATTCTATGTCTTCAACTTATCTCTGTGATTACTTTAGTCATAAGATTTTATTTTATTTTATTTTATTTTACTTTTTCCTTTATGTAGGCTTCGTGCCCAGCGTGGAGCCCATAATGGGGCTTGAACTCATGACCCTGAGCTGAGATCAAGAGTTGGACACCTAACCGGTTCCTCATAAGTACTTTATTTAAAAAAAAAAAAAAAAGTTTCATTGAGATAAAATTCACATGCCATAAAACTCACCATTTTAAATGGTTTAATTTGGGGTGTTTTTAAAAAAATGCTTATTATTTATTTTGAGGGAGAAAGTGGGGGAGAATGTGAGGGAGGCAGAGACAGGGAGAGAGAGAGAATCCCAAGCAGGCTCCAAGCTGTCAGCCCTATGTGCGGCTTGGATCCACGAGCTGTGAGATCATATAATTCGGTGTTTTTTAAAATATATTCAGAACTGGGCCACTATCACTGTCGCAGGATTCTTGCACAGAGAATCATGACACCGAGGCTTTTCTTTCTAGGAAGCAACTTTATTCACGCGGGTACTGCTTAGTTGGGTTCCTACCCGAAGAACTGAGTCTCAAATGCCACGTGGCATAGTTTTTTAATACATTTTCTACTTCTTTGTCTCCCATATATGGTAACACACAAACATGCAGTCTGATTAAGTAGTCTCATGTTACAAGGTCATGAGGGATGTTATCACATACACGTATAGACAGGTTGCCTTGAGGTTTTTTGTTTTTGTTTTTGTTTTCTCTCCTTAGGAGGAGACCCTACCACATCACCACTATCTAATTTTAGAACATTTTCACCACCCCAGAAAGAAACCCCATACCCACTATTAGTCACTCCCCATTTCCTTCTTCCCCCGCCCCTAGCCACCACTAATGTATTTTCTGTGGATTTGCCTATACTAGACATTTCAGACAAATAGAATCAGACAATCTATGGCCTTTTGTGACAGGCTGTTTTTACTTAGCATGGCATTTTTGCTTTGGATTCTTACATACATAAGAGAAATTTATTTTCTCACAGTCTGGAAGCTGGAAGTCCAAGTTTAAGGTATCGACAGGTTTGATTTCTCCTGAGGCCTTTCTCTGTGGCTTGTAGACCGCTGCCTTCTCCCTTTGTTCTAATATGGATCTTTCCTTTTTGTGCACCGGCATGATATTTTCAAGGATCATCTATGTTGTAGTGTGTATATGTACTTCATTCCTTCTTATTGCCAAGGAACATTGCATTGTATGGATATACCGCATTTTGTCCATTCGTCTTGATAGACTTTAAGGTTGCTTACACTTTTTGGCTATTATGAGGAATACTGCTGTAAGTACGCATTTTTGTACCAGTTTTTATGTGGATGTATGTTTTTAGTTCTCTCAGATAGGTAACTAGGAGTGGAATTGCTGTTTGTATGTTTAACCTATGTTTGACCATTTGAAGAACTGCCATACTGTTTTTCAAAGTGCACCATTTTACAAGCTGACCATCAATATATGAGAGCTCTAATTTCTCCACCCCCTCACCAGCACCTGTTATTGTCTGTCTTTTTAATTTAACCCAGGAGGTATGAAGTGGTGTCTCACTGTAGTTTTGGTTTGCATTTTCCTGCATCTTTTCATGTGCTCACTGGCCATTTATACATCTTTGGGGAAATGTCTATTCAGATCCTTTGTCCATTTTTAAATTGGGATGTTTGTCTTTTTATTAGCCATAAGTATTTTTTGTTGTGATTTCTAACTTGTACATTGGTATCAATGACTGTAATCTCTGGATCATAGAATGTTTAGGCCAGAAGGAATTCTAAAGATGTCAGGCCACCCTCCTCCATTGGCAGATAAAGGATCTGAAGCTTACATGAGATGCCTGTGACCACTGCAGACCTAGTTAGTAGCTAAGCTGGAGAGATCAATGATGCTAAACAAAAACTGGAAAAACAAAGGTGTTTCATGATTTATATTTGAATAAGACCCCTTTCGTACAGAGAATAACCCTTTGATTTCAATATCCTAGACACGAAGAAAGGGGTGGCATCTGGAAGGAAGGGGAGCTAAGAGGTTTATCTTGAAATTGCATTCAGCTAATAAGAACACTATTTTTACTCAGATCAATAAAAATAGCAGTTTTTTTAAGGATACTTTTAGTCAGACTTCATGTAAGAGTCTCTGTCAGCCTTAGAAGTGATGGGCAAGGCTATCTAGTTCATCACGACCTATGGTGGAAGTTTGGTCTGTTAGTATCCAGCAGGGTTGGCTTTGAAGAAGGAACCTCAATCGTTGGGGCTTTGGCTTTGATTGCAAAATAAAGCCGTGCTTGACTTGGAATTGTTCTCACTCTTCCCACTGAAGTCAAAGAAAGCGCTCCATTTTGCCTAAGAAATGAAAGCGGAGAATGGAGAGTCATATTTTAGAATAGTCTGTGTATGAGCTTTCAACCAGAGGTTTGGCGTGTGGGAAGGGAAGGGATTTTTGTCAAAGAGGCATGCAGTTATGTTCTCTTTCTACCTACCAGACAAAACAGAACAGACAAACAATGAAGAAAATATTCATACGAGAATAATATGACGTGCCACTATTCACCTAAGTCCATGTACACACATTGGTTTTAAGTTTTTTAAGTAAGTCGTACACCCAATGTGGGGATCGAACTCACGACCCCAAGATCAAAAGTCACATACTCTTCTCACTGAGACAGCCAGGCACCCCATAGTAGTTTTTTTTTTTTTTAATTTTTTTAACGTTTATTTATTTTTGAGAGACAGAGACAGAGCGTGAGGTGGGGAGGGGCAGAGAGAGAAGGAGACACAGAATCCGAAGCAGGCTCCAGGCTTGGAGCTGTCAGCACAGAGTCCGACTCGGGGCTCAAACCCACAAAGAGATCATGACCTGAGCCGAAGTCGGACACCCAACCGACTGAACCACCCAGGCACCCCACCCCATAGTAGTTTTTTAACGCTATTACGACACAATGCTTGATAGATATTCTGATAAAGAAGCATGTGATAAAGCCTGTTTCCATGGTCTGCATTGTTTTTTGTTACTTAAATAATGATTTTCCTGACAGAACTAGATCTCTTTGCCTCTCATGATTACAGTTGTCCCCCCATATGTCTGGTTTTGCTTCCCACAGTTTCAGACACCTGTAGTCAGCTGTGATCTAGAAGCACTGATCCTCCTTCTGACGTATGGACAGAAGGTCACTAACAGCCTGACGCTCTGTCACAGTGCCCACACCGCTGACCTCACTTCACCTCATCACGTGGGCATTTTATCACCTCACATCTTCAGAAGGAGAAGGGTGGGTGCAGTACACTGAGATAGTTTGAGAGAAAGAACACATTCACCTAACTTTTATTACAGTATATTCTTAGAATTGGCCTATTTTATTATAAGTTCTTGTTAGTCTCTTACTGTGCCAGCCTTATCAATTGAACTGTATCATGGGTGTGTGTATAGGAAAGGACATAGTATAATGTAGGGTTTGGTATTTCGTGGTTTCAGGCATCCACCAGGGGTCTTGCAACATGTCCCTTGCAGATCAGGCGAGGCTGTTATATATTGTAGTTGACTTTGATGGAAACAGTAGTTCACAGACCACCTGATTCACTGAGGGGACCACAGTTTGTTTAAACCAGGTCTCTGTGGCACACAGTGGAAAGTTCTGATCCCCATCTGAGCTTCACAAGGAGAATCCTTGTTGAATTCTAGAACTCCACGCCTGGAAAGAAAGTACCCTGTGGATGTGTTTCTAATTGGGCAATGTGATTCTGAGCTATTACTGAGAAGAACAAACCGCTTTTCACTTGCTGTGACTATGCGTATAGATAGGTACATATTTATATCTTTATTTTTTTAAGTTTGTTTATTTGGAGAGAAAGAGGGAAGGGGAGAGCATCTTAAGCAGGCTCCGCGCTGTCAGTGCAGAGCTTGATGCAGGGCTCCAACTCCTGAATCGTGAGATCTTGACCAGAGCCGAAATTGAGTCAAGATGCTTAACTGACAGTGCCCCCCCCGCAAGCCACCCCCATATTTATATCTGTATATATATCACTAGTGAAATGGAGAAAGTGCTGACCTACAGTAGATGGTCAAAAAATGTCAGTCGGATCTTCACTATTAAGGTCGACATTAAATTGCTTTAAAAAAATGTTTTAAGGCCTTATGTGTTTTCAAAGCATTTGAGGAATAAAAAGTTCTCTTTCCTTTTCCCTATTAGTTTTCCTGTTAAAGTGTAGTCTTGGCACCTCCCTTAATCTTTATGAGATTCTGGTTTCCTATTAACTGAAGAATGGTAGTATACTCAGTGTGTCCAGTTACCTGGAAATCATTTTCTCCTACTTCTCTTTTCCTTTGTTTTACACTTGATCTTAGCCAAAAGGCCAAGAAGTGATTCCTTTGTTTTAGTCGACTACTTTTTATCTAGCTTCCTCATTCCGAGTGCAAAATTCACTGATGTCAGTGGAGACTAATTATATAGCAAGTTATTTTTTCTTAGCATTTTTCTCCTAAACTTTCCAGTCACCCCATCATTTTCCATGTCTTATTTAACCGCTCTGTTGTGTTGCCTTCTTTCAGTGGGAGGATAGGATGGGGAGAGCAGAAGAGAGTGTGTGGATAGAGTATTGGTTGTTGTTGTTTTAAACTTTTTTTTTTTTTTCATTTTAGAACAAGAGCAAGTCGGGGAGAGAGAGAATCCCAAGCAGGCTCAATGCTCAGGGCGGAGCCTGACATAGGGCTGGATCCAAGGACCCTGGGATCATGGCCTGAGCCAAAATCTAGTGTCAAGGCTCAACTGACTAAGCCCCCAGGTGCCCCTACATGGCAAATTCCTTAAGAGCCTCTTCTCTGTATAGCACTTCCCTCAGCTGTGACTTGGGATGTCTTTGAGGTCAAACCTTCTTTCTGATAATCAGCAATAGGAGTACTGTTTTTTTGGGTGCTGATAAAGATTCATATGATTTGGAAACCAAAGGTAGTAGGTAGTGGGGTTCATCTCATGTCACAAAAAGGGAGGCTTTCCGCTGGCCTCTCCTGGATGAGAAAACTCCTCATCTCCGCATCAACCATAGAGATACTTCTGTGTAATGACAGAATTTTTTGCAGGAGCCTTTGCTGGATTTTTTTTCCAGCACATGAACAACCGCTTAATTAAATCTCCAGAATTCCGTGCCATAAGGAAGGGCAGAAACTATTACGGCCTGGATATTTTTCAGGATGGGTGTTATCGGTTGTGGCTGCAGCTTGAGAAAAACTTAGTGTTCCCGTGGATCATGGATTTTGAGCTACATTTTGAGCCTCAGGAAACTCCAAAAGATGAGTAAAGTACAAAATGCTTCCCTAGGTACCTCAATGGGTTGACGTGTTCTATGGGGTTATTGGCTAGACCGATTGGATCTATATGAAACAGTGATTTTAATTTAAATTAGTTAATATGTAGCCATTTTTTCCTAGTAGTAATTTGATAGCAGGGCCTACATTTTATAGAAGTTGCTTTTACAACAGTAATTTATATCACCAGTAAATGCCAGAAATGCAGATTAGGTTAATTTAATGTCTTTGTGATTACATCTCAACATAATATCCTGGGACACAAGGGGGGGAGAGCAAGTCTGCGAGATGCCAGTGATTGGGTATCTGCCCCATGTCAGGCGGCATGCACCACTTAGATGACACAGCACTGAAACCACATGCCATGCCCGCAAGGTAGGTCATGGGTTTTCCGGTTTTACACACGAGGATACTAAGGAACAACAATTACGGAATGCCAAGTCTGTGCACCTGGTAAATGGAGAAATTAAGCTTCAAATGCAAGTCTTTTAACTGAGCCTAATTTTCTTTGCAATATTAGGACCCATGAGTAACGCTAGAGAGCACTGCTAGACTTGACCGTGGAATTTGACATGTGTGTCTCATCTCACAGATCTGTGATCTGACATTAAAACCTAGAGGATTGTTCAGCTCAGGCTTTTACCTTGAATTCCACTGCATGAGGCAATTTCTTCAGTAAAAAAAAAAAAAAAAAAAAAATTTTCAAGATTGGCTCCAAGATGGGCTTAAATTTTCCTCCAAGAATAGCCATCCTCTATCCCCCTAACCCTTATCCCTGCTAATCCTGGGCCCCTGATCTCTTGCTTTTACCAGACATCTGCAGCTGCCTCCACTGGTCGGGGGTGGGAGGGGGAGGGAGAGGGAGAAGCAGGAGCAGGAGAGATCCTCGCTGATATTTATTGTGATGAGTCAGTGTCCAACGCCGCTCTAGGAGATCACCCTCCATAACACCAGTGACTCCAAGGATCGTGGGACTGGAGATGTCAGAAATGGAGTCAGATACCCAAGGTCATCTAGCCCAGTCTCTTGATTTACTGATAAGAGGACTGAGATCTGGAGAGACAGGTGACTTGGCTAGTGTCACACAGAGTCCCTAGGGTGGATGCTATTATCGTGTTGTATAGAGATGTGTAGATGTCCAGGCACATTTGTGTGGCTGATTTCATTGTCTCACAACATTCCCCATGAAGTATGCTTGTCGCATGTCACGTAGGGGTGAATAGTTCCTTTTTTTCTGTTCCATTATAGAGGGAACTTGGAGATTATGTAAGACAAACCAAAGTCTTCTAAAACCGATGGGTCTATAATTGGTTTTCCAAATGAGGAAACTAGTTCAGAAAGAGAAATGACTCGCCCAAAATATCATGACCTTACTAACCACTGAACTATGTCTAGAACCCAGGAAGTTTCCATACTTTGTATTTGGAAAAAAAGATCAGGCCTGTACAACCACGTGATCTACCATGGCAGAAGTTCAGTTTTGAATGACACTGACATTTAATCCTGAGAGTTTTAAAAACTTTTTTTAATGTTACTTATTTCTGAGAGAGAGAGATCGCGAGCAGGGGGGGAGCAGAGAGAAAGGGAGACACAGCATCTGAAGCAGGCTCCAGGGTCTGACCTGTCAGCACAGAGCCTGACGTGGGGCTTGAACTCACGAACCGTGAGATCATGACCTGAGCCGAAGTGGGATGCTTAACCGATTGAGCCACCCAGGCACCCCTAATCCTGAAAGTTTTTAATGCTACTTTATATTCTTAACGTGGCTGCATCTGGAAACATGTATGACTCTATTAATGTTCTAAATTTGATGGGTTTGTTATTATTTAAATCATCTGGTATAATAGGACAATAATATTTGTGAAGGAGGCTAGGACTAGAAAGAATTGATGAATTAAAAGAATTAATATTACACGTACCTTTTTGCCTATGCAAGTAAAAGATGAAAAGTTATCTTCATGGAAAGATGTGACTTAAGAAAAATGAGAAGGCAAGTTGCAAATAATCCATTTCCAAAATTTTTTTTTCCAGGATCTAGTTCAGGTTCAAAATTAAAAGGTCCTGAACTGAGTTTAAAAGGCACCCAGCACATCCTGCAAGCAGGCCAGACACTGTATCTCAAATGTAGGTAAGTGACTGCGTTGGTTTGGGGATAACCTGGGTGTCTTTCCTATGGCACAGTCATTCCCTGGCAGAGTAGAAAAGTGGCCTCTCAGAGAACAAAGGTGGGGACTTCAGGGGTCTCTTGTTATCTGCAGAGTCCAGGCTACATGTTCCAGGTTCACAAGGAGAGACTCACTCATTCAAGAAGAAACAGGGACGGGATGCCCCGAACCTTCTTTGCATCTTTCTTCTGGGTTGTTTAGAAGCTTTCTAAATGTGTTGTTTCTCTGTAAGGCAGAGGACTACATTTCAAGGCCCTCAGAACAGCGCTTCCTAATGAAATGGATGCGTAAGGACCTGGCCCCAGCCCTGACTGTGTTGTGTTGTCTTATCTGTGATTGCAGAGGGGAAGCAGCCCTTTCATGGTCTTTGCCTGAAACAGTGAGAAAGGAAAGCAAAAGGCTGAGCATAACTAAATCTGCCTGTGGAAGAAATGACAAACAGTTTTGTAGTACTTTGACCTTGAACATGGCTCAAGCAAACCACACTGGCTTCTACAGCTGCAAATATCTATCTACACCTGCTTCAAAGAAGAAGAGAACAGAATCTACCATCTACATATTTATTAATGGTAAGATTTCTGTTTTCTACATTCTTTTTGTTATTGCTTTGCAGTGAGGTATAAATTCACCCCGATCCCTTGGAAAGTGGGCATCCCTAGTGATGAAGGACATGGACCAGGAAAGAGATTCTGCCCCCAGAAACTGGTGGAATGCATTTTTGATGCATTTCTTGGGTGTCAATTTCAACCACAATTTTCAAGGCCTGATAGTCCATTGTGTGGACTCTTGTCTATTTCGTTCACCACTGTATCCATAGCACCTAGAGTAGTGGATGGCATTTTGCACAGTTGGATGAATAAATGGATGACACGATTTTAGTTCTATTTCTTAATTATCCAGAAGGGCAAAATAGAATGTAAAATTTTTTCTCCTTTAACACAACTGTATTCTCTTCTGTATCGGAATTGTAAAATACTGTTCTTTCTACTAAATTATAAATGTAATGTTGCTAATGTCCCTTGAATGTTACAAAATTGTTTCCAGTCGATGATGTAGACTTATTTCATGTTCATCAAGCAAGTATTATTATGACATAAGAGCTGGTGTGTATCATTCCATAGTAGAAAGGGCAAAAGGCAAAAATGAATTGTTTTTCAATGATAATTTCTATGGTACTCTTTTTCCCTCCTTGGAGAAGGAACAAACGAAGTGATACTCAGAGGCGAGAAATGCAAAATCCTTTTTTTTTTTTTAATTAAAAAAATTTTTTAATATTTATTTATTTTTGAGAGAGAGAGAGAGAGACAGTGTGAGCAGGGGAGGGGCAGAGAGAGAGGGAGACACAGAATCCAAAGCAGGCTCCAGGGTCTGAGCTGTCAGCACAGAGGCTGATGTGGGGCTCGAACTCATGAACCGCAGATCATGACCTGAGCCGAAGTCAGACGCTTAACTGACTGAGCCACCCATGCACCCCAAGAAATGCAAAATCCTTAAAGACATAGACATTGATGGTAGAAATGGGTCCCCGAGAAAGAATAAGGAAAATGGCCCATCATTTTGGTCTTCCTTGCTTAGTTCCAGCCAATTTCCAAAACTTGTTGAGTGGGATTTAAAACAACAACAACAAAAAAAACCCCTCAAGGCTCTAGAGAACACAAAGCAAAATTACTAGGCATCAGATAACAAAATCAAGTTAAACAAAACAAGCAACCATTGCCATCCCTAGTCTAAATATACATGGTGGGTCTGCCTTGTGGAAGATTTTGCATTGGAGAGCGTTTGGGCAGGCTTCTTTAAGTTTTGAAACGAGGCACCTAGACAGTGTTTTACCAAGCATAACATGTAATCATCCAGATTCAGAACTAGTTTGAGGAGACAGTAGACCAGTCGTACGATATTTCCAGTAACATCTTTCTACCTTTGATCAGCCTGATTTAGACTGAGCTGCTTTTCTGCTCTTGTTTTTACATGTTGCATTTTTCCAGGGGGGGCAGATAACAACTTACTAGCAGTTCGCCATCATAGGAATGCAGCCAGTGTAGTTCAAAGTAAGAGGGGGAAGTAGGCCAGGAGTCTTGGCTTGGGGAAGTCAGCCCACTTCCCACAGGAGGGACGGTAGGGTGGCAGGCAGGAAATGCGGGAGGTGGGGAGAGGTGCAGAGCAGGGAGAGACTTGCAGAGAGGTACTTTTGCAGCTTATGGAAAAAGCAGACACAACCGTTGATAGTGGTGCAGAAAGTCATATACTCAACCATCTGTTCTCTTTTTCTAATTCCATAGTATGTTATGTCCTTTCTGCCACTTGTGGAGGAAAGAAAACACTTTTACTCCCGTCTCTCCAGGGGAATGGAGGAAGATTCATTCATACTAAAATCCTCATAAGAAACCTTTTCTCCTGTGGGTTTATCAGAGTCTGACTGGCAAATCAGATACTTCAATGGGTAAAGAAACAAACAAGCAAAAACCCAAAAACATCTCTTATTTTTTTCCTAAAAAATAACGTTCAGCTATTTTCACTTTTACCTCCTACACGCCTATTAAACTGTACTCTGAGTAGTAACACCAGTTTTGTGGTCTTTCCTGATAGTGATGTTGATCTCATAACACACTTTATTGAAGCCCAAGGTAGCTGTGATATAATTTATTAAGCAATTGTTAAAGTTTCCAAAGAGTGTAACATTGTATGCATTTCCTATTTTCATTTTCTTTTTTAAATTCCTTTGGAAGAAATGCGGCCTTATGCCTTCCATGTTAACTGAATACATTCCATGCTGCAGGTTTAGTTTCATTCCAGGGCACAAAATTTACCTCTGATGACTCAGCATTGTTCTGGGATTAATAAAACTCCAACCAGTTCCTGCTACACAGCTGTGATTACTCACCAGTTGTTCACTGGTTATCACGTATTTATTATTGTTGACTATTTACTGTAGAGCACATTATTCTGGCTGGAGGATTTCTATCCTAATAAGCCTCTGCAGGTGTATTGGCACTTCAGTCTGAGTTTCTAGAAAGTTGAGAAACTGTGTTAGACAAATCTTTTGAAAAAAACCTAGATTTTGTAGTCCTAATGGGCTGCCAAGGAAAAGAATTGGGGCTGTGTAGCTTTGTCCGTGGAAAGCCAGCATGTGAGTTACAACCGGACTATTACGTAGGCACTGTTGATGGCCTGCCGTGTAATAGGCATACTTCCCACTTGAGCACCGGCTCGCACATCACGTCTGATATGTGGTGTAACAGAAAAGTCAACATCGCCACTTGGGCTTTACAGCTTGTTTAAACCCCCCCAAGCCTCTGACATAATACATTACATCAGTTTAATTATTCAGGTAATTAAATTTAACTGCCTTAATTACTGAATTGTCTGGTGAATTACAATTTCCTTTAATTCAGTGACTTCTTACAGTTGTATTTTCTTTTCGTTTAAACAAATGGGTGTGTTTGCGTCATGCCTTTTCATTTGCACCACCACCCCTTGAAGCACTCCTCTTCGTTTTCCAAGTGAAGGACCTAGGTCCACTTCATGTGGAGGCTTCGTGGGGGAGCAGCCGGAAAAGTATTAGCAGTGGAGGAAGGGAGTCAGATTTCTCCCTTCAGAGTCTTCATGGTGGGGGGACATCCAGAGAGGGCAAGACAGAGGCGGGACGACCAGGGAAGGGGTTGTCGTGTGCAATGATGAGGGAGAGGTGATGGCCCGAGGTCACTCTGGCAGCCGTGGGGAAGTGGCGAAGTTGGTGGGTTGGAGGAATTCAGTGGACCTTGGTGAGTGGTTGGGTCGTGGTGGGTGACAGAGAGCTGTCAGAGACACTCGGATTTCTGGAGGGGACCTGGGCACCTTGTTCCAGGACCCATACTCAAGTAGAGCTTTGTCTCACCAAATTACACTGATGTGAAGATAATCCTCCTCCTCCCCGATACACCCTGGGCTTGATCTTGATAAAGTGGCTGTTGAGTGGCAGTAGCTGAAAGACACCATCTACATTTTAAAAAATCACTTCTGCAAAATGAATGCGTTCCCGCCCCCATAGTTATAGCTACAAAATTCTGGGTCATAAAGAAAAGCAAATTGTAAAGCGCTCCTTAATGCTTTGCTACTTGCAGAATAACATTTCTAGATGAATAGTAATGTAAGGGCTACTTAGGTGGTGTTCACCCCCTTTGCAGAGAAGAAGGAATGCGTTTGGACAGCTTTTCTGCCCCTCTGGTGTACGCAAGAACTTGGCTCCAGCTCAGCCTTTCCTAAAAGGAGGATTTTATTGAAACTATTATTATTGTAATATATGAGTTGCGGCCATAAAGTAAGAAAACAGAGCAAAAGTTTTTAATAGCATCTCTGAAGTATGTAATATTTTGTCAGCGTCTCCGGTTTAGTTAGGAAGACCTTGAACTTAAAATGTTGAGTTCCCCACACTGTGAAGTCAGCCTGAATTCCTTCTCTCTCCACAACCGAGCCTTTCCAGGCTGTTTAAGAATACCGTCTTCTGGGGGCACCTCGGTGGCTCAGTCGGTTGGGCGTCCGACTTCGGCTCAGGTTCATGATCTCAGGGTTGGTGGGTTCGAGCCCCGCGTCAGGTTCTATGCTGCCTGCTCAGAGCCTGGAGCCTGTTTCAGATTCTGTGTCTCCCTCCCTCTCTGCCCCTCCCCCATTTGTGCTCTGTCTCTCTCTGTCTCAAAAATAAATCAACTATAAAAAAATTAAAAAAAAAAAAGAATAACGTCTTTTGTTGAAAAATTATAATTGAAAAGGGGGGGAAATGGACCTGTGTGTGTTATCTGTTGGGTGAATACCTCCCACCTCTTCCCTGTAAAGCTTTTTTTTTCTTCCTGCTTCTTTTTACCTAATTGTTTTTCTCTCTGGGATTAGGAAAGCAAATTGGAGAATTTTCATAACAGATTTTTTTTTTCTCCATTGGTTCTCTCCTGTGTGTAAAACTCATGAGATGTGTATAGCAGTTTAATTTCAGGTTTAAAAAAATTATCAGACACACTGGGTACATCATTGAAAAGTAGTAGAGGTTCTAATTCTTGGATATTCTGGGAGGAATGGGTTACCTGGCTGGCTCAGTCAGTAGAGCATGTGACTCTTGCTCTTGGGGTCATGAGTTTGAACCCCATGTTGGGCATAGAGATTACTTAAAACCATTTTCCAGATATTCTGGGAGAGAATAATCATCACGCCTTTGCGTAAAATGAGAAGAAGCTCTATCTGGCTATGGGACCTCCAGCAAATAAAAATACTAATGGCACAGACATTCTGAGAAGGGTCCAATGTACACACTTGTTTTTGTTTTTATTTTTTAAATGTTTGTTTATTTTTGAGAGAGAGAGAGTGCGAGCGAGCATGAGTTGGGGAGGGGCAGAGGGAGAGGGAGACACAGAATCTGAAGCAGGCTCCAGGCTCTGACCTGTCAGCACAGAGCCCCAAGCAGGGCTCGAACTCATGAACCATGAGATCGTGACCTGAGCCAAGATCAAGAGCCAGATGCCTAACTGACAGAGCCACCCAGGCATCCCTTGTTTGTTTGTTTGTTTGTTTATTTATTTTATTTTTGAGAGAGAGAGAGAGAGGAAGGGAGGGAGGACTGGTGTATATATATATATATATATAGAGAGAGAGAGAGAGAGAGAGAGAGACAGAGAGACAGAGAGAGAGAGAGAGAGAATCCAAAGCAGGCTCCATCCTGTCAGTACAGAGCCTGATGCAGGACACGGGGCTCAAAGCCACAAACCAGGAGATCATGACCTGAGCCGAAGTTGGACGCTTAACCGACTGATTCACTAGGGGACCCCCGCCTTGTACTAATTTGTACAGCACTTCAGAGCTTCCTGAAGAGCTTTTACGTAATTGTCTCTGAGGTAAACTATGTTGGTATGATTTTTCCCATTTCTGTGTGAGAGAGCAGCCTCAGTGACCTTCATAAGACAGAGCTCATGAAATGACAAGCCAGGAGAAGGACCCAGGTTGTCCCTAGGTATTTTCACTACACTGGAGTTTCAGCTGCCAACTTCAGACAAAACTAATGGTTATTTTAATCTTTGAGAATATGAATTATATAGTTATTAAGACTTTTTAAATTTCAAATTCAGTTTCTTTTCCTCTTGAGGAATGATCAGTTACGCTGGTTTAAGAGTGTTTTTCTGAGCGTAGACTTTAGAGAAAGTTATTCTGATCCCAGAGAGCCTTGTGTTGTCGCCTGTTGGGAACAAAGCCTCTTTGGGCGCCATCTGCATGCGCGGGGCTCCACTGCTTTAGCTCACACGACATGGGAAAGAGACATAACTCTATTTACCAAGCTGATCAGGGCTTTTTATTTTTTTAAATTTAAAACAATTTTTTAATGTTTGTTTATTTTTGAGAGAGAGTGGAGACAGAGTGCGAGCAGGGCAGGGGTGGGAGGAGCAGAGAGAGAGAGAGACATAGAATCCAAAGCAGGCTCCAGGCTCTGAGCTGTCAGCACAGAGCCTGACGCGGGGCTCGAACTCACAAAGTGTGGAATCATGACCTGAGCCGAAGTCGGATGCTTAACAGACTGAGCCACCCAGATGTGATCAGAGCTTTTTAAAATGTACATCCCAACCCAGTAATGGTCTGTGGAATCAAATTAATGGGTTATAATGAGCATTAAAAAAGTAATAAAGCAGAATAGAATGGGAAAGTATCCAATTATATTGCAGAACACAAAAGGGTCAGCATTATTTAGGGAAACTTTTAAGTAAAACTTTTGTTTCCATTTGATGCACATCCGCACACATATATGTGGGTGTGTGCGTGTATGTGCATCAAATGGAAACAAAAGTTCAAAGAGTCTAATATAAAATGTATGTCTTCTTATGGAGCTCAGTGGTATTAGTTAAAAATTTCAAACTTACCAAAGTTGAAACAAGTAAACTTATTAAAGTGTTAACTATTTAGACAGGGTAGGTCATACCTATACTTTGTGTTTAGGAGAATAGCACCAGCTATAAGCACGATGGTGTGTTTTGCACAATGCTGAAACACAGGTGTGGAGAGAACTGTGTAGTGGAGAGAACCTCTCTCCTCCTGTTGTGGTTGCATGGCGGCAGGGCAGCTCTGTACAGAACACTCACAGCAGTCCTGAAATGGTGTCCTCCGCACATCGGTCTGGCCCTGGAGGTGCCATCGGCAGATGGAGGCGATCTCCAGATGTGGATCCACACACCTGCTTCATGCAAGGCCCTTTCGCTTGTTCTGTGAGAGACGCAGAGAGCAAAGTGAAGGGATCTTACGATTTCAGAGTCTCCGTGGTCTAGGACCATGACTCAAAATAGATTTGTGAGCATTTTAAAATGCACAGTTTAACTTCCTTAGACAATAACTGTTGTTCAAAAGTGGGTCTTTAAAAAAATGTTAACATTTATTCATTTTTTGAGAGAGAGACCGCATGAGTGTGGGAGGGGCAGAGAGAGAGAGACACACACACACACACACACACACACACACAGAATCTGAAGCAGGCTTCCAGCTCTGAGCTGTCAGCAAAGAGCTTGACACGGGGCTCGAACCCACAAACCACGAGATCATGACCTGAGCAGAAGTCAGATGCTTCACCAACTGAGCCACGCAGGTGCCCTAAGAGTGGGGTCTTTCTAAGGAGTGAAGAGGACGCTTCCAATAGTCCTTACTGAGTTCCCTGTGCCAGTGTTTCATGTGGATGCTCTGTTCCAACACCACCCTCCATTGGGTTCCTACCCGGGTCTCATGCACAGTGGGTCCCACGTAAGCTGCTCGGGTGACACAGCTTAGCTGGGTGATGTCCGAGCAATTGGCATTTGCTACATATTTGCTATCCTGATAGGACGAGGCCAGCCAGCAGGGCCATCCTAACAAGCAGGGACATCAAGGAAAACAGTAGCAGTCTGCATGAAGATATACTTCCAGAGCCCCATGGCTTCCACCTTTCCCCCTGCAGTGATGACAACATTTGTACAGGGGCATGCCCAAAGGATGTTTGGATTGCATCAGCTGGCTGCTTGGTCAGATACACCGTGCCGTGCAGGTCAGGACCATGATGAGCAGGGAGGGCATCGCAAGGCTGAACAGACTTTCAAAGCTTCTCAAAACATTTCAGTGGAATCACTGTCCTGTTTCCACAAGAGAAACTTTAAAGGGAAAACATCGTTCCTATTCATCAGAATTCTCCTCCGAGGGAAAAGGGGCTTAAACAGTTTACATTTTGTAGGAAGAAAGTTCAGAAGCCAATTTTAAAAGACAAAACTCTTGCCCATACTGGTTGGCTGAATTCTTTAGGTCTGGGTTTCTTGGCAAATCTATGCCATTATCTGTTACTGCTTGGTTAATGTCTAAGGGTTATCTCAGTTTTAAACATCAGTTTTCAACATGAGCTCATTCTTCCTCCCCTCTGCCCATCCAAAGAGCTTCCCATACCTCCCTGACTCACTTCATCTGTATCCCTAACGTGGGGCTCCTGCCACTTCTTGTCTGAAACTTGCATTTATTTCAGCATGAATCTTTCAGTAAGAATGGTTTTCCAAAGTTTTGGTCTGAGGGGCTGACCTCCCTGCCTTAGTAATCTCTTTGTTGAGAAGAAAACTTACTAGGCACCTTGTGGCACCAAGACACAGCGAAGGCAGCCAGGTTAGGTGATGGATTGTGTTTGTTGTTATTTTAACATCGTTGCCTGATGTATTTGCTCAGGAGACAGATGATCACATTGGGGTGAACAACGTTTGGGCTCTCAGCCTCTGGATGACACGTCTGGAAACCCAGGTGGGCTTCCTAAAACGGTAGCAGTCTGAGGCTGATTTACATTTCCAGAATTCTACCACAAATGATCTGCTTTAAAGAATTCCTAGGAACATTCTGGCCTGTCTCTGCATACAGTTTCATCAGAAATCTAGTGCAAGGTCATATTGTGCTGGTTGGTTTTTTTTTTTCTTTCATTTTGATGAAGTTGTGTAAAAGGGGAAAGAAATAGGATTTAAAATATACACTGATGACACTGTTGATTGGAATGGCAGATTTTTCCTTGGGAAACAGACCTCTCTACAGCCCAGGTCTGTACTCCCTCTAGGGCACAAGCATGAAGGAGGTTATCCATTCTATCCATCATTGGGGACAGCTGATTAGGACCACATGGTGAGAGTTTAGAGAAGAGTAACTTAACTCTAATCCATTCTCCTTTCCAGCTCTGTGAAACTTTGATAGAAGGCCTTCTTGGTATCTTTAAGCCCTGACATTTCACATTTCCTTTCTAGAAACATTTTTGTCATTAGACACCAGGGGTCTGGGGCCATAGAAAACACTTACATGTGATTGGGACAGAAGCCACTCATGTTGCTAGATTTGTTGACAGTCGGGAGCATTGCATCCTCTTTCCTTAGCCCCTGCCCCAGACCTTGGCTCCACCTAGCATATTCCTAGGAATTCAACCTTAGCACTTGATGGTACCTGCCAAAAGTTCGGGCCATTCCTTCAGAAAGAGAGCATTTTCCTGTCACTCCCTAGGCTCCCCACCAGAAAAATTTGGCTTGCTCAGCTTTTCTAGAAACTATACAATTGTATATCACCAGACATTGAGTACAACTACATAAATACTAAAAAGTAATCAGAATAAACATTGTCTTGAATGAGCCATTTGGACACAACCTACGACTTTGAGAAGTTAGCGATTGAGGTATGATCATGAAATCTCAGGATGGCAGTGAAATCCAAAGGCAATAACATTGACCATACCCTCTCATTTTCCTTCTACATTCAAGAAGCGTGGAAAACAGTACATCAAAACTTTATGGTTTTAAGGATTTTAAAAAATCTCCTTTAAGTAATCTTTTAAGAAAAATGAGCAAGGGACTTTTTCAAGGAGAAATCCCCTTAAGCTGAAAAGGCTTTAAGTTTCTGACATTTTGTAACTTTCTTTAACAATGATAACAAAATGCCTGCCCCTGCCTGGAGACCAAGAGATCTGTTTTGATCTTTATGGTCCTTGCAGTTCTGATACTCCTAAGTTTTCCTTTATTATTTAAAAGATTCATCATTTTGTCATCTGTCGCATTCTTGCTGGGTTACACCTTGGCATCATCCTGGCTCACTGATTGTGCTACGTAAAATTGGTGACTTATTAAGACCATAAACACCCTCCCTCCTTTCCCTCTTCGAATGTCAACCATGCCAGCAACATGCTCTGATTCCGATTAGGTTCAAATCCCTGTTCTGATTCATGCTAAGTCCTTGACTTTGTACAGATTCCTGAGCAAGAGCAGTGGTTAACTCTGAGGTCTTGCTCTGCTGGATGCCGTGCTAAGCACCTTGCACGTGGTAAAGCCCTATGAGTGGCGCTGTCATTTTCATTTCCGTTTCACACAAGGGCTGAGTAACTTGCTCACATAAGTCCTGTGTCCATGGTAGAGAAGGCAACAAAGTGCTTGCCCTTCACCACCTCTAACAGTCGGGAGTTCATACCTGTGAACTTGCGACCTGAAGGGGAAACGTTGAGTTTTAGTGTTTGGCCTGCAGCGTGCACTGCAGAGTGTTTGCTGTGACTCCTCCTACTGTTGTGAATATGATCAGCTCCTGGGCCTCAGCTTCCTCACCTGTAAAATGGGAAGAGTACTACTTCTGGGGTCATTAGGAGATTAAATGAGATAATAGACATAGCACTGTGCCTGCAGTTAGGGTCGATCGGCAGTAATTATTCTGTGTGGAAGGCACCATGATGGGCAGAGTAGAAATCAGAGAGATGAGGCCCTCAACTCTCAAGCCACCTATAATTGTTCGGGCAAATGAAATAGGTTACAATGAGCCAAGAGCAAAGCACTATGGGAAAGAGCAGTAAGAGGTACACAGACTAGGGCTGCTCTGCCTGGGATGCTTGCCCCCTTTCCATGCCTCCATCCAGCTCCTCGGTACCAGCAGATCTCAAGTTACTTTTCAGGTTTCAGGTTAAACATCCCCCCCACTTCTGGGAACCTCATTGGGGTCCCCTGAACTAGGTTTGGTACTTCTGGCCCACTCCCTTCACATGGGACTCCCCTCTCCCAGCCTCTGGGAGAACCAGGGCTAATAGTGCAAGCTTCGGCATCCAGTGCAGGGTCCAGTGACGGGAGGTGCTCTAGAATGTTCACTAAAAAAAGGAATAAACATGGGATTTTTCAGTTACATGAGCCTTCCCCCATCTCCCAGACTTCGATGAGGACATTGAGATCATGCTGAGCAAATGAGTAAGATCTTGGGAGCAAAACTCACCTATCATGTGACAGAATCATGATCCAAAAAATCTCCTACAGACAGAATAGCGAGCTGGGATTAACAAAATGAGATGTGACAGTAATGAGTGTCAAGGACTCCATGCGGCTTGCAAAACCCACTAGCTGCCCTAGGGCTGCCTGGGGGAGGCTGTGGCCGAGTGAGCATGCGTGAGGGAGACCCCACATTGGCCAAGGCAACAAATCCAGTCTTAGGCTGCTTTAATAAGTACATGGCCTTCAGAATAAAGATAGTGTCAATCTTTCCATTTAGTTTACACTTCAGGATGGGCAATGAAAACAGGAATTCCAAGCAGGTTGCTCAACCCCTCTAAACTTTATTTTTACCATCTGTAAAATGGGCACCCACCTCATAGGGTTGGGAGCTTTACATAATTTGGATGACTTTATTACGTTTACTACATTTACTATGTTTACCATGTTGGCAAGGAACAACCGAAGAAAGGAACTGAAATGTTTAAAGAAGTAAAGGATTGGATGGGGAAATTAGGAGGTGCTGTGTGATAGTCTCTTTCAAAGTTTTCTTATATGAGGAAGAGACCAAGCTTCTTCAGCTTTATGACCCTAGATGGCAGACCTGCTATCTGAGAATGAAAGAAGTCAAGATAGGCAGCTTGCAGCTTGACGTAAGGAAATGCATTCTAACATCAAAAGCCATCCAAAATGAAGTGTCTCAGGATGTGGTGACATCCCCCTGTATCTAGGCATTCAAACACAGGACAGGTGCTCACTTGGTGGGTTTGGACAAGATGAGGCCTCAGGGTCTTCCCTGTTGAGACTCACTGGGGACTTCATGTGCATTGCTATCATTTATTGATACCTGGTTCAAGTTTGTTAATGTGCTTCATCCAAACCACCCAATGGAATAAATTCCAGTAGAAGTCTCCTTTTTACAGAAAAGTTGGAGAAATTTGATACTGGGCTCAAGGTTGCATACGTTGTAAGTTACCAAGTCAAGCTTTGGACCCAGATCGGGGTGGGGGGAGGGACTCCGAAGCCCCCGCTCTTTCCAACATGACCTTGCCCGGGCTTCTGCCCTAGCCCCTTCCGAGCTTTGTGTGCAGTGTAAACCGGGGTTAGGGGGAGGTGGAGCATGGTGCAGGGCTGCAAGCTGCGAGTGTGTGGGCCAGATTCAGCTGACATACGTTTTGATTGGCAGGCATAGTGCTTTTGGCTGCCAATATTTAATAATTAGAGAAGTTCACATAAAAACCTGACTCCCTACTTATCTTTACAAACTGGAAATTAGCCATCCTGGCCCCTGTTCCACTTGGCAACAACTGGCTGCCACAAGCAAGGATCGCCTCTCTCCGACCTGGTCCCCACGCTCTCAATGGCCAGCTTTCTCGCTTTCTCTCTTCCTGCTACTCCGTTCCTTTGCCTTCTCCGCCCAACCCCCAGAGGGAGGTCAGTGTGCCATGCCCAGTGGGAACATTTCAAGTGAATGGATGACAAATCATAAGTTTGGATATAGGAAAGTGCTTGCTGCATTTTTTAGATGAACCCAGAGGGTCCCATGGTGGGCAGGTTGTCAGTGTAGGATCGGAACAGAGGCCTGTCTGCTGACTCCGTGTGCCCAGGACTGTGGAAGGAACGTCAATCTGATACCTGCTCCTTAGGAAACCCATGTCCTGGCTGGAGAGGACTGGGGCCAAACTCCCCCGTACTTGCTGGCTGTGTCCTTGGAAGGAATTCCAGCTCTAGTCTCCATAAAACAGGACTTTCTCTGACTGCTCTGGGTTGGGACGGTGCTGTCACAGGATGACTACAGGATTGCTTGATGCCTTACAGCAGAGAGAGCTAACTACGCTTGATTTTAATACTGAGAATTCCTTACCAGGCTGTTGTTTTGTATTTTTAAGTCCTGTCAGAGGATCCGTGTTACCCCTGTCTCTGTGCCACCATTTCCCATTGGGGAATGGATATTTGAAGGTGGTCTTGCTTCCAAGCCGTTCAGGAGGGTTTGGGCCAGATTTTGATTTGGTGGAGAGAGAATGGTCTAGAATCAGGAAACCTGAATTCAGTTTTGGCTCAGCCATTAATATTATTCCTGTGCTTGTGGGAAGGTCTCTCCTTCTCTCTGGGCCTCAGTTTCCTCTTCTTTAACATGAGAGACTGGGAGAGGATATCTTAAAAGCCTCTTAACAGTTTTGCAATTTGATGATTCAGAGGTAGAACTGGGAATAATAGGACTTGGGACAATGGGCAAGACCTTGGCAGTAGAAGAGTCACAGTAGTCCTCCAGAGCTCCTTGCTTTTCACTCCTCTCCTTCATTTCCATTTCATTTCTTTCCTTCCTGCCTGCCATCTGTCCTTTCTTGCTTCCATCGTTCTTTCCTTCCCTCCATTTTCCTTCCTTCCATCTTTCCATCTGTCCTTCCTCCTGTCCATCCATCTTCCTTCCTTCCTCCCTTCCTTCCTTCCCTACTCTTCCTCTCTTCCTTCTTCCATCTTTCTTTCCTTCCCTCTGTTTTCCATCTTTCTTTCCCTCCATCTTATCCATCTTTCTTTCCATCCATCCTTTCTTTCCATCTTTCTTTCCTTTGCTCCATTTTTCCTTCCTTCCATCTTTCCATCCATCCTTCCTCCTCTCTCCTTCATTTCCATTTCATTTCTTTCCTTCCTTCCTGCCATCTGCCCTTTCTTGCTTCCATTTTTCTTGCCTTCCCTCCATTTTTTCTTTCTTCCATCTTTCCACCTGTCCTTCCTCCTGTCCATCCATCTTTTTTCCTTCTTCCTTCCTTCCTTCCTTCCCCACTCTTCCTGTCTTCCTCCTTACCTTCCTCTCTGTCATTGCCTTTTCCTTTCCTTTTCTTTTTGAGATGCTTCAATTGATCAAGATGAAGAGCTGACTGAGGTCATTCATTTGGTGAACCCAGAAATCAACTAAGCAGCTTTGTGTGAACACCCAGTCAGCAGGGTTCCAGGGCGCATAGGAAGAGACCTTCTTTGCCTACCTTGATCTTGTGGTCTGGTCTATATTTCCATCTACCCAGCACTCCACTCTTATTTAGATCTTCAGCTAACTTATCTAGATCGTAGCTGTAGTATTTAAAGAATGATAATCCTATTCTCCTTTAAGGCAGCATTTAGTACTTCTTCCTGTAAGAATCTGAAAATTTCTGTTAGGGGAAGTAGGTGCATTGATCATACAGCCAGACTATAGTATAAGGACCTTGAGTTCATGGACTATGCTTTATGCACTGTGCTGGGTGTATGATGTGTTTTGATTTCACCTTTTTTCTTGCTTCACCTGCTGTCTTCTCCATAAGCATTAGCTGGCTGAATCCCATGTGCCTAGCCAGTGTTGGACACCGAGCTGAGATGGTTGATTACCCTGATCTACTGCTAGCCACCCATGTTTCAAGGAACAAGTTCACAGAAATGCAGGAGGAAGGAGTGAGGGTGGACTGTCTTTTGTGTTCTCTTCTCTCCTAACTCTTGCCCTTTTCTCCTCTCTTGCTGTCCAGTCAGCTGTTGTAATTCGGCCAGCAGGGGCTTCAATGTGAGACAAGGCAAAACATGTTTCTCTTCTGAAGAAATGTAGTCAGGAAGGAGCTTTTGTAAAATGAGGCATTTCTTATTTTGTACCACACAAATAATACGTTTTTAAATTTTTAAAATTTTAGGAATGCATCTTGAGTCAGGAACATGAAGAACTTCCTCTTTTTGCCTTTGTAACAGAAAGATTTGTGTACTGTATCTGTCTAAATGGCAAAAACTGGCAGCTCATAGTCCTAGGTCATCCTTCTTGGGATTTTTCTCGCTTTTGAATCTGGAGACCAATCACCACCAGTGGTAACAATGATTGTATCTTTAGGGTTAGTGGTAAATTATAGCTGAGGTTTTATGATATTCATTTGGAAAACCAGGATAACTCGCTAGGAAATAGTTTTTAATTTTTTTAATGTTTGTTTATTTTTGAGAGAGAGAGAGAGAGAGAGAGAGAATGCGCATGCGCACGCACAGGAGAAAGGTAGAGAGGGAGGGAGGGAGACACAGAATCCGAAGCAGGCTCCAGGCTCTGAGCGATCAGCACAGAGCCTGACACGGGGCTCCAACTCATGAACCGGGAGATTATGTCCTGAACTGAAGCTGGATGCTTAACCTACTGAGCCACCCAGGTGCCTCTAGGAAATACTGAGGACTATAATCCTCAAGACACACTAGTCAAGTGACTTCCCCTCTATATGAAACCAGAGATGTTTCACAGTGCTCCCTGCTGACCTGGGGCTGCTAAGGGGAATGGAAGGACATATTTACAATCAGGACAACTTTGCCACAGGGGAAAATTCCATTTTTCATGAGTGGCCCACCTGGATGCAAAGGGGAGTGGGAGAGAAAGGTTGCAAGGACCTATAACATGAGGAGTTTGCAATGGATGATCTCCAGGAGCCACTCCAGCTCAGAAGACAGTGCGTCACATTTCTAAGAGCCCAAAGTGAGGTTCTTGAGATCTAATGTACATACCATACCTTTTTTAAAGTGTATGATTTAATGGTCTTCAGCATTTTGATAGATCTATGCAGCCATCAGCACAAGTTTAGAATATTTCATTATCTCAATATCCCCATTTATCCCTCCCTCCCAGCCCAAAGCCACCACTAATCTACTTTCTGCCCTTACAGATTTGCCTCGTCTGGATATTTCATATAAATAGAATAATAATTTATTATTAAATATATAAATATGTGCTGGATTTTTTTCACTCAGCATGTTTCAAAGTTTATCCATGTTCTGTTGTACCACATATCAGCATTTCATTTCTTTTTGTTGCTGGGTGATGTCCCACTGTATGGGTCTACCACATTTTAGCTATCCGTTTATCAGTAGATCGACACCTGAGTTGTTCCCACCTTTTGGCTCTGACGTTTGTTTACACGTTTTTGTGTGGACATACGTTTTCATTTTCTTGGGAAGATCCCTAGGGGAGGAGTTGCTGGGTCATATGGTAACTCTGTGTTTAACGATATGAAGAAATGCCAGACTTTTTTTTCCAAAGTGGCTGCACCATTTTACAGTCCCACCAAGAGTATATGAGTGTCCCAATTTCTCTAAATCCTGGCCAGTACTTGTTATTGTGGGTTTTATTATTATTATTATTATAGCCATCCTACTGGGTACGAAGTGGTATGTCATTGTAGTTTGGATTTGTATTTTACTGATGGCTCGTGATGTTGAGCATCTTTTTATGTGCTTATTAGCCATTTGTGTATCTTTGGAAAAATGTCTATTCAGAGCCTTTTTCCAGACTATTAAAAGATAGCTTTTTCAATTAGGCTATTTCTCTTTATTAGAGAAATAGCCTAATTAAATTGAGAATTCTTCAATTTTTTTTATTATTAATGTTATATTAATACATTTATGTAATTATATTTTATAAATATGTTTAATATCATCTAGGTATATAATATAATTCTATGTGTTATAGATACATATATATGTGTAGGTTTTAATATATTCTAGATATGTATAAATATATTCTAGATATTCTAGAAACAAGTTCCTTATCAGATCTGTAATTTGCAAATATTTTTTCTTATTCCATGGGTTCTTTTCAGTTTCTTGAGAGTATTGTTTGAAGCACAAAAGTTTTAAGTTTTGGTGAAGTACAGTTCATCTACTTTTTTTTTTCTTTTGTTACTTCTATCATATGTAAGAATCCAGTGTCAAACCTGGGGTCATGAAGATTTACCTCCATGGCTCCTTTTAAGAGTTGTATAATATTGGTTTTAACATTTAGGTCTTCGATCCATTTCGAGGGGGTGTCTGTATATGGTGTGATGTAAAGGTCCAACTCCATTTCTTTGCGTGTGAAGTTCTTCCAGCATCGTTTGTTAAAAAGCCCATTCTTTTCCCATTGAATGATCTTGGCACCCTTGCCAAAGCTCAACTGACCGTAGACTCATTGACTTATTTCTGGAGTCTTAGTTCTACCCCATTGATCTATGTGTCTGTCCTTATGCCAGGATCACACTCTCTTAATCACTGTTGTTTATAGGTTTAGTAGTAACTTCTGAAATTGAGAACTAACAGTCTTCCAACTTTATTCTTCTTTTTCGAGATTACTTTGGCTACTCTGGGTCCTACACAATTTTGAAGTTTAGAATCAGCTCGAATGCTGATAGGGACTGCATGGAATCTATAGATTAATTTAGAGAGGATTGCCACCTTTTTAAAATATTTACATTCTAGTCAGTTAACGTACACTGTAGTCTTGGCTTTAGGAGTAGAATCCAGTGATTTATCTGTTACATATGACACCCAGTGCTCATCCTGAAAAGTGCCTCCTTAATGCCCATCACCATTTAACCCATGTGCCACCCTCCTCCCCTCCAGCAACCTTCAGTTGTTCTCTGCATTTAAGAGTCTCTTATGGCTTGCCTCTCTCACTGTTTTCATCTAATTTTCCTTCCCTTCCCCTATGTTCATCTGTTGAGTTTCTTATATTCCACGTATGAGTGAAATTATGTATCTGTCTTTTTCTGACTTATTTTGCTTAGCATAATACACTGTAGTTCTATCCACATTGTTGCAAATGGCAGGATTTCATTCTTTTTCATCACTGAGTAGTAGTCCACTGAATATATATACCACATCTTCTTTTTCCATTGATCAGTCAATGGACATTCAGGTTCTTTCCATAATTTGGCTCCATCTTAACAATATCAATCCATGAACATGGGATGTTTTAAAATTTGATTTGTATCTTTAAATTTCTTTCCACAATGTTTTTATAGTTTTCAAAGTGTAGGTTTTACACTTCTTGTGCTAAACATATCCCTAAATACTTTATTTTTTTTTGATGCTGTTATAAATGGAATTGTTTCCTTAATTTCATTTTCAGATTGTTCATTGCAAGTATATAGAAATAGAATCCATCTTTGTATATTGATCTTGGATCAATTGCTATCAATTACTAGTTCTAATAGTTTTTTAGTGAATTCCTTAGAATTTTCTAAATACAAGATTATGTCATCTGAAAATAAAATTTTACCTCTTCAAATAGGGATGCCTTTTATTTCTTCTTCTTGCCTACTTGTGCTGGCTGGGATAATTATTGCATTATTCATGGTAGCCATTGAGCCTCTAGTGCAACGCTGAATAGAAGCAGTGAGAGTAGATGACCTTGTTTTGCTCCTAATATTAAGGGGAAAGAATCCAGTATTTCATCATCAGTATGACATTGGTTGTTAGGTTTTGTATTGTCTTGTCTTGTTTGTTTGTTTGTTTGTTTTTGCAGATGCCCTTAGCAGGTTGAGGAAGTTCTCTTCTATTACTGGTTTGTTGAGTGTTTTTATCATGAAAGGGGTTTGGATTTTGGCAAATGCTTTTTCTCCGTCTATTGAAATGATTCTGTGCCTTTTGTTTTTTATTCTACTGATATGGTATATTAATGACATTGATTTTTGGATGTTAAACCAATCTTGGATTCCTGGAACAAATCCCCCTTAGTTATGATGTATAAGTTTTCTTATATGCATTCAATTTGCTAGTGTTTTGTTGAGGTATTTTGTATCCACATTCACAAAAGACATTGATCTGTGGTTTCCTTGTGATGTCTTTGGTTTTGGTATCTGCATACACTACCCTCATCAAATGAATTGGGAAGTTTTCCCTTCTGTTTTAGAAAAGTTTTTTTGAAGAATTGGTATTAGTTATTTAAATGTTTGATAAAATTCACTTGCCATGTGGGCCTGGGCTTCTCTTTGTTGGTAAGATTTTGGTTACTAATTCAATCTCTTATTATGGGTCTATTTGAGTTGTCTGTTTCTTGTTGAGTTAGTTTGTGTTATCAAACTTACTGGCAAACAATTACAATGTTCCTTTAAAGTGCTTCTCATTTTAGTAATTTAGACATTTAGTGATGTGTACTGTTTCATCTCTGACTTATTAATTTGTCTTCTCTTTTGCTTGTCTTGGCTTGTCTGTTTAAAGGTTTTCCAATTTGTTCATCTTTTCAAAGAACCAGCTCTTGGTTTCACAGATTTTGCTTTTTGTTTTTCTGTTCTCTATTTCATGAATTTCTACTCTATTCATTCCTCCCTCCTGCTCCCTTTAGGTTTAGTTTGCTCTTCTTTCCCTGGAGTTCTAAGGTAGAAGAGTAGGTCATTGATTTGAGGTCTCTCTCCTTTTTCAATGTAGGCATACAACTATAAATTTCCCTCCATACAGTTATAAATTTTAGTTCCATCCCATAAGTTTTGGAATGTGATGTCTTCATTTTCATTCATCCCAAGGTATTTTCTAATTTCCCTTTTGATTTCTTCTTTGTTTCATTTGATGGTTAGGAATGTGTTGTTTAATGTGTGAGCCTCACAAATTTCTTGCTGTTACTGATTTCTGTTTTCATTCCACTGTAGTTGGAGAACACACTTCGTATTATTTCTGTCCTTTTAAATTTGTTGATATTTTGTTCCATGGCCTAGCATACAATTTATCCTAGACAATGTTCCCTGTGTACTTGAGTAGAATGCATATCCTACTGTAATGGATGGGATCTCTTATAGGTGTCTGTTTCCGGTCTAGTTGGTTAGTAATGTTGTTCAAGTCCTCTTATGTCCTTTATGATTTTCTGTCTGGTTGTTCTGACATTATTGAGAGTGGGATATTGAAATCTTCATCTATAATTGTTAAGTTGTCTATTTCTGTCTTCATTTCTGTCCGTTTTTGCCTCCTGTATTTTGGTACTTGGTTGTTAGTTGCCTATGTTTATAATTATTATATCTTCCTGATATATTGACCCCATTCTTATTATATTCTCTAGTGACATTTTTCTCTAGTGACATTTCTTGTTTTAGAGTCTATTTTATCTAATATTAGTACAGCTACTTCAGCTTTCTTCTGGTCGCTCCAAAGCTCTGCTTTGAATTTTCAAAGCCTTTGATGGGAACTATGACTCAGTGAGGAAATTACCTATGCCCCCCACCTTTTTTTCCCCTCATATTTCAAATGAAATATTTTGCTAATCAACCAACTCTTCTTGGGCGCTGAGTATGGTCCACAACATGAAGACCTGTGTGATATGAAAACTCTTATGTCTAGATACAGCCCTTTTCATGGGATTGGTTAATCCTCCTCACTTCATCCTCAATAAATTAAAATCACATCCTCCTTTAAAATAATAAGTCCTCATCACCAGGACATAGAAGTAAGGAAACTGAAATGAAAGGATATCAGGAAAAATTTCATCAAAATCATATGAATAAGAAGGTGCTTGGAAATAAGATGTTTGCTCTTGAGCTCCTCTTCAAGTCCAAAAAGCGTCCCTGAATTCTTTGGGTCGTTCACTTGCTCTGAACCCAGTGGAAGAACTCCCAGGTGATGCCGGTGGGAATAGAGTGGAATGAGGATGGTGTGCTGGGGTCTCTGTGTCCTTGTGCCTTCATGTGCCAGAGCGAGGACAGATTTCAAAAGAAAAAAACACATTTAAAAAATAGATGTAACGCCATTCAGAGCAAGGGTCCCTGTTTGATCTTTGCCTGTGTCTGAGCCCACTTGTGGTTCTGAAGGATGATCGCCCAGATAACTCCCATTGGATGAGAAAACCTCATATTCTGTGCCAGGCTTTGAGCTCTGCGGGCTCAGAGAGGGGAGGGTGATATGACCTCTACCTAGCTGCGTGTTGGCATGAGTCCCTGGTGACAGTGTGTCTGCGCCGCCAGGACACCGACAATCTTTGGAGCAGCTCTTCCTCACTCAACAGCCAGCCAATTTGGTCTCAGGAAACCACTCTGCAGTGCTGGCTGGGTTTAGAAGTCATTTTTAATTTTGTGACAAAGACAAATGTGTCCTACGGGAGTTGTAAGTGGTTTTACTGGTGATATTAATGGAACCGTGACCTCTTCTGTATCTGTGGTCCTACAAAACAAAAAATGTTTGTATTAGAATATGTCAGGCAAGTTCATTCTTAGCCCTTCCTTGAAGCAAATTGCAGAGGAAGTATATACTATTAATAAGCCCAGAGCATATTGTGTGCGTGTGTGCGCGCGTGTGTATGTGTGTATCCATGGTCATAAGCCAATTTGCAAACACAGTGGAGTTTAATGCTGCTGTTGACTCGATACAAATGATGTGTCTCGAATTCTGTTGGAACGGACACAATTCATTGAAGTTTAGAACAGAACCGTAGTGCGCCCAGAGCCGATCTTGGTATTGGCTTTTAAAGGCCAATAGCTGTAGTAAAATTCAAGTGCTCGGGGGATCCAAAGTGACAAAAGGAAAGGAGAAATTCAAAGGCCCAGTGAGTTTACCCCTTCTATTTTCATTTGGGATTGGCATTCATTAGCCTAGAAATGACTATACTGATGTTTACTGTTTCCTGCACAAACTTTTTATGCCAGTGTCCTTTGTGGAAAATGGTTACTTAAGGAGACAGCAAATTAAATGTGAAGGATTTACAGTTTAGTTACATGAATTAAACCATTTCCTGGTGTTTGTGTTTACCTTGGGACTCACAAAGAAGACACAAATATAGACTCACAGGAGGAAAGAAAGGAATGATCAAATCCCAATAGTTTCTGCCTGAAAGTCTAGCTCAGCAACTTTATTTAGGGGAGGAATTTTGTGCTGATAAGTGAATCTTCGTCTCTGCATAATTAACTTTTCCTCTCTGCATATGTTGCTACACCCACTGAGCTCTCCTGGTACAAATATAATATTAACTATGCAGTTAATGTCTCATTCTTTTGTGCAAAACTAAAATAAATCCAATGCCGAATTGATAGTCTTCCTCAAGTGAAAATGAGTGCTGCCTTATAGTTTGAGACTTACATTCAGTAATTCAAAATGCTATTATAAAATAATATGTGCTTATTCTAGAAAATCTGACAAATCTGTAAAAAGGGAAATAAGAAAACAACAATCTGTACAGCCACTACTCAATCATTTTAGTGTATTCATTTGTCTTTTTCCTACGCCATATAGGAATGTATTATTTATACCTTTTATAGTTAAGATCACGGGTATAGTTAGTGATTTTCATATATCCTAATGCCTGTTCCCCCTAAGTTCAAATCCCTCATAATAATAAGAAAAGCAACAGCTAGCACATCTATAGTGGTAACTGTCTGCCAGGTAAGTGTCCTTCGTGTACCCCTGGTAATCACCCTTTGAAGTAGATTTTGCAAATGAAGCACAGAGCATAGACTGATTTGCCTGTGTGCTCTTAACCACTGTGGGCTGTTGCTTCGTTCTGACTCAGCCTCGTAAGGGACCTGTGCCCAGGCTTACCCTCACCACCCTGCCCCTTGGTGATTGTCCTCTTCTCAGAACTGCTCTACTGCTAGACAGTATGACAGAGCACAGCCTTTCCCCACTGAATGTGTGAGAATCAGCCTCAGTCTCCAAGGAGCAATTGGCAGTTGCAGCCCTTCCTGGGCGGGGTGGGGGGATGAGGGTGGGGAACACCAGCCCTGAGGGTGGGGACAGGGAAAGGAGGTCAGGAGGCCTCCAGGCCTGGCTCTGCTCACGTCACTTCATGTATTTACATCTCCGTCCTCTCATGTGTAAGAGGAAGGTGGTTGGATAGCCCCTCATCCATTTTGTTAGTTCATTCATTCATTCGCTTGTTCATTCATTCATTCCGGTGGGGATGACTATGATCTGTTTCCTCTCCTCTAGGAATTCATCATCCAATGTGTAGCCACAGATGGAACCTGCCAGTTTAGTTACCAGTGT
Source organism: Cryptoprocta ferox (assembly GCA_028646485.1). Lineage (NCBI taxonomy): Eukaryota > Metazoa > Chordata > Mammalia > Carnivora > Eupleridae > Cryptoprocta > Cryptoprocta ferox. Next base: position 69,366,196 of record CM053574.1, read on the forward strand.
CTGACCGGTGTTGTTGTGGGAGAATGCTGGGGGTCTGGGGAAAGCCCAGAGGGTGGGTGGGGCGGAGAAAGGGTGTAAGGAGGGGGCTGGCCCAGCAGAGCTTCCCAGAGGACAAGGAGGAATTATTTAGAAATCTAGGGCATGTGAGCTGGGCTGTGATAATAGGGTCTTTCTAGTGTTGTGAGTGTGTGTGTGTGTGTGTGTGTGAGAGAGAGAGAGAGAGAGAGAGAGAAATGATTCCATCTTAAGCAGCCTACAGCAGTGTCACCTTTTTTTTGCGAGGGTCGGGTGATTAAAACTACAGGAATTTATTGTCTCACATTCTAGAAACCTAGAAGTTGAAGCCAAGGCATCAGAGGGTCATGCTACCTCGGAAACCAGTAGGGGAACCCTCCCTTGCCTCTTCCGGTCCTTGGCCTTAACATGTAGCTGCAGCTCTCCAGTCTCTCCCTGTGTCTTCACAGGGCCATCTTCTTATGGCCACCAGTCATACCAGAGTAGGGGCCCGCCATACGTAACTGATCATTTCATGGACAGTGGCTCCATTTGACCCAAATGAGGTCACATTCTGAAGTATCGGGGGTCAGGACTTCAACATTTTGGTTTTAGGGGGGACACAGTTCAACCCATGACAACCTCATAGCCACCATCCAGTCTAGGCAACCACTTGCCTAATTCTTGCTCTGTTTCTTTCCACTCTCCATTCAGCATCCAGAATGAGCTTCCTAAACTACAGCAAGCAGGTGGGGGCCTAGTTGGGTCTTTCAGCTCCAGATGGAGAGAGTTAACCCTGGAGTTCTTTCCATCTGGGTCTGTAAGGCTGGACCCAAGGGCAGAAGATGGGAACACAGTGACTCCTGAAGAGATCATGAAATGCCAGTGGGGTCCGGAGGGCAAGGGCATGGTAGACTGTGCAAATGTTTCTAAGACATGCGATGCTTGTTCTGGTTCCCAGAGAAACCACAGGGAAGCTGAACAGGTGTGAATCAGTCTGGCTTCTGAGACTTGGCCAGTTGCCATACTTTTTTAAGGGCGGTATTTTGGTGATTGTTTAAAGCCTTTTCTAGACATCTTTGTATGGACTGGCACACCCTGGACTATTAGTAGATATGTAGTACATATTAAAGACATCTAATATGCCTGTGAAGGAAAGGTAGCCTTCAACACTGCTTCTCCAACCTTTCCCCTTGCTCTAAGCAGCTCAGAGCTTCTCATTCATGATTAGTCTGCTGGGAATGGGCTTGAAGTCAGACTTCTGCCATTCAAATGCTAATCCTCTCTCCAAATTGACACCTCTTTGTTACCTCTGTCTGCTGTCCTCTGTGCTCTAAAGTCAGCTGACCATTGCACCCAGGGCCCTTTGAGTCCTTACAAAGGCTCCGGAGGGCACTTCCTGACGCACTTAGCATAGCTGTGGTAAGAAGTTTATGCGGAATATTCTCCTTGCTTGTTACTTGCATGGCTTTTTCCCATAGTGACCTAAACCCACCACCACCCCACCCATATCACAAGGGCATATTAGGGCATCAGGAGCAATAGGACCCAAGGCCAAGAACAGAAGAAGGAACCTGATTCGTTATAGAAGTATTCTTTTCCTGGGCCAAAACAGAGGGCCCGATTCAGAGACAAGAATGTGAATTTTACGGATTACATTATAGGGGATCTTTGGCACCCAGCCATGGTGTCTGCATGTTCTTGATAACAACCATTTATATATGTGTTTTTCCCCCATTTTCTTCTCATTCAGATACAGATAGACCTTTCTTAGAGATGCACACTGAAATACCCGAAATTATATATATGACTGAAGGAAGGGAGGTCGTCATCCCCTGCCGAGTCACGTCACCTAACATCACTGTTACTTTAAAAAAGGTAAAGCCGAGCAATGCTTTTCTCAGACTATTTTTCCTGAAAATGAGCACGGTGAATTAGTCATTTTATCGCTCTGGAATGATTTTCTTACAGACATTTGGGCTGCTCCGTGGACTTTTCTGGGACATCTTTTTACTATAAAGGATAAGTGCTAGAAGTCATACCCATGCCTGTATTTCAATGAAATAAAATAACGTGGACATAAATCGGTGTGAATATAATGAAAGAACTAAAATCAGGGCAATGTTTCTATATTCTGACAAATCCGAATGTCTGCACATGTGGGAAAAACCATTTCTCTTGCGTCTGTGAATTAATAGCTTGGCAGAGAGTGGTTAATCTAGTTTTTTGCTGAGGACAGAACTATGAGACAGGTGCATATTCAGTTGGGCTTGTGAAGTTCCCGGTAACAAAAAGTTTATCTCCTGCTGGCAAAAGGGAAAAAAAGGAGAAAGAAAGTGATACTTGTGATTTTTTTTCTTCGTATCATTTTGTAAATTATGTGGAGAAGGAAAAGATTTGGGGTAGAATCTAACAAAGACAAAAACTAAGATGTGACATTCCAGCTAATTCATTGGCAACAAGAGTTTGGGAGCAGACTAGGGTTAAAAGCTGCACAAGAACTCCCCAAATGGAAAGCTGTGGTGAGTCCTAAGAGGTTTGAGCTTTAAGAGGAAAAGTTAAGCCTGTCCCAAGACAGCACCTAGCACCAGTCCTCACATTGTAGGTCCTTCAGGAGGTGTTTGGTGGGGGGTGGTAGTCAAATTGGAAAAGTTTAGAATGATTTTCAATATCACCGTTGACCTTGAATCCTGGAATATGATGGAAGCGTCTTCTTCCCTTGCATTCACTTTCCTACATTATTGATTTGATATAAGCCCTCAACGTAGTCCGCCGGTGACAGGTTTGGTCTTCCATTGTATCTGTGTATCAACATCAATAATTGAAAAGCAGTGTATTTCAGAGTTCGAAATGCCAGAGGAGCTAACCCAGTTGGTGGAAGGAAAAACTGAGGTTCTGGAGGAGTTGAAGACCACCCCCCCAACAGGCCACAATGGGCATTGGAATCCATGTCTTACTTCTCCTTCCATGTCCTTACCACTTTTGCTAATGGTTTAGTTTGTACAGGAGAAAGACCAGGGGCGGGGGGGGGGGGGCGTTAAGAGCAGAGCCCTGTGGTACGTTTCCTGGATTCTTACCACCCAGCCACTCACCTGCTGGACTAACTGGCAAGTTATCAATACTCCCTCCACCTCAGTTTCCTCACTGGAGAGAGAGGAGTGATTACAGTAGCACCCACCTCACATGGGTACTAGGAAGTAGCTGAGGTGAGGCATTTAAAGCCCTTAGAATACTTCCTGGTACAAGCTAAGCCCCCTTCAAGGGTATTTATCTAACATTCTAATAGTCAACACTCGATTGATTATCCAGTGATATTTATGATCAAGCATGGTATCCATTCCTCTTAGTTTGAAGTAATAAACGCTATGTGATTAATATAGCACATACCACAGGGCTCTAGAACCTCTCTGTTTCATGCAAGCCCCCTGCCTTTTTGCCCTAATGCAGATCACTTGTCTGCTGTAAGAACCCTTCCCAAATTCCCACGTGTACAAATTTGAGGAGAAAGCTTATTTTCTCTGTTTTTCTACCTGAGATCATAATACACACAAGAAAGAGAGAGAAGCATAGTGTTCTAATAGGGGTTTGGGTTTGCCCCATATATACTGGAACGATTCTGCATGTGTTGGCATGAAGTTAATATAAGATCTTTCCCTTCCACTTCTCCACTTAACCCTTTTATTTTTTTAAGTTTTTATGTATTTTTGAGAGAGAGAGAGACAGAGTGCAAGCAGGGGAGGGTCAGAGAGAGAGAGGGAGACACAGAATCTGAAGCAGGTTCCAGGCTCTGAGCTGTCAGCACAGAGCCCGATGCAGGGCTCGAACCCACGAACCATGAGATTGTGACCTGAGCCAAAGTCGGACTCTCAACTGACTGAGCCACCCAGGCGCCCCTCCTCTTAACCCTTTTAATTTGCCATCCCCTCCCTCTCCTTTCCCCATGGCCAGTAGTGGCGGAGTCAAGGTCACCTGGACACAGCCTCCCTGTTCAGTCCCTTCTGTCAAGACTGCTCATCCTTTGGCCTCTTTATGACACACGTAGCCACCACCATAGTGGATGAGCTACATAGTCTTTCGCTAATTTAGCTCTTGTCAGCTCTGAACAAAGTTTCTTTGTCAATGGAATACCGTTAGTGGCAGTAAGGGTAGATTAGAGTAAGAGAAACTTAGTCTAATACCTTATGGGAAACTTGAGTATATTTTTCAGTTGTGCTGAGGAAGTCCATTGGCAAACCTTTCTTTTACATTCAGCACATGCTTGTGTTCAGCTATCCTTTTTTAGTTTTATTTTTTATTTTGAGAGAGAGAGACCGAATAGGGGAGGGGCAGAGAGAGAGAGGGAGAGAATCCCAAGCAAACCCGGCACTGTCAGCGTGGAGCCCGATGCAGGGCTCAAACCTATGAACCGTGAGATCACGACCTGAGCGGAAACCAAGAGTCGGATGCCTAACCGACTGAGCCACCCAGGTGCTCCTGGGTTCACCTACCGTTAAAGCATCAGAAATTTCAATCCCTGACTTCAGGTTTTCTGAGCATTCTGCTTAATAATCTGCACCAAATGAGAGGAGAAGATTCTTTTTCTCCCACTCAGCATTCCTAAGTTTGCAGATAGAATCATGATTTACTAAAACACGAAGTGCATCCTTCACTTGCGTGCAGTTCTCCAGAAACAGGCTGCAGCTCATTTCAGAGTTAAGTAACACTTGGGTAACATGGACCAACACAGACATACTCCCTTAGAGAGGGCGCTGGTGACTTCTCACATAGGAATTTCTGCCATAGAGTCACAAATCCCAGCCAGATTAGCTCCTTCAGCAAGCGATATAAATAAATGATAAATGGATGAGCGATGCAAGGTGTACTTTTTTTTTAAAATTTTTAATGTTTATTATTTTGAGAGAGACAGAGAGACAGAGTATAAGTGGGGGAGGAGCAGAGAGAGAGGGAGACACAGAATCCAAAGCAGGCTCCAAGCTGTCAGCACAGAGCCTGACTCGGGGCTCGATCCACGAACTGTGAGATCATGACCTGAGCCGAAGTCAGACGCCTAACCGACTGAGCCACCCAGATGCCCCCTTAAACGAAGATAGGAAAGATCTGAAACTTCTTCAGGGCAGTTTGGCCTTTCCTTTATAATCTGTTGTGGGAAGGTGATCTGAGCTTTTTTCCCCTTTTCCCGAGGGGGATAGGTCCCGGGGCTAGAGCTCTCTGCCTCTGGAATTGGGGTGGTGATCTGGCATCAGGGGATACCACTCAATGTGGAGCAATATCTCTCTGTAGAGCCTAACCTCAGAGCGGGTTGTTTATATCGCAGTCTTTAAAAATAAAGTCCTTGGGGTCCAGCAGAAGGCATAAGGGCAAACCGAATCACGGATTCCTTTCTTCTGTTTGGACTCATTGTGTTCAGGAATGCTTCTAAGAATCTGAGAGCCCTTCATTCATGACAGTGTCTCTGGCCTCCACATCTGTTTGCAGCTGTGTCCATTGTCCGTTTCATTGGAGTTTCCCTCCCAGATGATAACCCCAGCGAGTGCCAAGTAAATGCCGTGCATCTCAAAGGACTTGGAATTACTTACAGACCTCTTGGGATAGCCACCTCTTTACTAAATCATGCAAAACGGGAGGACAAGTTATGGCTTATTAAAAGCTCCAGCTGATGAGACTCGGGAGGGTAAACTGGCAGGCCCAGTGGAAAAACTCCTAAATGGTTTCTCTGTTGAGCCTCAGGCCAGTCTATTCCAAGGATCATTCCCGGAGGCTGAGTGATAAGGGCTCCCACTGGAAGTCTGACGTGACGGCCGGGTCCATCCTGGGTGGGTACGGCTTGTTGCTGAGGCTGATGATGAATGCTCATAATTACTATAATTTATCATAATCATGTGTGTCTTGCTACATGCAAAGAAAACTGAAAAGCCCATTAGAACAAACTGGGGTTTTTACCTGGCCTGTTTTCGTTGTAGATGGAAATTGTGTTCTCACAAACCGTCAGTGAAACCGTATCGCCGCAGTGCTAGTACGATTTTGTTAAAGCACGTTTCTTCCTTTTCAGTTTCCCCTTGATACCCTGATCCCTGATGGAAAACGAATAACCTGGGATAGCAGGAAGGGTTTTATAATAGCAAATGCCACATACAGAGAAATAGGGCTTCTGGCCTGTGAAACGACAGTCAACGGACATTTGTACAAGACAAACTACCTTACCTATCGACAAAGTAAGTGGGTATTCCCAAGGCGTGGACGTAAGCCAAAAATGCTCCCGCTTAAGGAAACCTTGATTAAAAAAAAAAAATCTCTCATTTCTTATGCTTGCAGCCAATACGATCATAGATGTCCAGATAAGCACTCCAAGCCCAGTCAGGTTTCTGCGAGGTGACACTCTCACTCTCAACTGTACAACCACCACCGCCTTGAACACAAGAGTTCAGATGACCTGGAGTTATCCTGGTGAAGTGAGTGACATTTTTTCTATTTCTCCTGTAGGGCAGTATTTATCTTTGGCAAGTGAAATGCCACTGAGTGTTTGAGGTGGGAAAGACCAGAATATTCTGCCTCCTGTAGCAGTTTGAATCAACAAGGAAGCTGTGGGTTGGTTGGGGGCGCTCTCCTTGTCTGACGTTTCAGGAGTATGTAGGCACAGATACGGTCTTTTGATGTCCGGAGGTTTTGTTTTGAAGTGGAGAGGCTGGTATTTCTATTGCATGATTCCGGGTGGAAAAGGGGATTGTTTTATCCTTGGAAACTTTCTCTGGGATTTAGAGATGAGAGAGAAATTTATCACTAGATGCCAGGCAGGAGCTTTCTTTTGTAAGAACAACAATAAAAAGTTGTTGTCGGCGCATTAATTGAAGATACTGGCAGACAGTCAGGCACCTGATCAGAGCACGTTTGGAAAAGATAGATATTACAACCCGGCCATCCAGTACTCCATTTGTGAAGCGACAAAGGGGCAGTGCTTTTCTTCAGAAAAACAAGAAGAATGAAGACCAAGTTGGGTTTCCTCGTTCAAAGCAAACATCCTTGCGAACAGTCATTTGAAAATGGGTAGATGGGGAGTCTATGATCAACGGTTAAGAAACTTGAACTGTCACTGCGGCACCCCTTTGCTGTGTGTTAGTGTGGTTTCTGCAGCATAGCCCAAGCACAGTGGTGTGTTCTCTGATTCAGATTGCCCAATCACAGAGTTAATTTATGATTAAATTATGTGCAAGAGATGAATGCATCAGCCCCAAGCTACTGTTGTTTTTCATCAACATTTCTTTACCATGGAAATAGAATAACTCAGCAACAAAAAGATGTAACAAGTGCCCTGTAGGAACACATTAAGGACTCATCAGTTATATTTTCTAGAAAGCAGTGTTGTTTCATTTAGTAAAAATGCTGTGACTTGCAGCAATATTTTCTGGGTTTTGATAGAAATCAAATATTCTCAATAAACGCCAGGAGGGAAGAAACTCTTGCCCTGTTAGTGGTTCTAAGAGTGTGAGAATACATCTACTGACTGCCCGTTACCTTCTAAAATGGTGCTGTCTAGTAGAACTTTCTGTGATTGAAATCTCTTTGCTGCCTAATACATTAACCATTAGCCACATACGACTAATGAGCACCTAGAATGTGGGTGATGTAAGGAACTGGATTGTTTTATTTTAACTTTTTATGTTTATTTCACTTTGTAAGAGAGAGAGAAAGAGACCAAGGGATGGACAGAGAGAGAGGGAGACACAGACTCTGAAGCAGGCTCCAGGCTCTGAGCTGTCAGCACAGAGCCCGACACGGGGCTCAAACTCACAAATCATGAGATCATGACCTGAGCCAAAGTCCACATGCAGCAGACTGAGCCACGCAGGCACCCCTTTTATTTTAATTTTGATAGCCATATGTGGCTGGTGGGTATAGTGCTAGACGAAGCAGATATCTGAAACCCAGGGTCAGCTGTTTTCCAAAGGCAGAAACAATACCAATATTATTCAACTTTGGGAAGGAAAGAGTTCTCTAAGGGAGAAGACAGAAATAATGCCTACATAGTTGCTGAGAACCCCTCGGTCTATTTAGGGGACTGATTCTCTGATTTTTGATGGTGGTGGTTGACCTCCGCCTTCTGGTTACTTCTGAGAAGGGAGAAAATGGCCTAACCGTGTGTCTGTTCCAACAGGGCAATGCAAGGACAGGTGGGTACAGAGGAGTGCCAAGTTCAAGTTCTGCACAGCTTCCTAAGTCTTTTTTCTGTGCCTCCTCCTGGGGAAGGATGGAGAGGGAGAAGAAACATATTATGTGGCATAAAATGTAATGCTGAACAACGGGGGCGGGGAAGGAACAATTAAAGGAAAAGGCAATGTGATCTCATCTTCTCAAAACCAGGAAGGAGTCATTGTGCCCAATTTGCACTGCTGAGCCTCAGGGCCCGCTCTCGGTCTTCTGTGAGGCAAACGAGGGACAACATCCCACCGCCGCCACCACCAACGTGGTGGCTGAGCTCGTATATGGCTTTACCCATCCTCAGATCCATTCGGTATGATGTAGCAGAAAGTGGCGAGAGCATTGCTCAAATAGTGAGATCATGAAACTGGGACGATTACAGCTTAGTACGTGTAGCCAGGGCTCATGATTGTTTCCCTCATTTCTAGGAAGAGAGCAAAAGAAAACCCACATGGTGATTTATTAGAGAAACAGTCATTAAGCCAGATACTAAAGATAATGATTGCCCGAGTTAGGGATATCTATGCCCAGAGAACTGGTTACTGTTTAGAGAGCTGTGCGGTAGAGGGAAGGCACTAGATTTATACTCAAAAGGCCTGAGTTTCCGGCCCACTGTGGTCTCTGACAATTCAGTTTGTTCACCTGTAAAAGGGCAGCAATACTGCTCCTCTCCCTGGGTTGTCGTGAGAACCTATTGAGATCCTGTATGTGAATGTCCATCCGGAGAAAACAAAGCACTAAAGGAATGTCACTGTGTCAGATATTTGAAACACATCGAGGCAGATTGAGTTTCCAAACATCATGCCGTTAGGTGGGTTTGCTTCTCGGCATAAAATGTTGCCGACTGTCATAACCTGAGAAATGCTATAGCCTTGAGCATGAACAATGACTGTTTCTACATTTGTTATACATTTTCTTTCCAGACAAATAAGAGAGCTTCTATAAGGCAGCGCATTGGCCGACGCAGTTCCCATGCTAACGTGTTCCACAGTGTTCTTATGATTCACAATGTGCAAAACAGAGACAAAGGACTTTATACTTGTCATGTGAAGAGTGGCCCGTCACTCAAATCTGTTAATGTCTCAGTGCACGTATATGGTAAGCAACTCGTCTTCTGCTTTTTTTTCTTTTATAGTTTATTGTCCAGTTGGTTTCCACATAACACCCAGTGCTCATCCCCACCAGTGCCCTCCTCCATGCCCATCACCCCCCTTCCCCTCTCCCCTCCCCATCAGCCCTCAGTTTGTTCTCAGTATTCAAGAGTCTCTCATGGTTTGCCTCCCTCCCTCTCCCCAACTATTTCCCCCCCCTTCCCCTCCCCATGGTCCTCTGTTAAGTTTCTCCTGTTCCACTTGTGAGTGAAAACATATGGTATCTGTCCTTCTCTGCCTGACTTATTAC
>CM053574.1:69375883-69454667 GCA_028646485.1 Cryptoprocta ferox
ACTCCTGTATTCCTTGGGTAAATCCCTAGCAGTGCTATTGCTGGGTGATAGGGGAGTTCTATTGTTGATTTTTTGAGGAACCTCCACACTGTTTTCCAGAGCGGCTGCACCAGTTTACACTCCCACCAACAGTGTAGGAGGGTGTTGTCTTCTGCTTTCTAATCATGGTGGGTTTGGGGACAGGCTCTATACAAATGTACATTCTCTTTTGGCCAAGAGGCACCCTATCATAAGTGATACCATTTACTCCCCCTCCTAGCCTCTGCCAAAAAAGCAAATTGCTTTAAGTGCTCTTTAATACTTTCGAATTGGACAGAGAATCTTTTCCTTACCAGTATACTATGGTTAATAATTCAGTTAGATCATGTTGTAATCTATATTAAATTCTTTTTTTAGTGTTCCCTATGAACAAACCAGAAAAATATGACAGATTTACCTTAATTCTCTGGGGAAAATCTGTCAGGTCCCACTAGGATTTAGAGAAATAAAAATGTGGTGTGATAAATTACTTAGAATTGATGTGATTTCATCCCTGGTTTTAGTCTCATGAAATCCTAATGTTGCTGCTTAATTCCAGTAGGCAAGTTCTGTAAAGAAAATATTTGAACTTCTTTAAAATCCTTAAAAACCTTACTTATTTTCACTACTGAAAAGAAAACCGGTGAGGGGTAGAATCTATGGGATACTTCTGGCAGTGGCCTTTGATATTCTTTTTTTTTTAATTTTTAATGTTTATTTTATTTTTAAGAGAGAGGCAGAGAGAGAAGGAGACAGAATCCGAAGCAGGCTCCAGGCTCTGAGCTGTCAAGGCAGAGCCCGATGTGGGGCTTGAACTCCCGAACCGTGAGATCATGACCTGAGCCAGAGTCGAACGCCTAACCGACTGAGCCACCCAGGAGCCCCTTTTGATATTCTTTTGACTTTCTCCAGTAGATATTTAAAATCAAATCAGTTATTTTAAGGTGCCCAAAGACTTTCCTCCATCATACTCACGTGGGACAAGTAGAAAGTATTTTCACCGGTTAGAGTGCTTCTAAATTATTTTATTCATGGATCAATGTTTGGGCTCACTGATAGGCTTGATCAAAACTCAGCTCTGTGTACTCACTGCTTGCACCGTCCTTGAATGAAGCAGTGGGTTGGGTTGTTTTTGTCCTATTCAAGATAAACATAGTCTTTTCTAATCTATTTATTACCTCTCCTTTCAAAGATAAAGCATTCATCACTGTGAAACATCGAAAACAGCAGGTGCTGGAAACCGTCGCTGGCAAGCGGTCTTACAGGCTATCTATGAAAGTGAAGGCATTTCCCTCGCCAGAAGTCCTATGGTAGGACCATAATTATTTTCCTATCAGTTTAAGATATGCTGTGTAAGTAGGAAGATGCAGGAGCCCAGTGACTTGAATTCCTGAAAAAAATAGCAAGATAAGGTCCCCAGACAGCGGTAGAAAGCAGAGAACTCTGTGGATTTCTGGGCTGGGAAGGAAGGCGGTAGACCAGGCTGGAAGGGAAGGGAAACAGTGTCACAGGACAGAGCAAGAGATTAGGTGCTTCTGAGTCCTCCGTTTGGTTTAGTCATTCATTCCCTGTGACTAAATCTCTGCAGTTCTAAGCCTCCCTATGATGTCAACGTCCTTTGAATGGAGTGTGTTGGGCAATTGATAGGAAGCATCTTGAATATGTCACATGCTCTACTAACCCTGAAGAAGTGGGCCCTTGTAATGAGGATAATAATTCTTTTATTATCTGAAAGTAATTCTTTTATCCACAGCTGGGATGAAAGTTCCAGTCTTGTTTTAAAATTAAACAAACATTAATAGAGACAAGACTTATTCAGTTGTAGAGGCGGGCGAATGGACCTACTTGAACTAATTAAGTTGGTTTGTTTTGTTTTTTTTTTTGGCTCGAAGTTTGCATATTCTGAAACTCCTGAAGCAGGTTCTTTTTTATGTTCGCACAACACCTGATGTAAAACAATGTAATCTGTTTATAATCTGCAGTCATTTTGTGAAATCATTTTTAAACGCCAATATCTTTGGCTCAGACCATTACATTTTAAACAAAGAGTACGGTGCGAAACCGATTAGGAAAACAACCCAGACAATATAGAAGTCATACCACTGTGGAATTACCTCCATCAGACCTTATTTTGCTTTAGATAGCATGTGATCGCAGTATTTGTTTCCAGTTTCCTCAAATAGTTAATAGGAAGTTAAAGAGAAAGTTAAACTCTGTGCTCTGCCCCTCCATGCAGTCACAGTAAAAGAGAGATTTTTTTGTTTGTATTATGATGTACCAAAATTCCAATAGTACATTTCCCATGAGTGTCCATTATCCCTTACGAGGAATTTAATTGCTCTAGGTGATAACATTCGCTCTTTCAAAAGCATCTGAGAGCATCCCCATCTATTAAACAGTGCTATTTTCTTCAGTAACTATGTAGCGAGGACCTAAAATGCATACACAGTCCAGCTTCAAAAACACTGACTGGCTAATGGAAAGTAATTTAAAGTAACTAAGATGCTATTTGCAGTCATAAAGTAGAGCCTAGTCATTTGGACCGCTTTGGAACCAAGACTCAATAGTGACTGCAGGTTTGCATGGATATGAACTGTTACCGTTTCCGACGTTCTTTCTACCTTTATGCAGAACACAATAAACTAACAGATTTTAAAACACCCAGTTAAAGGACTGTGCAATCTAATGAAATCATAGAATTTTAGAGTTAAATCTTTGCAAGACTCTAGAAAATTTGAAGAAACCTGATGCCCCAACGGACAAGTCAGGTGCGCAGCACAGAGTGGCCGAGTGGAGTCAAGCATTCAAGGGATTCCCGACCCTTGGTTCTGTTCGCAATGGCAGGATGTCTAGGCATTGATATGTTTAAAGTAAAAAAAAAAAAAAAAAAAAAAAATTAAGTTTTGTATCTTTTGTTTGTGAGTTTTGTGCCTTAACTATTCTTCCTCTGGGGAAAAATCTTGATAATCTTGGTTTCACTATAGTTTATGAAAGGGACAACTGGGGTGACCATTTATACAACTAATAAGAACTCCACATGAGACCACAATAGAAAAGTCTATTTTTATTTTTATCTGGAGAAATGATCTAGTTGATCTGACTTACAATGGCCCTTGTACCGCTGATGAAGCCTCATGGAAAACTCGGAAAAACATCTGGATGGGGTCAGCCAGGGCTTCTGGGTTAATACTTAAGTCACATGGCGACCAGCATCCCTGTGGGTACCTTAAACCATCGCTTTTCTTTCTTCCTTCAAGGGACTTCTTCCTCCTTGACAGTAAATGTGAAATGTGTCTGTTTAGTTTTTTTTTAAGTTTCTTAAGTAATTTCTACACCCAACATGGGGCTCGAACTCATGACCCCGAGATCAAGAGTCGGGCACTCTTCCAAGTGAGCCAGCCGGGTGCTCTGTGTTTTCTCAGCTTAAAAACCCCACCTGGCTTCACTGGAAAGTTAGCGTCTAAATTTTTTAAATGAATGTTGAGACGAAAGCCTTGGAACACAGCCACTTGAGCTCACAAACGTAAACGACAGTGTTAATATGCTATCCGAGAGGCAGTGTGGAATGACTTCCTGATTGTGCCCTTAACCATAGGTTAAAAGATGGGTTCCCTGTGACTGAGAAATCGGCTCGCTATTTGGTTCATGGCTACTCATTAATCATCAAAGACGTTGCTGCAGAAGATGCAGGAGATTACACAATCTTGCTGGCCATAAAGCAGTACAGTGTGTTTAAAAACCTTACCGCCACTTTAACTGTAAATGGTAAGTTTACCGTTCATACTTCCTTCTGGTTCTGGGGAGGGGCGAAGTTCAGGAAAAGTTGTAAATCAAAAGGCAATATAACAACATCAAAGTAAACAGATTTTTAAGTAAGTATTTATTTATTTTTAAAGTTTTATTTTTGAGAGAGAGAGAGAGGGAGGGTGAGCGGGGGAGGGGCAGAGAGAGAGAGAGAGAGAGGGGGAGACAGGCTTAGAAGCAGGCTCTGTGCTGTCAGTGCGGAGCCTGATGCAGGGCTCAGACTCACGAGCCGTGAGATCATGACCTGAGCTGAAGTCGGATGCTTAACCAACTGAGCTACCCAGGCGCCCCTTTTAAGTAATTATTTTAAAAACTACATATGCCCCCCTCAAAATGATTTCACGTCTGCTTGTTATCTTCCGGAAGCAATAAATGTTTTTTTTATAACTGTAATCCTGATGTACATACCATGGAAATCAATTCTTTACTGTTACCAAAACACTTCTACTTTAAAAAAAAAAAATAGCTGTAATGCCAACAAATATGTGTTTGTTTCCCTGACATGGAAACCAGTGAGAATGCGGTCCTTCAGGTGGTGGCCCAGGGGAAAGTCATGGAACCGTTCTTGACTTCTGTCCTGTTCATCTCCCTTCCAGTGAAACCCCAGATTTATGAAAAGGCCGTGTCATCCTTTCCAGACCCGACCCTCTACCCTCTGGACAGCAGACAGATCCTGACCTGTACCATTTATGGTATCCCTCAACCTACAGTCACGTGGTTCTGGCGTCCCTGTCACCATAATCATTCCAAAGCAAGGTAAGGACAGTTTGTTTCCTGACTAACTTTCAAATGCTTGTTAGGCCTGGACTCACGATTCTTCAATGGACAGAGATGGAAGTTTGCCAATGGGATACACAGCCATATTTGGGGCAAAGGCTTTCCCTCCCCTGGGAAAAAGTAGGCACTGTCTACTCTTCTTCCTTACTCATTTCTAAGCATTTCATCATTTTTCTATTTTATAGTTTGGGGAGCACAGGGACAGAATTAAGGTGATCTTGTGAGCCTTTTTTGAAACTCAGGTTTGAACTCCAGTCTCTTGTTTTCAGCTGAGAATCCCCAGACTTTGGGTCATTCAGCTACCCACTTCTCATTTTGTGAACATTGGATATGATGTGAGATCGTCCCTGCACGGATGATGGCTACTCATGCTCTTCCATTCATCTGAAATGCACCTCCACCCATTTGCTGCCTCCCAAGAGGTTCTTCCTTATCCCCCAAGGCTTAGCTTCTCCACGCCGAATGCTCCTAAAAGCCTCATTCAGACCCCTTTCTCCCTCTTCAGTGTGAACCACACCTCGTTCACACCCTTGTGACTCTGCCAGGTGTGCGTACATTCATCTTTTCTAACCATGAACTGACCAAGAGCACCTCTGTATCTTCGGGGCGTGGTGCCCATAGTAGTCGATGCTCACTGTGTATTTGCTGAATGGGTACATCCCTACCTTCTGGTCATTGTACAGTGTTTCCTTGCTTCCTGTTGATGACAGTTCTGGTTTGCTCTTTTCCCATTTTTGTTTAGTCTAGAGGAATGATGCTAAGGACAGTTCATGGGAGCTGATGTGAAGAACAGGAATAGAATCGATAAGTGCAATAATAAGATATTATTGAGACTGCCCAAGAATGATCATCATGCTGTAAAATTTGCTTTATTGCTCTTAACTGCACTTGTAGAGTGTTGGGGGAAATTGCTATTCAAAAAAAAAAAAAAACCCAGAACAAAAAATTAGCTTTCTAAAAACTAAGAAAGATACAATGCTAGCATAAACAGAAGTGGCTGTTTGGTGTTCTGGATTCTTCCTGCAATGTCAGTTTTTCTTTATCTTGTGTTTTAATCCTTCATTTAAGTCCTTTTATTTTGAGAGTGAAAGTTACTCATGAGGTCTAGGGTTCCTGAGAAGTAGCTGTTGCCACACATTTCCCGACTTCTCATCTGAATATCATTTTCATTTTCTAAGAATAGAAATATGGAGAAATTACAAATCTTGAGTATCTTCTTTACCACTGTGGATATTGAACCCCAAACAAAATGAGATCTACTGAATTTTGTATGATTTTGCAAATTGAGGGGTAAGCGTACATGCTTGTGGATCCGTTCCCGTATTTGTGCTAAACTGACATGCAAATAAATGAAAAATAACTAAGCTATTCAGAGAATAGTATAAAGCTGAATTTTCATAGAATAACCTTGTCTTTTATAGTAGATGTTTTTAATTTTTGTTTTAATAATAACAAATCTAAAATTTCAATTCTATTTAGGATAGACCTAGGAACTCTGTGAGAAAATAACAATTGTGAGGGATATATTATATCATAAAGTTGGGTTTGAATAATACTATTAAAATATGGTTTGGGGAGGGGAGCCTGAGTGGCCCAGTCGGTTAAGTGTCCAACTCCAGATTTCAGCTCAGGTCATGATCTCACAGTTGGCGAGTTTGAGCCCCACATCGGGCTCTGCACTGGCACTGTGGAGCCTACTTGGGATTCTCTCTCTCCCTCTCTCTGCACCTCCCTTGCTTATGCTTGCTTGCGCGCTCTCTCTCTGTCTCTGTCTCTCTCTCAAAGTAAATAAATAAACTTAAAAAAAAATATTTAAAATATGGTTTGGGGAATGAGGTCAGCTGAAGGAGACATTAACTCCCTTGCTCTCTTTTTCTGATTTCTTTTGTGGTACCTGGGATCCTTCTCCCATGGTATAGAGTAAGTTTATTGGGGTCTAACTCTTCCTCAACTTCTCTCAAGTCTCAGAGCAGTGCCTCAACGCTTCAGTAAATGTTTGTCAACCATTTGATGTACTCTCCGTTCAAGTATTTTTAAAGCCAGTCACAAGACAGATCAGAAACGAAAGCTTTAACGTTTTCATTGATGCTTCATTAAAAATATGTCGTTGCTTGAAATTATCTGCTACAAAATGTGCACACCCACCAGAAGTTCTCTTTTTTTTTTTTTTTAGTCAACAGGCCGAGTTGCTTACCTGGGCCAGGCCCTGATTGGGCGTTTGCTGGTTAAAACAGTACATTTAACTTAGACATAGTTGAGAAGGATATATGGGAGCTTTGCGCACTAGGACATAAATAGAATAAATCTACTTCACACTGTCAGAAGCCAAAATTGGCAGATAAATGGATCCTTTTTTAATTACTAGAAGTTTTCAAATATGTTTTTATATAAATGTATTTTGTATACCTAACACCTAGATTCCATTGTAGATAGAAATTTTAGTTAGTGACATTTGAATAAAGGGCGTTCTATTGCATGAATTTTTAGAATCTTATTTTGAGTTACATAGTAACATATTTGCATGGTGGTATCTGTGCATGGCTATCAAGAGATGAGGTGATTAATATATACACATTATTCTTGAATATATAAGATAGTCTTGGTATTCAAATTTTAGGCTCTAGTTCAAGGACATGTCTATGTATGGACACAACCAAAGCATTAGGTTAGTTTTGAGGTTTGAATGTGTTTAAGGAGCTCAAACTTATTAATCGGTTTCATATGGCCAACTGGTTAATGTATCTGAGTTAAAGAGGTTCAGACTTAGATTGTATAGTTTTCTGGAGTCCAATAAATTCATAAATATATTTTTAATGTTTTTTATATCTTTATTTTATTTTTGAGAGACAGAGTGAGTGTGGGAGGGGCAGAGAGAGAGGGAGACAAAGAATTTGAAGCAGGCTCCAGGCTCTGAGCTGTCAGCACAGAGCCCGATGTGGGGCTTGAACCTACGGACTGTGAGAGCATGACCTGAGCCGAAGTCGGACGCTTAACCGACTGAGCCACCCAGGCGCCCCTACATAAATATGTTTTAAAACTGTCAGAAGTACTGCCCAACTAATTCATCTATTTAAATTAAGAACCATAAATAAAATGAACAGAAACTTCTTCATTTTTTTTAATGTGATCAACTGCTGAGCTGTTTTAGCTATGCTTTTGATTCACCTAGAGCTAGTTCTTATAAAACATTAGGAATAAAAGAAAGGAGGAACAAAAGTGGTTCCTTTTCAACTCAGATTCCAAACGAGCTGAGAGGAAATCGTAGAATCTTTTCCCCTTTTACTCTGCTGCACATTTGAGGGGTTAGGTAGTAGAACTAGAATATTTCTTTTGAATTAAAAAATTTTTTTAGTGTTTATTTATTTTTGAATAATAAAAATGTTATTCAAAATAATGAGCATGAGCGGGGGAGAGGCAGAGAGAAACAGAGACACAGAATCTGAAGCAGGCTCCAGGTACCTAGCTGTCAGCATAGAGCCCGACGCGGGGCTCGAACCCATGAACCATGAGATCATGACCTGAACTCGGACGCCTAACTGACTGAGCCACCCAGGAGCCCTTCTTTTGAATTTTTAATATCGTTAAAATAATTAATCAATAGTCAATGAAGTGGAATTTTGGATTCCTTCTCACTGTCAGCAACTAGCAGAGACTTCTAAGTAGATACTCCTAAACTTGTTCTGTGTTAGTGTGGCCATCACCTAGGGAGTATGCATAAGGGTGTCAAGCTTATAGCACCTTTCACGTGTGGGTAGTTTATAGCTTCTGTTTGTATAAAATACAGATAATTACACACACTTCACAGAGACACTCTGAGGATCCAATGAGGTAAAGTGTTTGGGAAAGTACAGAGTGCCTCCATAGGGAGGCAACGTTGTGATTACTGCTAGTGGGTGTGTGTGTGGGTGTGTGTATAAAATTCTCTAAATAAGCCTCCAAACTTTTAAGGAACTTGAGAAGAATTTTTTGCCTACTTATAGAGCTAGTTTCCCAACAGTGACAATTTCTAACCTAACACTTCTGAGAAGGGAACGCAAGTCATGGGAAGTAAAATGTGACTTGCTGTGCTTGAGAAATAGAAATGTAGTACATCGGGGCTGTAGAACTGAGGAAAATTGACCATGTTTTTTTTCAGAAGAAAAATGAAAGGCATACAGTAAAAGCACCATCCTGTGCCTTGGGGGAGTAAAGTAGGTCCCAGTCTGTGGCCTGTCTCACTCACTCGTTTCTACCAGGGAAGGAAGTGGTTCTGACCTGTGAGTTGGCGAAGGCCAGGGTGGGGCAGAGTAGGATGTGGGAGGGCTGACTTCTACTCGGCAAGCCCATAGTAGATTCTAGAACTTCACCTCCCCCCTGGATTTTGAAGAACTGAGTGGGACTCCTGACCCGCCCATGCGATGAGCTAGTCGGGCTCGCATAGTCCTTTGTCACATATTGCTTTGAGACTAGCTTGGATGAGGTTGCCTGTGGAGATGGGTCTCTAAAGGAAAGAGTCACAATCTTGGGCTGGAGGGAAGGGACCCCTCTTTGGGAAATGGAAGAGATGGATTTGGGGGGGCCCAAGGGGAAACAGGGAACAGACAGGACAGCCTTGGTGTGATGTTTGTACTCCTAATCAGCCAGTTACATTTTCTCAGGAAGCATCTGCGATGTTGCAAGACTGCTTTTATTCACACATGCTTGAGCACCATGGAGCCCTGCCTGTAACTGGCTGGAGAATTTTTGGCCTGGCTGGCCTATTTGCTCCCCACAAACAGGAGGGCAGTGAGTGGGAGTGGGCCGCTGCTGGGTCACCCTTCCCGACACTCGCCATTAACCCATTAACGCAGCACACCTTCCTGTCAGCGCCCAGGGTCTACACAGTTGTTTCTGATATTGTCTTTTCTTCTTTTTAAAAACTAAGCCCAGCTTTTCACATGTCGAATGTGTGTGGGCCTTTTCTCCAGGGAGGGTGAAGGCCTGTGACCATTGATTACTGCAGCTTTGTTTTTAGAGCGCTTGTTCTTTCTGTCACAGGCTGCTTTCATTCTCTCTCCCCATCTACCTATCAAGGCCACAAATAACACTGATAGATTAGAATAGAGTCACCACACAGCCTACACTGATGTCCCTGAGTGGAAAAAATTGTTAAGTGTATTGTGTTCTTTGTGAAAATCTCGTTTTCTTTACTGGCTGTGATGACCAATAAAAATACACAGAGAGAAACTTCTGCTACTTCCGTTACATTAAACATTGCTTGCATCTTTTTAATATATATATATATATATATATCTTTTCATGTTTATTTATCTTGAGAGAGAGGGATCATGTGCACACCTGCGTGCATGAAACAGGGAGGGACAGAGAGAGAGAGAGAGAGAGAGAGAGAGAGAGAGAGAGAGAAATTTCAAGCACGCCCATGCTGTCAGCACAGAGCCTGACGCAGGGCTCGATCTCACAGTTTGTGGAATCATGACCTGAGCCAAAATCAAGAGTCAGACGCTCAACTGACTGAGTCACCCAGGCGCCCCAAACATTGCTTGCATCTTACAAATGCATTTTGCTCATCATTAGGATTTAACCCACATATACTGTGAGCCATATACTTTTCGCGCTAACTACGTACAAAACAAAGATACCCACCATCGGCCGTTAGCATTTACGTTTTAATTCTGTAAGATCCAATATATTTGGTAACTATATTATCTATACATGTACCTGTAGAATATCTGTTCCCCAGTCTGAGGGACAGAGACCTGGAAGCAAGGAAGTGGGCTCTATTCTTGGCACAGGCCCTGACTTCTGTGTGACCTCGGCCAGTTATTTAATCTGGGCTTCAGTTTCCCCTTTTGTAGTTGGTAACTGCTCTGCTTCCCCTCTAATACACAGCTATTCATGAGTGAAATGAGAAAATCACTTAAAATGACGTTTTCTCCATTCAAAAAAGCTTGAAATAATTTCCTAGTTGTCACACACTAATATTTCCCTTCTGCTTCTTACAAATCATAAAGCAGTTTGACCTGAGGATTAACTCTGAGGATCAATGCCAAATTCACTGAAAAAAAATCTACTTGTGAAAGTACAGTGGTTGTAAGAAAGGTCTTACGTGGAAGTATGTGGTCTGTGCCACAGAGCTGCCTCAGTAATTATAATGCTAGTAATTACCCATTAAAAAAAAAGCCCCACAGTTCCCCCACTACTAGTGTCAGCTCACATTTTCTTCAGTGCCAACCTGGGCTGCCTTCGCCGAGCCTGGTCCTGCCCATCCAAGCAAAGGCATTATCATTCTTTGCCCAGTTAGCCCTAAAACCGTGCTTGCTTTATTCGGTCTTCCGCCAGTGAGCCCCTCGGAATGTAAAACATTTAATTGGATTCTCCACTCATGGAAGGTGAAGAGGGTAGAGTGCTCTGTATTACTTTCTTAGCTAAAATGGTGAATTTTCAAAGAAAAACCCAATAAGACCTATGTGGAATTTCAAGGAACTGCTTCCAAAACTCTAAAGCCAGCCTGATCTGTAGTCTCAAATAATTACACGCTTTAGAAGTTTCATAGGAAGTAATAATCCCTGTCACACAATTTGATGTCCCATTTTTGAACACTCTTGCCAGCAGTAGAGGACTGGGGCAGGCGGTGGGCAGGGGTGGGTCTAGGGTAAGCAGACCACTCTAGGGTGGAGTGTGGTTTGCGGGTGTTCTTGGTAGGAGCAGGGATGGGAGGCGGCCTACAAAATGAGGGGAGGCGGAGGCATCTAGGAACTCTGAGAAGGGCTTGCTTAATTGCATCTCTCTATTGTTTACATCAGCAAATTGGCAAAAAGAGGAAGGGCTGAATCATTAGGGATGTGTGAGGGATAGATCATTTGAGAGAAGCATAATTTTACATACCCCGCTGATGCACAAAACTAAGAGGACCAAAACAAAACAGTTGCTAATGGTAGTTAATTAGAAATGTACTCAAGGATTTAATTGACTGCCAGCATGAATGTCTATTATTATTATTATTATTATTATTATTTTTTTTTTTTTTTTTGCTGAAAGAGTTTGACGTCCCATATTCTATCTTCTGCCTACAAAATGAAACTGTTAACAGCTTCAACACTGAAAAGGTCAACATTTTTCCTGGGGGCTAATCATAGGTCAGATATCAGAGGGAAGGCAACTTAGGACTCCTTCTTTTGGAAATCTCACATACTGCATGTTTTAATATTTATCACGTTCCTCTAGAGTATATATACAGTTTGTATCCATGTGTCTCTTGACATGTTTTCTGTGTAGCATGTGTATGGATCTGTGGACTCAAGCCAGTCATGCTATCAAGAATTTTAATTTGCCATACACAAGACCTTGAATCGATATGGGGGCTTTTAAAGACGAATTCACCAGCGACCACTTTGGCAGCACTTTGAGCTTGAACATGCCAGCTCAGATAAATCCGGCCATCTTATACAGGAGGCTTTCAATCACAAGCGAAAAGTGAATGTTCACTTACTAATGAGAAACTTCTTGCTTTCTGTTATATAATTGCTGGACGCGGAAGTGCGTGTTGTCCAACGTGAATGTTTGGACAACAGCCCTTATTAATATTTCATACAAAGTCCTGAGAACAGAGCATGGGTTCAGTTGCCAAATGCCTGTCTGCCACTTTTCTGTGCTTTGTGAGATGTTGATGAATAATTGTTTCTACTGAATTAACTGTCTCCTGTAATTGCTATCAAGCATTTCATTATGTGTTTAAATTAAACCAAAGGGCTGAGTCATAGGAAGTCTACGCAGAGTGGATTCTATAGGGACCTTTTGAACAAAATTCGGGGTAGCTTCCCAGGAGTAGGACTACCAGAAGGCAATGACAGACAGTTTGGGAAGGTTACTTGTGAAGATCGGCAGAACCTCTCAAATTATTTTGGGCCATGCTCACAGATTTTTAAAAAGTGAAGGGGCATTTTCATGACCTAATCTACAAATTAATGTCCTGACACCGGAGCCTTAGGTCATAGATAAATAGGGCAAATGATTTCTAAGACATGCACCTGTTCTTGGAAATCTACATTTTGATTAGATTAAGTCCACTGACTTAGTGGACTGTTTCTCCCCCCACACCGGTGTAGCATGAAGAATAAAATCGGTAGACTGTTTCTTGAAATATGGACTCTAGTCTGTGGTTTTAATGTAACTTCACTACTCTTTTTAGGTGAAAAGTAGAGCCTGATGCCTTGAGAAGATAGAAAGGGGGCTCCTGGGTGGCTCAGTCGGTTGAGCATCCGACTTCTGCTCAGGTCATGATCTCACAGTTCGTGGGTTCGAGCCCCGTGTCAGGCTCAGTGCTGGCAGCTCAGAGCCTGGAGCCTGCTTCCGATTCTGTGTGTCCCTCTCTCTCTCTGCCCCTCCCCTGCTCATGATCTGTCTCTCTCTGTATCTCAAAAAATAAATAAATGTTAAAATAAAAAGAGAGAGAAGATAGGAAGGATGTGATGGATTTAGACTATGGCCAGGTGGTGTCTTATCATGCACTTCAGGTCATTAGAACTTGTTTCTTCCTACTCTCTCCAGAAGCCTTGGGGGTGTCTTGTCACCTTGAATGCCACTGTCTACTTAATGGTAACAGCCATAATAGATGGAATCAATGAGCCCTCCCTAGTGCCAAAGGTGCGCTCGTCCCTTCCCATAGAGTATCCCTAATCTGTACAATTCTACACAATGGACATAATTCTCCATTAGGAAACTAAAGCTCAGAACATTCCTTCTTGGGGCGCCTCAGTGGCTCAGTCGGTTAAGTGTCCCACTGTTGATTTTGGCTCAGGCCATGATCTCATGGTTCGTAAGATTAAGCCCCTCGTTGGGCTCTGTGCTGATAGCATGGAGCCTGCCTAAGATTCTCTTTCTCTCCCTCTTCCTTCTCTCTCTCTCTCTCCCTTCCTCCCCCCTCTGCCCCTCCCCTACTCGTTCTCTTTCTGTGTCTCTCAAAACAAACTTAGAGAAAAGAAAGTTCTTTCTCAGGTGTTTTCACATAATGGAATAAGAGAGGCTAAGTAGGTCGGCATTTCAGAAGGTTACTTCTCATTGGTCTCCCACAGGACTCCTCTGAGTGCACCCTCACGGGTTCCCAGGGGAAGGAACAGAAATCCTTGAGGGGATGGGTTTGGGAAGGCACTGGCTTAACCCACTGGGTTTACCCTTGTCACCAGTGATTGTGCAGGGTCCACCTGTTGAGTTAGAGTTGCACTGAGGATGGCAGGGGAGAGGAGAAAGAGGTTAGCAGCAGATGGGAGAATTGGACTCAAATCTCACAATTACTTTAGGAACTGGTGACCACCTGTGCTCGTTTGGGGCCCAGACCTACAGGTGGGAATAGACCCTTTAAGGGGGTATGAACCCCAGTGGGATGAGCAGGTCTAAATCAGACCATCCTGAGAAGGGTAGCAAGTCAGACAGTCAACTTGGCACTTTCACTCTGGTGGCACTGGCCCTCTCTGTGACTTTCTCCCCATGTAGGGGTATTTATTTGATCTCTTGCAGGGAAGTCACGTTCCCTTCTCTGTTCTTCAGGATTAATCTTCTAGATCAGGATTCAGCAACCACTCAGCCTTCAGTGGGGCTCACAAAAGCTGTGGATTTTTGCAAGAGTCACAGGAAAGCAAAGGAGATGAAGAATGAGGGGGGACAGAGACAATGAAGGAGAAAGCATAGGATTTGCAGTTGATGAGTGAATAAAATGAGGACATGGTGGCTGCAAATGTCAGCCTCAGCAGGCATTGAACTAGTCACGTTGAGTGCTTAATTCACTTAGAATTAGGGAATTGCACAGATTAAAAAGAACATTATAGAGAAACTGGCTCAGAGATAAATAATTATCTCTCACTTCATAGCTAGTTAATGGCAAACCCAAGATTAGACCCAAGTCTCTGATTTCCTGTTTATTATTCCCATTTATTCTTATTTCCACCATAACATTGCACTGAGTCTCCGTGGAAGGTGCCTGTAATCTGGTTGAATAAATGAACCCTCGTGGCTTCAGTGGATGTTGGTGGTGAGGACTGCAGCATAGAGGAAACTCCATGGGGGAAATAAGATCTGAGTCCTTAAGATGGTGGGGAGGCACTAGAACGTCAAACGGAAAGGAACATAGATGTGAGAGAGTGGCGTGGGGATAGGGGTAGGTTGAAGAGTTGAAAAGGACATGCTTAAAGAGTAATTTGGCCGGCTTATCAGAGTTGGGTGGAGAAAAAGTAAAACCAAAAATTGGCAAGGTGAATCCGGATCTGATGTGGAATTTTTTGAGTGGGGGGTTAAGTAATTGAGCCAGCCATTCATTCTCCTTCCTCACTAATGCCTGGCTGTTGTGTCTCCTTCCCATAGACCCACCCTGTAACGCTTACAGACCGATAGACTTTCATAGGCTCGTTTTTGGTGGTCTTCCTCCTGTGGCACATTGTTAGCATGTGTCATGTGCGTTGTGTCCCTAAAACTGTCCTGCATGTCTGAAGATCAAAGCTTTAGATTCCAAGAACTTGGATTTTCACTAAAATAAATCTTTCACATTTCCTTAGGCTTTTTAATGTTCCATATGCCTCCTTGATTGAAAATTAGGTAAGATGGGGCACCTGGGTGGCTCAGTGAGTTAAGCGTCCGACTTCGGCTCAGGTCATGATCTCACCGCTCACGGGTTCGAGCCCCACATTGGGCTCTGTGCTGACAGCTCAGAGCCTGGAGCCTGCTTGGATTCTGTGTCTCCCTCTTTCTCTACCCCTCCCCCACTCACACTCTCTCTCTCTCTCTCTCTCTCACTCAAAAATGAATAAATGTTAAAATTAAAAAAAGAATTAGGTAAGATGATCACCCATTGCTACCTTATTGAGAAATTCTGTCTTGTGAGTGTGAAAAAGTAAGGCGAGGAAAATAAAAATGGGTATTTAGAGACTACTTAGAGCCAAGTAGAAGAGTATGTCCAGTAGAAGACTCTATGGCCTGGGATTTCTCTATTTCTTTTATAGCTGAAAATCATTGAGCACCTTTCTAGAGGATGACAAGTGCTTAATATGTGCCTTATATGCGTTGTCTCATTTAATTATTTACAGAATTTCTATGAGGCAGCTCCTGTAATTATTACCATCTACAGAAAGTTTAAGTACCTTGTTAGGAAACCAGCCCTGGTTGACACGCCAGAGTCTATAAATAAGTGGTCTTCTGGCACATCATCAACCAGTCGCTTCCTGTTCACTACTAGGCTTGGTTCTGTAACTATTTAGACCTCACATTGAGTAATTTGGGGGCAGAGGCTCATGATCCAGAAAGCAAGTATGTTTTGAGAAGCCAGTGTTAAGGACCTCAAGAACCAATTTTAAAAGGTGTTAGGATGCAGAAAAATAGAGTCTAGAGTTTAAGGTCATGGGTGGTGGAGCCCCAATCCTGGCTCTCCCACCTGCTACTCTCTGCCAGCTTCTGGGTACAATAAACTACCCTCTGTGGGTCCGAGTTTCCTGATTTGCACGGTAGAGATAATAGCACTGACATCGTCAGATTGTTTGGGGGGGATTACAGGAGCTGATACACATCATGTACTTAGCTCCATGTCTGGTGCATTGCACGTAACTGGATTTGCTGGAAGTTGTCCAGTAGTTTTGGATCACTCCGGGGGTGCCCCCGGCAAAGCAGCTTCTTTTCGAGGTAGCATCATGCATACACTAGTACGCTGTGAAAGCTGACGATATTCTGACAAAATGACCTGTGCTGTCAGGGTAATGTTCTCCCAGGAAACACGCTTGTGTCTTTATTTACTTTTTGTATTTATTAAAAAATTTTTTTCTTACATTTGTTTATTTTTGAGAGAGCGTGAACAGGGGAAGGGAAGAGAGAGAAAGAGACACAGAATCCGAAGCAGGTTCCAGGCTCTGAGCTAGCAGTCAGCACAGAGCCCGATGTGGGGCTCGAACCCACGAATCGTAAGATCATGACCTGAGCCGAAGTCGAACGCTCAACCAACTGAGCCACCCAGGCACCCCTCATGCTTGTGTCTTTAAACAGGTCTTCTGACTCTGGTGATTTACTCCAAAGAAATTAAGATGAGACCAGAAATGGTCGAATTTTCAGATTTTTTTCCTAAAAAAAAAGTTAATTTCCTAATTAAAGGAGCTATAATATCCTGAATCTCCTTGCTTTTGTGAATTCTGCCTCAGCAGTTCAAATGTTTGTTGACCCAAGTCTTGCCCTGCAATGGTAGCACAGGGACTCTTGGCATGTTACTTGCTTGCGCTCAGTTGTATTCCTGGTATTTTTTAAAAAATATTCTGATACGTGAGCATGTATTTGACTTGTCTCTTCAATAGATGTATATGTTTCTTATTAACAGAAGGAGCTACATCTTCTACTTCTTTCAGAGGACCCAGTTTTACTTCCTACATGGAATATGTATAAATATGTATCTTTTTATTTTAATAAAACAGGTCCAATAATTATGAGCCAATATTTTTGTCTACCATTGAGGAAAGGAGAAGACCATTGCTGGTTGGGTTTCTATTTTCTGTTAGACCAGAAGATGCTTCTCCACATATCAGCATCACTGCCTAAGTTGAGATTGTCCATGACTGTCAGTTTGTCACATGCTGTGAGGAGTTCATCCAGGTCCCAGGCAGACCCTCTGTCTCCATTAATGCTCCTTGCCGTGAATGGACAGGCACTGATGGTGGCGACACGGTGCTTAGTTGAGGGGATACATGTGAGGGCATTTGAGGGTCAGTAGTGCCCCGTTTTTCAGCACATTCGAGGTAAATGATGGATGGCAGGGCTGACACATGACACAGAGTTGAGTCCACATCTAGTCAGGCCATCGTCAGGAGTCGCTCTTCTCATCAGACAGCCAACTGAGCAAGAGACGGGTGTGCTCCTCTCCTGTTCACGGAGCGGCTGGGTTAAGCCCTGAGGTCATCATGATGAACAAGACATAGTCCCTGCTCTTAAGTAGTCCTTAATCTAGTGAGATAATAAAGTGACAAGTAACATTATCAATCCATCGACCATATGCTGGCACAGTGCTAAGCAAATTACATAAATTAACTCATTGAGTATCATCCTGATGTTCACTGATTCAAAGGATCTTCTGTGAATTATTTCCCTTCTGTTTGTTACTGAACCCCTATAAGAAAACTAGTAAGACCAGAGGATCGTGGGATGGCTTCTTCTGAGTTGGCAATGCTAAGAACACATCTATTTCCCAAAGATTTTGAGGCGGTTCACAAAGAGTACAATAAATAATTGAGCCAGTCTGAATGAAAGGAGAAAATGTGGTCAGGCTAGTACAGAGATAGGTACATATGCTTTTACTTTCTAATTGTCAAGAGAAAGAGAGAGAAATAGACGTTTGTAAGATTAAGAGGCCCATCAGATGAAAATGGACCCAGGGAAGTACGTCTTCCAGGGAACTGAAATCCGAGAAAAAGGATTTCTCCTATCATAATCCTTGGGATGTGGAGTACACAGACTCCTCAACCACGTTTCCACTCCAGTGGGATTCACGGGACCGGATATCATCACCTCCCTTAGTGCTGATCAGTGGCCTACCACCAAAGCAGAATTTATGACAAGTGATACAATCCATCTATTTCAGAACTGTTCCAAGGACTGAAAAGACTGTAAGTCCTATGAGCAATTTTCTGGGACTGTGGTTCTCATGGGTGGGCTTTTGCTGTCCAGAGTTACAGAATCAGGAAGTTGTAAAATCATGATTGGAACTCAGGTCCTACTAGCTGCACAGTCTACGTTCCTAATGTTAACCTGTGTTTCCCCACCTCTACCCCGAAGGCTTTCTGGACATTTCCATGTTGACAGCTATGTAACAAATAATCTGCTCTCTTCTTTTCCATGAAAGCAAAATGCAACAATAGTTTGAAACATTTAGAGTTAACACCTTAAGACTCCTTAAGTTAAAAGACATTATTTGTGGCCGCTCTTGAGATCTCGCTAAAGATTTCTTATTTATCGAATCACCCTTCCTCAGCTGACTGACCAGTCTTTCACTTAGGAGAAAAAGGAAAGAACAGAACAGGCGTCCTTGTTATGTGGTCACACCCAGACGTGAGTCTTGAGTATTTACCCTTTGTCACCCTGGGGGGTTGGGTTACAAGACTGCCTTGGTCCTGACTCAGATTCTGTAAAAGAGGGACAGAATCAGGGACAGCTTGGAGCACTTGATGGAAGCAAGCAGGGAGAGAGGAGGAAGGAAGGCAGAGCTTGGAAAGACAGGCCGTGTCCTGAGTGTGAATGGACCAGGAGACCCTGAAGAGCAGGAAGCAGAGCTGGCCAAGACGCTCACGGAAAAGCTCTTATCGAAACAGAGGTGGCCAGGGTGCTGGATCACCTCCACCATTGTCCACCGAGCTGACCCAGAGCCTTCAGTCCCCAAAAAGCCTTCCCCACTACCCCCTCTCCATTCAGACAAGAAGTAGTTTTCAGTATGGGCTCCAAGGCGTCACAAGGTCTCTCCGTGCGCAAGAGAGTCACCCGTCTAGAATCCCCTCGGCCTGACCCTGTGACCACCCCGCAGGCCCAGGCCCTCTTCCTGGAGCAGAAGGGGCAGGAACCATTCTGTCTAAACACTCCTTCCAGCTCCACACCTTTTTCTGCCAGCACCCCCTCCCCTATATTATTTCATTTGTTTTGAGAGAACGTGAGAGGAGGGGAACAGAGAGCGTTTGCAGATTCTGTTAATCTGAGGGCTCGGGCACATGATCGCCAGTGTTTTGACACGACACCCACGGTAGCAGAGGCAAGTTTACATCAGGCTCAACTACAGGATGGCGCGCCATAATGGGGAACCGGTCCTGGCCATGCCCTCTGGCAGGCTGCCAGGTGGCCTTTTTTTCCCCTGTCTAGTTTTTTTTAAAGACACTTTACAGCCTCGATTCGCTCTTTATGACCGCTCTACCCCTTTGTTTTCTAACTTGAAATGATTCACTATTCTGTGCAAACAGATTCTAATCAGAGGTAGCACGTGCAGTCAAATCCCATTAAACAGATAAGCAGGGCACACAAGAGAAGTCCTCAGATTTCATCATCCAAAAAAGACAAAAAGAGAGAGGGAGGTCATTCTCTGTCTTGAGACTTCATACAGCCTTCGAGAGGCTCTTTTCCAGCTAAATTGTGCTTTGATTATACACGGATGCATACATTCATTCCTAGGCCTGACTCAGGCTCAAATACCGTTGGATATTAGGTGCTCGGCCCATCACGGCACACCCCCCACCCCAGAGGCTGTCTTTAAAGTAAGCTGCCCTCCACAAGTGTATTGGAGTTCATAATACAACAGGCCAGCTTCATCCTAGGACACCCTAGAACATGTCCTTCATCCTAGAACATCCTAGAACATGTCCAGGAATTGTGCACACACAAGTAAGTTACAGGGGAAGACAAAGACGGTGATAAAAGTTGTATTTATTTCATTGCAAGATTTTTTTAAGTGATAAAATTCATCAGCCAGCAGGAGCCCAAGAATTCCTATAATTTTAGCATCAAAACATTTTTATGATCAAACCAGAATATATGTCAAAAATGTAATTCTAGAATATTCCTCTGCCCCTTTCACCTTCCACCAAAGGTCTAGGTGCTTTTGAAAGCTAATTTGTCACTTTGTCTTGGTGTCTGACTTTGTACCAGTTAGATTTAGAGGACCCACCAGAGTTTTCCTCTAACCTGTGACTCTGAGCCAGATTCACCCTGTGAAGCGTGGTGAGAAGGGTTCAGGGAGGTTTCTTGGAAACAGAATGTGTCGTGTGTGATGGATTACATTCTGGTGTGACAGAAAGAGTTGAGGACATCTGGGTTCTGATCCCAGGTCTGAGTCCTGGTTTCCTTAGTAGTAAAGTGATTTTTGAAATAGGCATTATAATGCCTGTTTCACCAAAGGCGGACTGGGAGAATTAGTTGGACTTAAATATGTATATAGCTCTCCAGCCCAGGCCTGGCCAGTAGTATCAGCTCAGTGACAGCCAGTTTCCCTTCAGCCAGCCAAGAGTCAGGATTTAGCAGAACAGAAATATTGAAAGAAAGATCAGTGAATCATTTATTTTTCATGGGGTAAAAGGCAATCCAAAAAATCCCTACACCCATATCTCCTTATCTTGAGAGTCAGGCTATAGAGTAGACCTTTCAGAATTGGGGTGGTTATTAAATTTGCTAGAAATCGTTTAGGAGATGAGAAGTTGTACCAGATAACTAGAGGAGGCTTGGGTACCATTCCAGGCACTAAACAGAGGGTCACTTTCTAGAAGGGCTCAATGAAGTGTGGAGCCGTTGTGAGAGCACCGCACAAAGAATACACAGATACTCACCATCCACAGCTAAAGCTCACGCAGCTGGACTCTCCCTCCTCATTCCAGGAGATGCAAAGGTCCATCCTCTAAGGAAAAGAAAGTGTGAGCTCTGTGTTTGAGGTGGGGGGAGGGGAAAGGGAGGCAGGAGGAATGAAGAAAGTCTGAAAATCAGAACCGTTCAAAGCCAGCACTAAGAAAAGCACAGGTGAGCGCAAAGGGGTACCTTCGGGTACAATCTGTACTGCATTCCTTGTAAAGGTGATTTGAAGGGTTTGTAAAGGTGAGAAGGAACTGAGTTCAGAGAGTAGGATGACAGAGGAGGTTCTAATAGAAACCGTAATCGCGGAGCGTGCACGCTCTGGGCGCGTAATATATTTTGGTTGTGTGATAAGGGTTGTTTGCCGAATTTTGGAAAGAAGCTGACCCTTATTCCACAAAGGGCTGGAGAAAAAAACACTAAAACCCCAGTGCAGTCATGGAATTTGTGTAGTGAATATTTGAGAAGCCTTTTCTTCTGTACACAGAGAAGCACTGAAGTATCACAATTTATTGATATGTGATGAGAGTACATGGACATTGTGCTGGATCTGGAGTAAGGGTTAAGTGCACAGATTCTTGAATGAGTCATAACCGATGACAAATTCTGCCTCTGCCATTTGCTAGCTGTTTAACCTTGGGTAATTAACCTCTCTAATCTTCAATTTCCCTATCCATTAAATGGGAGATGATAGTACCTCCTTTTTAGGATGTTGTATGAATGAGGGAGATAGAGAATGCGAATCACTTAGCATGGTGCTTAGCCTGTAGGAAATACCCTTATTATAGTAGAGTATAATAGTGCATAGTGTGTGTTGTTACAGCCCGTGGCTGGTTAGCTTGACTGTGAGGACCAGCCGTCAAGATTGTAGCTTTGACCTCAGTGTTGGCTTTGCCTTTGTCTGTGACCCCAGACTGGCTTCATCTGTCTTTGGTCACAGAGGAGCCAAATATTTATGAATGTGAAGGGAACAGGGCAAATCTATCCCCGCTCCAGGAAAATTCAACACAAAGCATGCAGGTCTGTCATACCGTCTACATGTGTAGAAGGTGGTGTTTCCCCAGTTCGTGTGGTTACTTAGACCAGGCGGGAGAGTCTCACAGAGGGCTCCTCCTTGGAGTTAGACAGACTGACGTGTCACCTGTAGGATCTTCAGGGCCATGTGTCGGATACATAATTGGCTATTTTGTTTTAATTTATTTATATCAATCTCTGGTCCAAAGCTAATTTGTTTCAACTCCAGGGCAATTGATGACATGACACGGAGTACACTCTTACCCCGGAAATCTTTTGCGTCTCAATGGTTATAAATACCCCCATGCTATTGTATTTGGTGCGCTGTATGCAAATGGAGGTGGGAGTCCGAAAGCTCATTAGGCAAGGGACAGAGGCTTGGAGCTCGGAGAGGACCGCATGGAGCTGAAGCTGATAACAGTGGCCTTGTCCGGAATAGTGCCTGGGAGCTTTCTTATCTCCCTTTGGCAGGAGGTGCCGTGGGCTTCCTGTGCGAAATCAGGAGTGAACGCTGCTTTCCTCTTGTTGTTCGGCTTCCTCCCCCCTCAAGACGGTTCCCAGCACAGTGATTATCTTTGCATCTTCAAACATGGCACAATCTACTTCCTTAAGAGCTTGATGTATTCTTAAGGCTTAGGCAAATTCCCCTCCCCCTCCCCCTAAATCTCTTTTCAAGTGCTGTTATATAGTCAGGCTCCTAAATGACATTCTATTTTTATGGTTCCAATTACAAAGAGGGAAAAAGAAAAGGAAAAAAAAAAAAGCAATTCCCAAATTAGAAAATAGCCACAGAATCTGTCCTTTGCATTCGGAGGACCTTGCCCTGAGTCGAGCCTATAGCTTCCATAGTAGGGCTTGTGCTGTGTGACCGCCTGCAGAGGTGGGGGTAGGGGTCCAAGGTTGACAGCCCCGCGTGAACTCAGGCAAGAGACTGCATTTCCCAAGGGAAATGCCTAGCCTTGCTGTACTCCGACATATTTCTTTGTCTTTTCCTGAAGACCGAGAGGATGCAATTCAGATCTCTGTCTGAGGCCTCCCTGGATCTTTGTCACTTCTTTGGGGAAGAAAAAGAATGAAAGGAAAAGCTTCTCTTCCAGGTACAAGAGAACATCAGCTCTTTGATGTCACCGTACCTAGTACACGCGCACATGTCTAATACAGGTGTGCATGTGTGTGATAAACCCCACCTACATGTGGGGTAGGTGTCCCCTGTATACACCCATATGCGTACTGAGTATGTGTGAAAAATGTGAGGGCAAAAGGCCATTCAAGGCATGGATGTTACAGTCTAGAGAACGGAGAATACTGATCGTGAAAAAGAGAGAAATGACGTGTGATTTCAAAACTATAGCATTAACATGTCTCAAGTTACAGGAGACAGTATATAATTTCTCTTGGGTTTGTTTTCCTCTGCTAATCAGTAACAGTTCAGATACTCACTTATTTTACCTGATGATTATAAAGACTACCTGGCAGCAATTGCATATATTCTGTAAGGGATGGCCAGTCCTTACTATTCTTTTTTTATTTTAAATCTTATAAGCTCACATGTATAGAAGAGAGACATTTTTAAAACATCAGGGGAAATCTGATATACGGAACTGGTACAGTTGGGCGTAATGATGGCATTGGTGTTATCCCACAAAATGGGCATTCTTTTAGAGATATGCCCTGACATATGTAGGGCCGAAATGGCACGATGTCTGAGATTTGCTTTAAAATACTTCACAGAGACAGGGCGCCTGGGTGGCTCAGTCAGTTGAGCATCTGACTTCGGCTCAGGTCGTGATCTCACGGTTCGTGGGTTTGAGCCCCGTGTCGGGCTTTGTGCTGACCGCTAGCTCAGAGCCTGGAGCCTGCTTCAGATTCTGTGTCTCCCTCTCTCTCTGCTCCTCCCCTACTTGTGCTCTATCTCTGTCTCTCTCAAAAGTAAATAATAAACATTCAAAAATTTTTTAAATAAAATACTTCACAGGACACAATGGAAAGAAATAAGGATAGACCCAACAGCTGGGGCAAAATCTTGATAACTTAAGTCTGGGTGGTGAGTATATGGAGCGCTAGTACATTAGGACTCTACTTACAAGTATGTTTGAAAATAATGAAAAACTAAATGAAAGCTCTTACTGGGAACAGTGGATCTGTCCCTCGTGCAGGTGTGGATGTTTACAGGTGTTAATGGAGTGACAATTACATGCTAGGCCCTTGCTTTTCAGTGAGAACGAGGAGTGAATAAACAGATCTGGCCCCATCCTCTGGAGTGGCCAGCCCAGGGGGGCCACTTAGAAAGTGGTCGATGCTTTGGAGGAGACTGTGACAGGCCCGGAGGGGAGACCACCCAGGAAAACTTGATGGTTTAACAGTCCGGAGGCCCTTCTCAGCTCAAGGACCAGAGAAGGATAATCACAGAGCTTCTTCCTGGTCATCACCATCCCATCTATCCTACCTTCTTCCTCACCGACTTTATTCTCTCACAGTCCTCTCATGTCAATCACTGCTGCCATTGGCTACCTAGGATCAACCACTCATTCTTTCTGGAACTGGGCTGCGCTGCAAAGTTCCTCCTGGTTTGAAAATCTCCATTATCTGCCCACGACATGTATAAATTAGAGCCCAGCAGGCCCTCTGCTCACCACAAATTCTAGGTAGGGAATAGATTGTGGACGGTCTTTACTGTCAGACAAGGAAGCCTGGGCTTTCTTCAGTACGAGCTTTGGAGCTTTGGGAGGTCAGTGAAAATAACTCCTGACCAGGTCAGAGTGGACGGAGGTGTCTTTTCTGTTGTTGGGATTTTTTTTTTTTTTTTTTTACCTCATGTAGAACCTGGGATACATAGAGTATGATAAATGGCAAGTAAATATTTACACCAAAATTTGAGTGGTAAACCATATGAAAACCATAGTTTGCTGATAATAACGTGTGTTTGAGAGAACATACTAACTTCTCTCTTTAAAAGGGTACTCTGCTAGCTAGCTTAATAAGAGATTTCATGGACTTTTAGAAACAGAAAAGATCGTTTCTTGAGGCCTAAGCAGTTAGAGAGTTTCTCGTGATACCCCAAAACTTGAAAAGAAATAGACTGAATTTAATAACTGCTTCATGCTGTGTATTTCCATATATGCTTAATTAGCCCTGGAAAAAACTAGCTGTATGATGGAATATTCTGATTAAAAGCCAACCTTTTATAGATGTGAAATGCTGTTATTTCCTAGAGGTTTCCATTCATTAACATAACTTCTTTTTTTCCCCGTATTTTTGCATGTTTCCTCTACTAGGAACCAATTAAAATCTAGATATTAATTTCCTAATTTTTGCATTTTTACTTAGTATTTAACATTTAGAACAGGAAGGATGTATGAAGATACACGGGTGTGGATTTCTTTCAGATGAAGCAAAATGTGTTTTCTATTTTTAAGATCTGAGGATGGAGATGGGGGAAAATATCTAAGGAAAAGAAGAAAATTGTTTTGTTATCTTGTTATCTCAGGACTTCACCAGTGATGATTTTTATTTCACCTGTCACGCTGGGCTGGACCATGTGTAGCAACATAGTGATAACTTGATAACTTACTTTTTTTTTTTTAAATAGGTATGACTTTTGCTCCAATAATGAAGAGCCCCTGATCCTGGATCCTGACAGCAACATAGGAAATAGGATTGAAAGCATCACTCAGCGCATGGCAATAATAGAAGGAAAGAATAAGGTATTGTGTGCAGAAATGTGCATTTGGGATATTTATTTTAAAAACACACACTCAGCTCCCGGTTCTGGGTTGACTAGAACCAGAAGTAATTCAGATGCTCAAACAAAAATTCAGAGAGAACAAAGACATGATCTGAGACAGGTCTTCACGGAGAGATACTCTGAGACTTCTCAAACTCTGTTCTCCAACGGCCCACCAGTTCCAAAGGAATGAGTACTGGGTCCCAACGGAGCTGCCTTTCAAGTATCAATGGCTCTCAACCCTGGCTGAGTTTTAGAATACTCCACTAATTATTATTCCATTTGAATCTCTGGAGTAGAGCCTAGAGTTCATAAAAAATTCCCTGGGAGATTCTAGCATGTACCCAGGACTGAGAATCTCTGATACCCATAAAGTAGGGGGTCAATAAGCAAAAGCTAGTACAAGACTTAGGGCTAAAATGGAATGTTTCCATTTCACAAAATATGTTGTTTTCCCTCTGCTTTGCAAGTGCAAAGCCTAAGTCAAGGTATGCAAACACATACACTATATTAGGATTCCCTAACCTAAGAAATACAAATTAAAACCACAATGAGATATTGCCTGATATCTGTTAGAATGGCCATTATCAAAAAGACAAGAAATAGTAATTATTGGTGAGGATGTGGAGAGAAGGGAACCTTTGTGCACTCTTGGTGGAATTGTAAATTTACACAGCTACTATGGAAAACATGGAGGTTTTTGGAGGTCCCTCACAAAAGTAAAAATAGAACTACCACATATTCCAGCAATTTCACTTCTGGGTATATAGCCAAAGAAAACAAAACCACTGACTCAAAGATATGTGCACCCTCATGTTCATAGCCGCATTATTTATAGTAGCCAAGATATGTAAGCAACTTAAGTGTCCCATCAATTAAGGAATGAAGAATCTGTGATGTGTATATACACAATGGAATATTACTGAGCCACAAAAAAGAATGAAATCTTGCCATTTGTGACATTGATGAACTTGAAGGGCATTATGTGAAGTGAAAGAAGTCAGGCAGAAAAAGACAAATACTGTCTGATCTCACATGTGGAATCTGAAACAAAACACCAAGCTGACAGATACAGAGAATAGATTGGGGGTGGGGTGAGGGGTATGAAAAATAAGTGAAGGAGATAAAAGGTTCAAAGTTCAGTTATAAAATAACTAAGTCCTAGGGATGTAATGTACAACATGGTGACTATGTTAATAATACTGTATTGCATGTTTGAAAGTTGCCAAGAGAAGAGATGTTAGTAGTTCTCATCACAAGAAAAAAATTTGCTTAACTAGACTTATGTTGGTGATTGTATTGTAATACATGCAAATTATGCTCTACATTTGAAACTAATACAATGTTATATATCAATTATATCTCAACTTTAAAAAAAAATAGACTTCTAACCAAAAAAAAAAAAAAAAAGTTCCCTGACCTAATGAGAGTCTAGCAGACATCTTTGCTGGTGCTCTTTTTAGTATTAAAAAATTTTTATTGAGGTATGATTGATGTACAAAAAACTAGAGATTTAATGTATACAGTTTAATGACTTTGGAGATAGCCATGAAACCGTCACCACAATCAATGCCATAAATTCATCCATCACCTCCAAGAGTTTCCTCCCATTGGATATATGAATGGATGAATGAATGAATGAATGATAACACTTAGCAGATGTTTCTGTGTACAACACAGCATGGTTAACTAGAACTACTGTAATGTACAGCAGATCTCGAGGACTTACTTATCTAGCATAACTGAAACTTTGTACCTATTGGTCAATTTTGGAAATTCAACTCATCCTCTAAAAAAGGATGCCAAGAATTCTTTAGGCTCAGAGATTTTACCCTACTTTCAGGCTAACACAGTTTTATGTTTGATGGTGGTTGAAGACCTGCTACTCGTGGGTCAGATACAATGGACTTAAT
Source organism: Cryptoprocta ferox (assembly GCA_028646485.1). Taxonomy (NCBI): domain Eukaryota; kingdom Metazoa; phylum Chordata; class Mammalia; order Carnivora; family Eupleridae; genus Cryptoprocta; species Cryptoprocta ferox. Next base: position 69,403,448 of record CM053574.1, read on the forward strand.
TACTTGCAGCAAATCTCCTGAGCTTCAGTGTTGGCCCTGGCCCCTTTGCCCCCAAGTGCCCAGGTAGAAATTGTACATGCAGTGGATTTGCAAAACAGCCAAGGGATCTTGAACGCGCTTTGGGTTGCCTTTGCTGCTCCTTTTGCAAAAACACCATTCACTGCTCCCCTTACCTCCACCGAGCCTTAACAGTAGCTGACACTTTCTGAACTGGGCACAGCTCAGTAGACCTCAGACCTGATGACTCTCTTCTGTTGACGTTAGGGAAAAATACACGTAAAAATCTACTCGTAGCAGGCACAGTGGTAGTGATGCTTTGAAAAGGAAAAACCTATCAACCCATTACCAAAATGTCTGTTTATATATGCATATCTTGATTTGGAGTAGTTCATTAGTATGGATGCAGTCTGTTGGAGTGTGAGTATGCTTCTGTTATCTGGGTTTTCAGCTGTAGTTTTTGCATTTGAAGGCAACAAAGTAGATGGCATCCTTCCCCCCATGTAGGACTGAACAGTAACAACAAATAACATCTGAATTCCTCGTTCTGTAAAACTTTTTGATGTATGCTCATGTCAATATCAGTCTTTGGCTGGCCAGACTGGTTATCTCGTTTTTAAAGATAAGAGGGGCGCCTGGCTGGCTCAGTTGATTAAGTATCCGACTTTGGCTCAGGTCATGATCTCACGGTTTGTGGGTTCGAGCCCCACATCTAGTTCTGTGCTGACAGCTCAGAGCCTGGAGCTTGCTTCCGATTCTGTGTCTCCCTCTCTCTCTGCCCCTCCCCAACTCACACTCTGTCTGTCTCTCTCAAAAATAAACATTAAAAAAATTTTTTTAATAAAAATAAGGAGAAGAAAAATGGGGGTGATGAGATGAACCCAAAGTCACACAGCTTAAGTGCGGGAAATGAGAAACTCAAAGCAAAGCCTTCCTATTCCAAAAGCCACTGCTCTACCAGTGAGGTACTGAAATTAAAGTGGTGACGGCTTGCAAGAAAATGTGAACCACCACTTGGCAAGGATTTAAGAAACGTTTTTATGACTACTGCGGTGGTTAAAATTCCGGTTCTTTAATAAAATGAACAGTAGCTTAAAACATCCCATGATGGACAGCTATTGACAAGAGCGGTTCTATGAAATGCTTAGAAAAGAGGAAATTCTGTAAACTTGAAAGCTGGAGTGACACTCCATTTTTTTAAAAAAAGGACACGATGTGGAGTAGAAAGCAAGGTAGTTGTCACAAAGTACTAGAAAACTCTGAGATGCCATCGATTGCATCAATTCGTTTTGCCCTCTCCTGACCACGTCAGGTAAATGTACCATTCTAGCCCTATTTTGGCATCCTAAAAAAAAGTGAAAAATGAAAAAACCCAGGTGAGGTTTCAGATTAGCCTGAACCATGAAATAGTAGCACCCTAACCCCATACAGGATAGCCTGTAAAGCACAGAGCGAGTGAAGTCCCAAAACCGGAGCGAGATCAGAACTTCCCTGATTTTTGCCGTGTGGCTTGAAACAAGTTTATTATCTTGTAATTTTGTACTTCTGCAAAGGTTTTAAATCTAGACTTCCAGACACAGCAGGCGCTTGTGTCCACAAAACTGCTTTTCTTTTCTGGCCATGTTTAGAAAGTCTATCGAAGTCCCAGCTTAGACTATAATGACCCTTTTACTTACAGTCACATAGCGAGCCTGTCCAGCAACACCCCTCCCCCACCCCAAGATCAGGGGAATGGAGGGCCCACCGGAGCCCCTGTAGGCACTTCCTCCCTCCCCCCTTTTTTTTGTTTAACTCATAGAAGATTGCCGAGGACAATCAAATTTAGTTTCCTTATTGGCAAGTTTTGGCCTAGATCTGTGAAAAATGAGTCATCAATTGGAGTTGCTGATAGCAAATGCGGAGTTTGAGTATTGTTTAATGGGGTTGCCAGACTGTTGGATTTGTAGCTATGGAGTAGGAAGTATAAGGGGCCCTGTTTCAGAAAAATACAGTCAGGAAATACATATTACAGTGTTAATTCTGTGAGGCTAGAGAATTGTGACAGTTTTAACGTTTTAGCGACATTTCCACTGAAATCGTTTGGAGGTTACCTTGAGAAGTGTGTCATAGGGGACCCATCCATGACAGAGGCACTAAACCTAATCACAGAATTACAGTTTGTGTCTCATTTCCCACATTCCTCAATTTTTTTTTTCCTGAATTCTCACGTTCTATTTTCCCATCACTTGGCTCAAATGTGCCACCCAAAGTTAATTTTAGATTCTTCCATGACCTTTATATATCTACTTTTATGTCCCCCTGACACACTTAAAAGGAAACGATATTAGAAACATCCCGAGATTAAGATCACGGTTCCATATTTAGATCTTTTAAAATGAGTTCTGGAAATTAGACTGAATTACACATCATCCCATCCATTCTCTTCCATGAGGTCCAAACCACATTGTAGCAGGGAGTTACTAATGCTTGGGAAGAGGGAAGGAAGGAAGGGGTATGAATAACTTCCCATCTTCCAGTACCTGACAATACATTTCGTTAGCATTCTTGGGTCATCCAAAAGAATCCAGAGAATGACTTTAAGGGTCTTTTGGTACTATCGAAATCCTTGAGGTCCTGACAGGGCAAGTAAGGCACCCTCAAAGTGTAGATTCAAAGCTAAAAAAAAATATGGCAAAGGAAAACTAATTATGGAACAAAGACAAGCAGACGTCTTTGAGAATTTCTTTTGGTGCACCTTAGAAATGATTATAATTTCAAACACATGTAACAACTCAGATTCTTGGCACTTTCTCTTTTAAAGTATTAAGTTAATATTTGGTGTTCCAACTGTTAGGCTATTTTCTTTTTTTCCCCCTTTGAAACAATAATAGTATTTGGTTACGAGCACTGGGGAAAGGATTTGTTTCTTTCACTCAGAAGACTCCTGCATTTAGATTTAATATCCTAGGAGAAGTCGTCTTCTGCCCAGAAAAACCACCCCACCTCCGATTCACACTTGAGCTTTTTCTGACCCTATAAAGTTTATACTTCAGTTATCAAACATCTTCTGTTTTTCATGAAAATATGTTTTTGTAATTGACAAACATATTCTCTGGAAAAAGAAGTGCTCTAGAAATCAGATAATGTTTACTAAAGTGGATCGTAGGATATTAATTTCATCTTATTTTTAAATTTCCTTCTTTGTTACTTTTTCATGCATCCTTCCTACTTTCAACCCTTATAATAATGTATCGGTTGAAAAATAGCTTGCAGCTTATGTAAAATAAGAAAGAAATTAGTATTTCAGCTTATGTGATGCATCTCTGCCAATTTAAGGATGTATTCTTAAAGAAAAATTCAATCCAAAGAGTGGACAGGACTCTACCAGTAGATCTGTGCTGTTCAATTTAAAGAGTTTTAAGGCAAGAAGCAGTTTCATGTAGAGATCAAGGGTAATATACCCACTTCATAGGGCTATAGGAAGGAGTAAATGAGATAATGCCTCACACACTGGCACACAGCAAGAGGGCTACATAGATGTACCCAGAAACAAATAATGTAAACTCCCATCAATGTCATTTTCTCATTCAATTTTAATAGAAACTTGGGAGAGGTGAGTTCTGGAGCAGACCTGCCTCTGGGTAAGGTGTTGGTTTGGGGAGGGGTCATTCAAGCAAAATAAGAGAGACTCAGATGCATGCTTATCTCCGTGGCTCATCATGTGACCTAGATTCCTTTAATTTCTAGTTATCTCGATTTTATTCTCTGATTATACAAAGCTTCCGAACTATCCTTCCGTTCATTGAAATTATCCCCAGATTGCTTCCCCAAGTCTTAACTATGGCAAATGTGCACAGCTGAAAGTTCAGTGAAATCAAAATAATTTTAATAGAAACACAGATAGAACTTTTGGACTCAGGTAATCACTGTCCATAATTTCAACATTCTCGCCACAAACAAATGAGTTTCTCACTCATTTGTTGAGCAACAAATAGAAGAATGTAGATAGGATTGTGCCGAGGCCCATGAGGGTAAACACTTGAGAGCTAACGTCATAAGAAAAGCAGTACTTGAGCTGGGGGTGGGGTGGGGGGAGGGACCTTCATTGGTGTCCCTTGGGTCTGAACTTGCTGCATACCGCTTTCAAGCACATGAGCCCAAGTTTCCAGAGACCAAATAAAGAAGTCAGAGACTTACTTGATGGTCTCATTTGTCCCAGTGGCCACAAGCTAACACTTCCTTTCACATTGCTGCCTACAAGATTCTCTTCTGTCCACTTCCATTTTATTCCATGGCTTTTAAGTGATGGGTGCAATAATTAAAAAGAAACATTCTGGAGAGCCATTTCCTTTTATTTGCCACCTCTTATATCGATTAATAATTAACATAGACAAAAAGACACCTGGGCTCCTTTATGGTCTTCTCTACTGGTTATTTGCCTACATGTGGGTGTTTTCTCTGGAGAAGAGAGAATAATACATATTTGACAATCAAGTAGGGAAATTCTTCTCCATCACCTTAAAGTAGTCCTTCAAGGACTATTCAAGATTAAGAATAGGGATTGTGTCACGATCATCTCTGTTTCCCCTACAACATCTGCTCAATGCCTTGATAAACACTCAATAAATGTCTGCAAAGTTGAATGAAAATTGCCACGTATTGCAGATGGTTTCATTTCCAGTAATTTCAACAACACACAGGATATATGAGTAGATGTAATTAAGCAGATCCAACAAACAGAAGAGGAAACAACATGTAATATACACTATACCACAGTGAAAATTACAGAAAATTTGGAACAATAAGCTTGCTGGCCAAAAAAAGCAACAACAATAACTAGGGGTATATTTTTCACTCTTCTTGATCTGTAGATTAAAGACAGAAATATGTTAATTTATTGGCTGGGATATGAGAACATAAGTAAAGTCTTAGCCCATTACTTAGCAACTCAGAAAAATGTTAGGACCCTTTGTAGAATTTGTGTTCATCATCTTAGAACGCCTACTGTCACATTTCAGTCTATATATTACTTTAGCCTGTAAGTCACTTGGTCTAATTATACTTCTGCTAGGATACCCCATTCATCTGGAGGCATCAGCACAGACAGCTCTGTAATTTCAAAGCCTATGAGGAGTTCTTTGTGTTCTAGGAGATGAGCTGCAACAATTTAGAAATATCTGGATAAACTTTTTTTTGGTCATTGTAAATATGAAAAACTGGCTTTTTAATTTTTTTTAATATATAGTATGCATGCCTTTTTTGCAGGGCTGGGTTAAATTTTAAAACCAACCATCTGTTCCATATTATTGATTTTTACCTCTATTTTTTTTAAATCTGCATCTTTAAAAGACAGCAAAACGAGTCTGTAAACTGTGTTAATTTGTGTTGCATTTAGTCTTTGAGCCAGCACAGCTTAGATTGTGCCTTTAAGCTCCCCAGGGTCTCTTTCAGCGCTCATTTGTCAAATAACAGCACTGAAATCTAGTGAAGCAGTGTTGTATTCACAACTTCTGTCTTCATTTTCTAGGGAAATTGGCAGGCTGAGAAGTTAAGTAATTTGCAAACACACAGGACAACTTCTGTGAGCTTTCCAGCCTCTCCCTCAGCACCTTCAGGGCTGTGAGGGTACATTCTTTGAGTACCTATAAGAAATGGTTCAGCCAACCTTTTTCCACCATCCTTGTTCACTGAACATGCCCATTACAGAAGCAAACAGCCAAGAAACCCCTGTTACCAAATGGCATCCATAATCTCAGGTCATCCAAACAGAAGGGAAGGCATCAGCCTCACCTGTTCCTCTCATTGACGTGAAACTGACCACCTCACAGAGTAGGACGTGCAGTCCCGCATCTTGGCTTTAGGTCTGTAATTGTTACGCCAGCAGCACGAGATAAATAAGCCTGAAACCCTCATACGAGTCGGATGTCATAGCCCCCGGTCTCCTGAGGACCTGCTTTCCTGTTATTTTTCCATTCTTGCTGGGGCTCGGCAGAGGGAGAGCCTTCTGGTAAACCTCCGTGCGTGCAACAGTAACCTTGCTGAATGAATGGAAGAGTTGAATCATTTCAACCCTCAGAAGAGTCTTAGGGATGTTCAGATGGTTCTTTGCTGTCGCTAAAATTTCCCTTTCTTTTACAGACGGCTAGCACCTTGGTTGTGGCAGACTCTAGGATTTCTGGAATCTACAGTTGCGTGGCTTCTAATAAAGTAGGGACTGTGGAAAGAAGCATAAACTTTTATATCACAGGTAAGTCGTACATCGTCTACTCAAAAAGATAGCCTGGTGACCTTGGTGTCCTTTCAAAGCGGTTCTTAGTGCACTTGTAGCTTGAGGGATTTTTATTTTTAAAAAATTCCATAATATTGTTAAACTTTGAGTACCTTCATCCTTGCTCTCAGGAATAGGATTTGACATCATTTGGATCTCCTAACAAGTTATTTCTCCGAGTTCCCTTTTAGAGCTGTGCATGCGCATCTCCCTCCCAGATTGGGTCGTGAATTTAGGATCTTGTCATACTCATTTTCGAACTCTTTTCCATACCTGGCATAGGATCTGGTACATAGCAGTTGTTCAGCAATAATCGAGGAAACCAAACCTTTGATGACATGTTTTTTTTTTTTTTTAATCAAAAAGCTGATTGTGTCCCAACTTAAGTAATTCCTGCCTTTTTTAAAAAAATTTTTTTATAGTTTATTTATTTTTGAGACAGAGACAGAGCATGAGTGGGGGAGGGGCAGAGAGAGAGAGGGAGCCAGAATCTGAAACAGGCTCCAGGCTCTGAGCTGTCAGCACAGAACCCGATGCGGGGCTCGAACCCACGAACCGTGAGATCATGACCTGAGCTGAAGTCGACCGCTTAACCTACTGAGCCACCCAGGTGCCCCAAGTAATTCCTGCTTTTGAGGAATGAGGCTCTCCTATAGAAATCCGAAATGGAGTTTGTTGACAGTAATGAATGTGCTGGTTTTTTTGGTAGCATTTACAAATTTTTAGCCTTAAATATGATGGTCTCTGCAAATCTTAAAATGTCCAAGGGACACAAATGGCACTCCCTATGTCCCTCCATGGGTACAGGAAGGAAGTAAGTAGCTCAAAGTATAAAAACAATTGCCTGGCTCCTCACTCCCCCAATTTTCTGAGGAAACCCGGGCAGTTTGCCAGCTTTCTGGAAACTTCGCGCTGCATGGGGCAGGCTGCAGCAGTTGCCTAGAGTTCTCTAGAAAGAAATAGGTAGGTCTGATTGCATGAGACATATGGGATGTCAGATCACAGGGAGGCTTCCGGCAAGTTAGCCAATCCTCAGAGAAGCTGTGTCGTGGGAGATCTCCTGAGGTAGATTCTCACAGAATGTGAGAGCTGGAAGGGACTTGAGAGGCTATTCAGCCTTATAGCCCCCACACTTTCCAGGTGAGGAAATGGGGTTTGGAGAGGTGACAAGGGACACAGCAGAGCCACTCCTAGACCAGGTCAGCCCCTGTCCTGTTACAGCTGAGTTTATAGAAGGGAAATCATCTTTGCACCCACTTCAAGTTGGAAAAATTCTTTATTTTGAGAAGGATTCAGATAGCCATTTTACACATATTGGTTCTCTTATCAGTGTCGGATGATTTGGACTTATTAGGAACAAAGATTTGTACGGTCCTTTATATTTGATTGGGAGCAAATTCCTCTGCAAATCCATAGTCACTGTATGTATGATTTAAAATATAAAAGATTCAGAAATTCCTGTGCTGAACATCCAACAAGTTGATACAAGTTTAATGAGCACTAGCTATTAAATAGAACAGTTCAACTCTGTACTGAGCACTTGAATGGATATCAGTGAAGCCCTGTCTTTATAGGAAGACAGTTTTAACACACAAAAAAGAAGAAGTGTCATATCCTGAGAGCAAGAGGCATGTGTAGCAGCAAGGTGGCATATGTATTTACCAATGCTAAGCCAATGCCATCCAATAGAAATATAAGCCACACATGTATTTTAAAATTTTCCAGTCAAACCACATTAAAAAAAATAGAAAGTAAAATTAATTTTATGTAAGCCAGTATATTCAAAATACCATCATTTTAACATGCAATCAATATCTTTAAGACATTATTCTGCTTTGGCCTTTAAAATTTAATTGGAATGCAATGGAATAAAATTGAGTTCTTTAGTCACACTCGCTCCATTTTAAGTGCTCAGTAACCACACATGGCTAGTGGGTACAGTGTGGTCCGCTGGCACTCTAAGCCTCTGAGAAGGAAGGGCTGGGGGAGGAGGGCAGAGAATCTGAGCAGGTAGAAAGAACAGGGCAGCCTTGCCCTGACATTTTCAGAGCTAACACTGGAGTACCAATGGAAGCCCACAAACTATGCATCTAACCATTTAACACGTTCTAAGTCAAACAAACAGGCTGCTTTGGTTCAGCTTTTCGGGAACATATAGACCTCCACGGTGGCCTGAAAGGTGAGATGCAGATACAGAATTGGGGGACTACTCACAGGTCCACAGCACAATGTGACCATGCCTGGAGGTGCAGAAGGAACTGACCCCCGTCTTCTCTTTCTACTCCTGGCTCTGTCCCGCTGCTGCACCCACGTGTATAGTTGTCCAAGGACTGTCCACACCCCTCACGGTCTTCCCCGGGACCTAGAAGTGTGCATACTTCTGAGCAGTCTGACCTCAGGAGGACTTTGACTGTCTGGAAGTAAACTTGGGGTCATCTTTAAAGGGAATTCTGGGATCCCAAGGACCCTGCCCCCCCCCCAAAAGACATGGATGTGGAAGTGGCACAGGCTTGGGGTGGCATGCTTGCCTGACCCCACAGACTCTTTATATTGGGGACAGCTAGCACAGAGCCAAGGAAAGGCCCAGGACAGGGACCCCTCTTGCCTGGATCTGAAGGCAGTACTGGAAGAAGAGGTACTAAGAGTGGAGGGGAATGTTGTGCTCATTTCCTTACTGTTCAGAGTCCCCCAAAATGATTACTTGATGACCAGCCTCAACTGTAACACCAATATCTAGCCCATCCCACTGAGCTTTGTACTGTCGCATGTCTCTCTGTGGTCAGCATGTGTGCTGCATGCAGACAGAGTCTCTCTCCTACCTCCTACCACATTATACAGTTTATAACCATGGGTTGGCTGAAATCCTTTCTAGATCCCAAGGCTGGTCCCCAGAAAGGGGCTACGAGAATTCAAGTCAGACATATATACTTGAGGCTTACAGTGTTTTCCTCTAGAACTTCAAGAGCTTTAATCTTACACTGAAACTGAATATAATTTCTCTGAATTATTTTCTACCAGTCCTGAAAAGTTCTAGTTTTGGTCATTATAATTTGCTTATATTTATTGTTTTTTTTTAATTACAACCCTTTTCTTCATCTTTGTCATGAGATTGATTCTCATTAGAGATAGAGCTAAATACTCAGGAATGTTGCCCCTTACACATCTGCTTTCTGAAAAATGAATGTATATTTGCTTGGTGTTTATACTTGACCTAGTGCCGGCACTGCTTTAAAAGATCTGTCTAAAATGCAACTGTTTTAAATCAAAAGATCTGGATTTGGATCCTTACTGATGTGCATTTCAATGATGTTGCCCATTCCTTAACATACTAATAACAACTTAACACAATTAAGTTGCTTTCCAAACTAATGAAAACAAGTTGGCCATGGCCTTTAGAATTCTCCATCCCTTCTACTCTTAACTTTGCCATTCACTTGCACAATGGCACATCGTATCTACATGAAACAAACAAAACTTTCAAGTGACCACTCACTTCTTAGTTCTTCAGTGGAAGGAAAGCCTTCTTTATTAGGACCTGACCTCTCAACCTGTTCATTTCTATGCTTGTCTATTTCATGAACTTAATTCACATGTTTGATCCAACCAAGTCAAAACACCTACCCCCTAATACACACCTGTGTAAATAGATTGCTCTTGCACCTAACCCTAAGTCAGATATCTCTTCTGAGCAAGGATCGATACTTCTCCATGATATCTCATAAAATGCCATGGATGTGGTATGTGTTCGTTGGTGCCACTGAGGATTGTGCTAAAATCTGCAACAGATCCTCAAGTGTGGGAAGGTCTCTTGCTTTCACTTTGTTAGAAGGCAATTCTTTTGTGGGTCTGTTTTTGTACTTAGTCTGAAAAAAAAAAACAAATCACATGAAGTAAGAGGAAAAATCCATCTGGATTCATTAACTGGTGTTAGGACATTTTATTTATCATCTTCGATGGATCGAAAGAGAATGCCTAAGGAGGTAGCCTGAGAAATAGACAGTCGTTTCTAAGGGGCAGTCTGGTAACATGAACCAAAGTGACTTCACTAACAGTGTCCGCCGTATGAGAAGCAGACCTCAAAACCGAGTTGGTTCTTTTCTTTTACTATGTGTGTGTTTTTGCCGTTTGCTGGCACTCCGCACGACTCTGGGTGTGTTAGCAATTCCTGAGGGTGAAGCAGGAACAGCACTGCCTTATCTCCCTGGTTTCCCAGTGTCACTAAATGCATTTTATTTTGAGATTCCTGGTGGTGCTTGGCAAAGATAAACAAAATCTTCCATCAGGAAACCTGTGAGCTATTTCCACAGGAAGTTTCAAATCACTAAAGTAAATAGAAACTCTGCATGATCTCAGTGGTGTTACTTGGGCTCGCTTGGGTTCTAACCACCAGGACGGGACCTCATAAATGGAAAGCCCGGGGTCTTTGAAGAAATGACTTGACTGCAGCCAGTGTACAAAATGCCCCTGGTATCTGTGTGAAAGTTGATGGCTGATGTTTTTACTCCTTAGGCTTGGAAAATGGCCCAAGTGTAAAAAGATGCTGAATTAGAGGGGCTATTTCTGACACCTTATTGTTGTGTTGAAAATGACTGTCAGCTGCTCCTGCGTCTTCTGGCTTATTCTTAGCTTTTCATTTTAAAAGCAGGAAAACCTCTGCTGGTCTCCTCTCCAGCCACTGACTGCTTCATAAGCCGCTGTTACCCCCTGCTCCTAGGTTTCAAATGAATACTTTGGCATTCCTTCAGACGTGACACTTTATAATAAAGTCAAAGCCCAGAAAAATCAGAAAAACAAGCAAAGTCAGATTTAGGAAAGAGTTGATATGATATCTAATTTTGGACTATTGTCCCCCTAAGGTTTAAAGGTTTCTTTATAGCTTTGTGTGCGACGGATAATAATAATAACAGCAGAACATAATGCTTTTCATCTTCAAAGTACTTTGTAAAATGTTGGCCCAAATTCTTTGCTCAAGTACAGATACGCAGCTAAGTAACAAGCAATGGGAGGGTTTTGAGAGCAGGTCAGTTCGGGGCCAGTAACGAAGGATTTTTTTTTTTTTAATCCTCTGGGGAAATGCTCCCAAAGGAGACTAGGGAGCTCTGAGCGCAAAAGCTAAGTGAAGGTCTAGGTTAAGCAGAGGAGGAGAGCTCATGAGGTGTTGCTGGAGATGGAGATGAAGGTTCGCTGGGAATTGACAGGAGAGAAATGGCTTTTCATGCCACAGTCACTTGCAGAGAATGTTTCCTATGTTTCTGAGCGTTAACGTGATTTTTTTTAAATTACTCTCCCACTCCCCCATTGTAGCATCAGGAACTCTTCCAGATTAGTTGACCGCATTTTGTTCTTTTATGGCTAAGTAGGACCATCCCCCTGAAAGGGGACCTGAGCAAGTGCCACGGCTTTTCTCTGCCCGCTGTGCCAGCCAAGGGCAGGCAAGGTGATGGCACAGCACCAGGACGGATTCCATCCATCCAATTGTATGAAGCTGGGGAAACCAGTTGGTCTTTTTCACTGGAAAAGTCTAGGATTAAAGTGGGGTTGACCGGCATGACTGAATTCTTCCTACTGTGTACCTGGGACTTCCTCACTTACTTTGGATAACTTTAACCATCAAACCACCCTTGTTTTTTTTTTTTTTTAAAGAAACAGAGGCACAGAGAGAAATCATGAGAGAGAGGAATGCTTTTAAATATTTATATTTTGAGAGAGACTGCATGCAGGGGAGGGGCAGAGAGAGGGAGACAGAAGATTAGAAGCAGGCTCTGCACAAATAGCGGGACTTGAACTCATGAACCATGAGACCATGACCTGAGCTGCAGATGGATGCTTAACCGACTGAGCCACCCGGGTCCCCCCACCTTGGTTTTAAGTACAAATCGTTCTTCTATGACTTCCCAGTTTCGCCCACTCACCAGTAGGAGTTCTGTGCAAATTAAAGAAATGGGAAATATGGTTCTCATTCCAAGTCATAAAACAAATCCTACTTAGAGAAGCAACTTGGGGCAAGTTGCCCCAACAAGGAAAAGGTACCACCCCAAGCAGGCTGCTTTGCGTTTCCTGCCTCGCTTCTGATGGAGCGCACTTAGTTGGTTCCTACCTAGGTTGGGTCTGTTCCCCTGAAAGGAGGAGATACGTACTCATCCTTTAATGCTGATGCCGAGAGAATTCATGTAAGGAACAGTTCGTAAGATCTCTGACATCTCTGGATAAGACATCTTGATTTTTTTCTATGAGCTGACCTTCTTATCCTTATTTTATAGACGTACCCAACGGATTTCATGTTAACTTAGAAAAAATGCCTACGGAAGGAGAGGACCTGAAACTGTCTTGCACAGTTAACAAGTTCTTATACAGAGACATTACTTGGATTTTGCTGCGGACAGTTAAAAACCGAACAATGCGCCACAGCATCAGCAAGCAAAAAATGGCCATCACTAAAGAGTACTCTGTTACTCTCGATCTCACCATCAAGAATGTCTCCCTGGAGGATTCAGGCACCTATGCCTGCAGAGCCAGGAACATATACACAGGGGAAGAAATCCTTCAGAAGAAAGAAGTTACAATTAGAGGTGAGCACTGCAGCAAAAAGGCTGTTTTCTCTCGGATCTCCAAATTTAAAAGCACAAGGAATGATTGTACCACACAAAATAATGTAAAACATTAAAGGACTCATTAAAAAGTAGCAGTTGTCTCATATCATCTTGATTTATTGTCACTGTTGCTAACGTTCTGGCTCAGAGGAGATGCTCCTCCCAAAATGAGTTTGGAGATGATAGGAGTGATATTGAGCTCCCAAGGTCCCAGCTCTGGGCTCCCCACTCAGGCTGAGGGGCTCTGCTCTCTGGGGCCGACTTGGTGCGCGTTTGGATTTGGAGGATCCCTGCAGTGCGGTCTCTGTTTTTTGTTGCTCTTTGCTGTCTTCTCCTGCTTGATAAACAAGAACCTGGGACTGATCCTTTCCTCCCACTCTGATGCCAACCTCTTTGTATTTTTAAGTGTCGAAGCTACCGCAAACAATAATTTAAACACGTGTGCTGGTGTCTGCCAAAGATGGACGTGAATAAGTTAATCTTCCAGCTCAGAATGAGTGCAGTTGACTTTGAGACTCAATCGGACCTCTGCCCTGGTTTTATTTTGTACTATTTCCTCCGCTCTTGATTTGTAAATAGCACCTGCAGAACAAGTTATAATGCTTATTTATTTGAAAATGCTTTTTTTTTTTTTTTACATTAAGCACATTAATCTTAAACTGGAGTTCTAAAATGGGCCCCAGGAGTGCAAGATGTTGGTGTCATTCAGAGGTATTAAAGCTTTATCGCAGTATGAATTAAGAATGCCCATCCAGGTCCAGCCCACTCGTAACCCGGGTAACCAGGACACGAGTCAGCACAGGGCCTCGGTGTGGACTACGCAGCTACTGACCGCCTCTGAAAAAAAGTGGATCCTGCCTTCATGTTACATGTATTTGTCCCCTGGTTATTCTTTTAAAGAACTCCCTTCTATTTAACTGATGGCATTCAGAGACAAACCACGATCTGTTTATCAAGGAAATCAAGGCTATCGTGACCGAAGGTTGAATGCATTCTTCTGAAGGTCCCCATCAAAAAAAGTCTACTTTCCCCATATGCAAATGGTAATAGGATTTTTATGGGGAGTAAGAAATGGCAAAACCACAGGAGCAGAATTCAGAGCTGTTTAAAAATACACATGGTGTTTAAATCAGGAGAGATTACAATCTCTTCTTGGAAGCTTGCATTTGAGGGGAAAGTGACTTTTTCACCAATTTAATATGCATTGTTCTGTTGTTTTTTTCATTTATGATTGATCATTATATGTGACTTGCATGGACTATTGGAAAACAACCTACAGGGACCAAAATAGCCGGGGCTGAGAACCCAGTGGCCGGGCAGCTCGATTGAAGGTGACATGATGACAACTTTTCAGGCTTGGGAACTCACCAGACTGTTTCCTCCTTTAGGTAACAGACTCTGTCCCACGGCTAAACTTGTCTTTCACGTGGGAATTGCTTTTGTCAAATGTGAACGAGTAAACAATAGCATTTCCCCAGAATGCCAGTTTCGTGGAGCCCCAAATGCTCTGAAAACAATTAGGAACCTGGAAGTGGTTAGCCCAGAGGAAAGAATAATCAATTGTATCTTGAAATTTTACCTATGGCTCTTTTCGCCTGGCGTCTTTGTTCATTATAAGTCAGCGTGTTCCTTCAGGAAACAATGCCTCAATGCCACAGATCGTGGGGACTCGATTTGGACTAAAGCTGAAAAAGCAAATAAAATGGCTGAGGGATCGCTTATGAAAAAAAAATGGTAAAGCGGACATGCGGAATCGATCGTTTTCTTCCCCTTGAAATTGCAGTTGGAGTTTTTGCGGGGAGGGGCGGGGTGTTAGTATTTGCAGGAGATGATCTTAGGAATTCCATGGAGTAATTCATTGTTCACTGTGGAATTCGTCCTTCCAGAGAGTTTCGAAAAGAAAGACCCAACTGAGTGGGTTGTCTTTTGTATTAGTCACTCTTTTGGGTGTGGAGGAAGGGGAGGATCATGGGGAAAAGAGAAAGAAAAAAGAGCCTAATTTGGAGAATGATTGAGTTGGAGTAGAGGACATGAGGCTGGTTCCTCAGTCCTCGTTCCAAGTGAAGAGAAAACTAGGTCTTTATGAAACCTGGCAGATCTCTGGGGCCGTAACACTGAAAGCTAAAAGAAGGACTGGGTGGGGAGCAATCTTTGGCTATTGACAACCAGCAGAAATATTCTGTTAATTCCGATTTTCTCAGTGTGAAGGGATCAGTCCCACTTTGTTAGGTTGTGGAAACCAGCTACCCATTTCCATCCAACCACTGAGGGTTCAGAATAAGGGTTCTGTGTACCTTTCTTCCTTAAACTGTCAGAATAGATTATATTCTGTATGTAAGTATGAAGGGCGAATGGATAAAATGATTTCCTTGGTTGATTAGTCATTTAAGAAACCAGTCAAAAATGAGACTGTTCACAGAGGAGGGCATTTTTTTTTCAGAAATGGGTACAAAGAAAAATATGTTTATGTGAACTTTGTATTTAATGGGGAGTCCTATATTCATTCTGCAGCCTTTTGGCCTCCCCTCTCTTGTCTGAAGTTTGTTCAGTGCAGATAGGGTCTTTGAGAATTCTCATGGCATGGTTTCCCAGTATACCTGTCAGGGAAGCCAAGTCCTGTCTATATTGGTGTCTAGCTTGTAGCTTTGATAATAATTTGGGTGTTGGAGGCCCTATATTCAGACTTCCTTTTTTATAATAAGGCCTATGGGCAATGATAGATTATTTTATCCTACTTAATACATGGGAAATAGTAAATATGGTAGAGGAAGCTATTAAAGGTATAACTCAGTGAGCTGTGTCTGAGTTCTAAATGAGATCTGTCAAATTTGGCTTGCCACTGTACTCGACGCTGAATAGTAATATGACACTGTTCTTCATTATCTTGTCATGTTTCACGAATCTGTTTAGAGTCTTTACTGTGTTAAAAAAAAATGTCAAAACTGTAACCATCAAGCATGTACAAGTTATCAAAATGGAAGATGTTGATACCTGGCTGCATTTTCTTGTAGGAAAAACCACGTGACAGATGGCACAGAACGCCAACACAGAAATGTTGAAATGGTTCTGGGTGGGGTGCAGGATAGATTAGGAAAGATACACGGACAGAAGGGGAGAGGGGCGTCGTGGTCATTCTTTCCACTCGACGCTGGAGAAGGGTTTCCATGTCAGGGCTCTCCTCTCAACCCTCTTTTCGCCTTCAGATTTCATGTTGTAAAAAGGAGGAAAGACCAGCGATAAGCTCTGGAAATCAAAATTTAATGAGAACTCCATTCCTCCTAACAGATAGTAATCCTGCCATGTTAATGCCATGTCAACATGCTGTTTGCGTTCCATGATCATCTACTTTCTAACCTGAGGTTTCTCAATTGCTTCAACGAATGCTAATCATGAGAGTTTCCCCCGCAGGAATAAAAAAGAGAAAGGTTTTGGGACTCGGCAGAATCCTGCAGGGACGTGGAATCAAAGCCACTGCAGTGTGTCACCTCTTAGAGCATTGTAATCACTCCCAGGCTGCTTTCACAGTGTTAGTACATTAAGATGAGGAAGTGCACAATGGTCAGAGAAAGCCCACATGTCTAATTGAAGCCAGTGGCACAGAATGCGTAAGTCACGCCAAAACTCTTTTGGTTTCTGTTCCAGGATCTGTAACCAGGTGGCAGGGGAGGTGGTGGGGGAAGAGGAGGATGTTTGGGGAGGGTTAGCAGTTGCCTTCATTCTTTCACCATGGAAGCTTGAGCTGCCCCTGCAGCACTCGCCTAACTAGAATGTATACACATCAGCAGGACTGACTGACTACTTCATTAAATAGAGACACTGTACTCATTGGGGTCTCGGGGGTACTGCTGTTCCAATGTGGGATTTTAATGTTGTAATGTATTGCATCCTAATGTATTAAATTCATTTTGTTGTACTATATCGGTTGGCATTTTATTAAAATAAATTGTATTGTATCATATTTGTATGTTTTAAGAGAAAATAATATAAAATACAATACTTGTACTATTATATAGTGCAAAACCCACAAACCTCTGCCTCTGCCTCTTGAATTAATCCTTTGGTTGCTTGCACTGGGGAAGGGATGGAGGAAGGAAATCATCAATAAAGCTTTAAAAGTTCACGAAATTCTCCTGTTTGGTCTGCTGCCTTACAGTTTAAGTTACAGATAGCTGAGCAACACGGACGTGCCCTCACAAACACATCAATAAAACTACCTACAAAATTACGGTAGCTCTTCACGATAATACTATGATTTCTGTAAAAATTCGTTACAAGCCTATATCCCAAATCGTGTTTTTCCTTTCTAAGTACCTCAAACAGTCTGCAAAATTCTCAGGTTTTTGTAAAGCTGCTCTCACAAAAGGAAGAAAACTAGTTGGCCAGGGAAAAACCCTTGATACTGAAATCTAAAAATATAGGGTTCCGTTCTTCATTTTCCTCTGCGTTCTGACAAATGTCCATTGATCGTTAGCAATTCAATAAAGACGATGCAGTAGGTTAACCATAGAAGAGAAACCTAGCGAACAACATATGAATGAAACCTTATGGTTGAGTTTTGCTATTTCCCTCTATATGTGAAGTGTTGATGTGCATTTATCACAAAGGAATACAACTAATGAGTAATAACAGTTCCCTTTCTTTATTCACTAGATCAGGAAGCACCACATCTCCTGAGAAACCTCAGTGATCACACAGTGGCCATCAGCAGCTCTACCACATTAGACTGTCATGCTACTGGTGTCCCCGAGCCTCAGATAACCTGGTTTAAAAACAACCACAAAATACAGCAAGAACCCGGTAAGAGATTGTTTTCCTTGAATTCCCTCTTTCTCATCGTTCTCTTCTTCCCTTAACGCTCCTCTCAGTTCCTTTCTGTACATCTAGAACCACTTGGCAGTAGAGCTCTGGGTCACACTTATACTAACTTTTTTTTTAATGTTTATTTTATTTTTGAGAGAGAGACAATGCGAGTGGGGGAGGGGCAGAGAGAGAGGGAAACACAGAATCTGAATCAGGCTCCAGGTTCTGAGCTGTCAGCACAGAGCCCAAAGCAGGCCTTGAACCCATGAACTGTGAGATCATGACCTGAGCCAAAGTGGGACTCTGAACCAACTGAGCCACCCAGGCACCCCATCGCTTATATTAACTTCTAATTAGGAATATTAGAACCAGTTCTTTTTTGCACACCATATTCCTAACCCTGTAGGAATATGGTGCTTTAAATGGTGCATTCACAAAGAAATGGTAAGAGCCCCTTAGAAAAACGTGTCCGTTCAACTTAACAACAGAGAAAGTGAGGAGTTAGTTCCTTGGCTTGAGGTATGACAGAGCCTTGAACACCTGGTGTATATGAAGTTCAGAGTCATTTTGTAAGCTTTTTTTTTTTTAGTTTTTATTTTTGAGAGAGAGAGAGAGAGAGTGTATGAGAGACATCGTGAGCAGGGGAAGGTCAGACAGAGAGGGAGACACAGAATCGGAAACAGGCTCCAGACTCTGAGCTGGCAGCACAGAGCCCTACGCGGGGCTCGAACCCATGAACTGTGAGATCATGACCTGAGCCCAAGTCTATACCCAACTGATTGAGACACCCAGGTGCCCCTATAAGCTTTTTAGTTCACTAATTTTAATGATTTGGTAAAAAGAAGACTATTTTAAATGGTTGAATACTGGTTTAAAAAAATCTAATGGTCATGTCTTAATTTTCTTTCAATAAAAAATATATTTAAAAACAGACAAATCGGTAAGTATCAACACTATCTGTTGCCTGCCTCATAATTTTGTGGTTAAACAAGATGAAAAGGAACTTAGTTATAATTTTTACCTACTAATTCCATTTAAATGAAAAATAAAATTGCCGTTTATTTACAGTATCCCAACAAACTAGATCAAATGACTGGCAATGTGAGCCCTCTACTCAAAACATAATCTCCATTGGAGTTTGATGTTCAGAAAGGGGTTGTGGTAGGACATCTCCGGTTTTAAGGTATCTTAGAAAGGCCTTCCTCTAAGCCAGTCCCAAACTAACTACGTCCCGTCATTTTTCTCCAGAAGCACAGTAGGTCATTCGCTTCGTCATCCACACCAGCAGCTGATGACCTCCCCTTCGTCCTTCTCTAGTCTGTCACCAGGCTGGGCAGGCTATGCTTACGAAAGATGACTTATTTCTCAAGTTCTTCCTTCCCTCCACATTCCTACTGTCATTTCCTGGGTTCAGAGAACATCTCCTAACTGATCTCTCCACCTCTTTTTTCTCTCTTTGCGTCTATTTTCGACACAGCTGGATAAGAGGCAGCTGTGACCATGTCCCTCCCTACTTCAAGTCTTCACTGGCTCCCTAGTCCAAGACCAAGTTCAGGCATCTAACAGAGGAGGTCCTCAACAACTGACCCTCCCTACTTCTCCAACTCCATGCCCACCCTCCCCTGTTGAATCTTATATTTTAGTGATCTCCAGGCTCTTGTAGATCATTGGACTCATGATGCTGCTTCAACTCCCTCTGCTTCTTTCATTCTTCTGTCCCTGTTGCCTGGCGTACCTTCCCTTCATCTAATGCCTACCGGTCCTTTAAGACCCAAGTCAGGTGTTCTTCCTCCAGAAAGCCTTACTCAACTCCTGCAAAGAGGGGGCAGGTCCTCCAGGGGTCTTTATTATTTATGAGTGCTTCTCTTCTCTCTTACTGAGTTGTTCCGTGGTCATCAGCCCATCTATGGATTATCTATGTCTATTTCCACTGCTCTCTTATTGTGCTGTATCATCAGTTCATGCGTCCCTCTCACTACATGTTTTATCATCATATCACATTCATCCTGAGGACAGACAGTACATCTATGTCTATTTGTATCCTCTGTCTCTTTTTATCCTCAGAACCTGACATGGTGCTTGGCAATCGATAAAAGTTTCATGAGTGAATGAATGAATGAGTATTTTTCAGAAAATTTTATTCTGTCCTTAGCAAGATTCACCTGGTAGCACAAATGTCTGGGCTTAGGGGTGGTTGGGGAGACGATATCATAGAATTTTTAAAGCTAAAGGGACTTTTAGAGTATCTTTAGTCCCATGTGTAGAATAGAAAATTTAGACCCAATGAGGTCAAGTGATTTTCCCCCAAATGACACACTATTAAAAAAATTTTTTTTAACATTCATTTATTTTTGAGGGACACAGAGAGACATAGCACAAGTGGGGGAGGGGAAGAGAGAGAGAGAGAGAAGGAGACACAGAATTCGGAGAAGGCTCCAGGCTCTGAGATGTCAGCACAGAGCCTATGCAGGGCTCAAACTCACAAACCGTGAGATCATGACCCGAGCTGAAGTCGGACGCTTAATGAACTGAGCCACCCAGGCGTCCCAATCATGCACTATTAAGATAGGTTGTTTCATAGAAAACTAATCCCTTGGGGCATTCTACCAAAACAAAAGGATGAATGAATACATGAATAAATACATGTATTTATGTTGGGAAACAGTGCCAGGACTAGCCTCCCTTTAGAGATTCAGAGTTCACATTAGTGTATTAAAGACCCCAGGCAAACTGCTTTAAAGTATTCCCCCAACTAACTTGATCACCAAAAACATTTTACAAGATATTAATGTTGGGTGTTTCTTTGAAACATGTAAATTTGGCTGAAGTTCAGTTTTCATACTTTGGATGTGGGTTAAAGAATTAAAGTTGAACTGGGGCACCTGGGTGGCTCAGTTGGTTGAGTATCCAACTCTTGATTTCAGCTTAGGTCGTCATCTCATAGTTCGTGGGTTCAAGCCCCACAGCAGGCTCTGCCCTGACAGTGTGGCGCCTGCTTGGGATTCTCTGTCAACTCTCTCTGCCCCTCTCCTCTCAAAATAAATAAATAAACTTCAAAAAGAATTAGAGTTGAACCAATTTTAAAAGCTCATGAACATTCTGGGACTAGAGGGTAGACAAGGAAACGGTATACCAAGGCAGTTACTACAAATGGAGAAAGATGATGACGTGTGAGAGAGAGATTGCATCCTAGCATTGCCCTCATGGGTCAGAGAATTGGGGCAACTCACTTCTCCTTCTTCTCTGAGCCTCTGTTTCCTTATTGATAAAATTGGGAGAATATGACCACACAGGGATGTGCTAAGGTTTAAATCAATTAATATAACTAAGCTGGCCCATAGTTATGGCTGAGTAAACGCTACCTTCTGACCTACCTCACTTATATAGGAATTGGCCAATGAGTTATCAGAATTTGTTGGAAGGTGTCAGAAGAGTTAATTAATAACTCAGCTCAAAAGTCAAACAATT
This sequence comes from Cryptoprocta ferox, assembly GCA_028646485.1. Lineage (NCBI taxonomy): Eukaryota > Metazoa > Chordata > Mammalia > Carnivora > Eupleridae > Cryptoprocta > Cryptoprocta ferox. Next base: position 69,424,550 of record CM053574.1, read on the forward strand.
CTAAATCAAATAAAGATATCTTTCTCCTTTCTTTCTTTGATCTTCAGAGGGCCAAGAGAAGAATATCTAACAGGATATATAAAATACATAAAATCTTTAAAAATATTATTCTAATATGTTACTATTGGCATTTTTTTAGTTCAAGTGTACTAAGTCATCCATTTATTTCTCTTTATTCACTCCTTAAAACTACTATAGCCTTTTGGAAAGGAATCTCTTAATTTTCTGGAGATAAGCTCTTCATGCATATAGTGTTTGTAAAGTCTCATAGATGGAGATTTCCAATTTGAGGCAGCAAATTCAGCAGCCAATGCAGTTAGACACGTGACTATGACCCTTGTGTTTGTACATGCAGACATCTTCAAAAATACCAATTCTCTTGTGGTTATTTCTTTTCTTTTTTTTTTTTTTTTTTTACACACCTTTGGGTAAAGGTTAAAGGTAACCGAAGTGTCTTGACTCACTGGTTATTCCAAAGCTAAACTGGAAAAAACATCAAGAGCACAGCCAAGAAAAGACTGAAAACTAATCCACTTTATACTAAGCCTTTGGAAAGCTATACTGAGAATAAATTTTAAATAAAGCCTAAATAATAATGAGATATATAATGAAATATATAATTAGAAATATATATTTACAAATATAAAATATATAATAAAGGGGCACCTGGGTGGCTCAGTTCGTTAAGTGTAACAACTTCAGCTCAGATCCTGATCTCACCGTTTGTGGTTTGAGCCCCGCATTGGGCTCTGTGCTGACAGCCAGCTCAGAGCCTGGAGCCTGTCTTCGGATTCTGTGTGTGTCTGTCTCTCTCTTTGCCCTTTCCCCACTCACACTCTGTCTCTCTCTCTCTCTAAAACAAACATTAAAAAATTAAAATATACAATTAAATATATGTAACACAATATATAATTATAACTATAGCATTTACAAATATAAAACAGATAATTAAATATAAATACATAATGGTTTGAAATCAGTTAAGCTAATTATTTTGCATTTAAAAAGCCAGAAAATAGACTGCATGTCCTTTAAAGACTTGCGATACGTGACGACTCAAAAAACATTTATATACTGAGAGGGTTTCAGGGGTCTTGGGTCATTGATAGGATCTGGCCCATCATCACTGTCATTTGTTAAATGACAACGCACCCTAGTCCAAAGAAAATATGGGAGAGGAAGCAGGGCACACGTGAGAGCTCATGCTCAGGACGAGTGGCCATAAAATGCCTGCTGAAAGACCATAAAGGGAGAGTTTTCCTCCTCCCTCCTCATTTCCTTTCAGGAAACCCTTCAGTGGGGCACGGCTATTCTAGAGAAGAAATGCAGTTTCAAGAAAGCCTGACGAAAGCTGAGTAGTACTTTCTTGGGCCAAAGGGCATCTGCAGGAACGGAAGGCGTGCTAAGTACGCAGGCCCAGGAAAGCGTGTGCACAGGGAACCCTTAGCACCCTTTACCAGGGCAACCCCAAGGAGAAGAAGGCAGGCACCCAGCAAGCCACACATCCCCTGTCCATAAAGTGGCCTCCAGGCCAGGCCAGCTGCCGGCTTCCCAAGACCTTCCAGGGGGCACCCAGTTTCCATGACTCCCCACCCCTCCTGGAGGGTCTTTATTTCCCGGCCTGGGAACCCCAGAGGCTGCCTCCACTGGGCATCCTTCTTTCTCATCCCAGTACATCTGGACTCTTCCTTTCCTTCGATGTCTGGTTTATTTACAGTTCATGTCGCAGAATCGTTGTTCTCTAGTTTTATGTGTGCCTGTTTTTAAAACCTCTGAAGATAGAATCTCTTAATAGGTCTTCTTTATTAACTAAAAATGTCTTGAGCATTCACTGGGAACCAAGGCACTGTGTGACCTTGACAAATCCCTCGTTTGCTTTTTGCAACTGTCATCGGAGGTAGGTTCTGTTAGGCGATGCATTTGGCAGATCTAGTTTAAGTTCACAAGCGCTGACGAGGTGCCTGCTACTGTTCTGGGTGCATCACTAATGCTGATTCGTTTGCCCTTCAGAATAATCTTACGAGTCTTGCTAAATTACGATGCCTGTTTTACGAAGGATAGAATGGGGACATGGAGGCACAGAGAGGAGAAATAGCTGAGTCCAATTCATTGACCCTGTGCGTCGTGGTCAGAGGCTGGGACCAGACAGTCTCTAGAGCCTGCACCTTGCAGACCAAGCGTGTGGGGCTGACTGTGCATGCGTATCACTCCCAGGAACAAATAGACACCAGTTTTAATGACTCCATGGACATTAACATCATATTTTTAAAACAATACTTTCTCATTTCTAACCCTTAAAGCTTAAGCTCCCCAAAGACTATCGTTTATTTCTTAAATGTTAAAAATGTAAATCATACTAAAAATATTTAAAACTTTTTTTTTTCTAAAGCAGGCATGCCCACAGGGCGCCTGGCTAGATGGGTGAAACATGCAACTCTTGATCTCGGGGTTGTGGGTTCGAGCCCCACATTGGATATAGAGACTACTTAGAAATAAAATCTCAAGGGGCACCTGTGCGGCTCAGTCAGTTGAGTGTCCAACTTCGGCTCAGGTCATGATCTCATGGTTCTCAGGTTCAAGCCCCGCATTGGGCTCTGTACTGAGAGCTTAGGGCCTGGAGCCTGCTTTATGGATTCTGTGTCTCCCTCTCTCTCTCTCTGCCCCTCCCCTGTTCATGCTCTCTCTCTCTCTCTCAAAAATAAATAAAACAGTTAAAAATTTTTTAAAAATAATAAAATCTCAAACATTATAAAAGCAGTCATGCCCCATATCAAGTTAAAATTATTTTGAACCCAAATCCAGTTACTTTTAAGTTTTAAAAGGTTCAGAATTTATTCCATAGCAGCCCAGCACTCTTACTCATTCAACAAACGTTTAGAAGGCAATACTTCATGTCTAGTGCTGTGTACGCCCTGCCAATACAGCAGTGAATGAGAAAACTGAAATCCAAATAACCAGATCTCTAAAGTAATGAGTTTGCATAGGTGTTTAAATGAACACAACCTCTTTCAAGCCACAACCATGGATGTCCTAACTTCTGCACTGCATTCATGCCAGTTGGGCACCAAGGTTAACGAGTTTAAAAATGGAATAAGGTGAATTAATAAATGGCACATGTAGAAAATATGTCTCCATCACAGGACTACGATATCTTGAATGCATTAGTTAATTGAAAGAATACATCCTCTGTGCTTCAATTTTCCTACTTCAATGCCGTGCAAACAACAGATTCTCAATTATTCATTATTCATTGAATACACAGAATGGAAGAGAGAGAGAGGAAGGAAGAGAAGATGTACCAGAAGCATTAATACAGGAGAACTTCCAAATTAGAGCTGAGGAAAGAAGCCACTCAGAACTATTAGGAGAGAACTAATCTATGCAGAGTGTTGAAAGAGAAAGGTAGTCTGAGACATATTTACCTTGAAAAGACAGGTGAAGAGAGAATTGGTCAGCTAAAGTGAGTAGGATATCCAGGACCAGACAGGAAAGACAAATGCAATATGGAAGGACCAAAGGCAAGTAGGGATGAATCGTACTGGCCAGTGGCAGTTTTGAGTACAGTTTGCTTCTCAGGAGTATATACAGGCAGCAGAGCTCATCTAAGAAACATCCATTTCTGTTGGGTTGAAAATTTAAAGGGTTTGCCCCCAGCCTTGGGTCAATGGTGTAAAGTCACTTTGGAGAACATAGACCTCCTCCTCTTCATCACCTCTCCAGCCACCTTCTCAAGGGACCAGCAGTCCCCTTTCTACCTCACGCTCTTCCCAGATTCTCCACGAAGGACCTAAAAGTGTTCAAAGCTGTGACACAGCTGAGCAAGCACTACAGGTGAAGGCCATGGCACTGTAAGGATACCAGATGAGAGTGCGGAGCAGATCCAAAAGAAGGCTGGTCTAGTGTAGTTTTGCATCGATACAAGGGCAGACCACCACCTCCCAAGTGATTGTGCAGAGAAAATGGGATTTCTGAAAAAGTCATTCAAATGCTGGAAAAAGTAACCAACGTTCCTCTGAAAATATTTGAGAGGACAGAAAGCAATGCCGCTCTGAGATGTTTCTAGTAAAGCCTTTCCTAAACTGAGCAACCCGTCAGGTCAGCGAATTCTGGCTTAAATTACATTTCTATGACAGCAAAACGGTTCAGAATAGTTTAAGATTAGAGCACTGTGATGCAACAACAAAAAGTTTAGAAAGAATAAATTTGCTCTTACGTAGCCTGGGGCTGGAGGGGGAGAGAATCACTCTGACCTGCTGATTGACACTGCTTCCTGAATTGGATCTTGGTTCCAGACTATTTATCTAATGACCTGAAAGGGACATCTTTCCTGTCACCACTAGATCCCTGACACCAAATACAAGGTTTAGTTGTACGCCAGACAACAATATAAGCCTAGGAGGCCTTCTGAATATGTTGCAGAACCAAAACTCCGTTCTTTTCTAAGGATCAACTTCCATTTAGAAGGTGAGGAGAAAGGAGTGGAATTAAGGAAAGAGTACAGTGAGGTAACAGCGGGGAAAACCTCTCCTTGGTGGGCACTGCTGGAGTTCAGAGCTGCGAGCCCAAGCCCAGAGGAAAGAGGATCGCTGACTTTGATCACAGCCTGGACATGGCAAAGAAATGGAGACTGACACTTCGTGCAATTCTGCAAATGTTTGTTAATGTCTGGCTGGCTCAGTGAGACTATCCAGTACACATGTAGAGCTCTATGGTTTACACCCAGAAAAGTAAAATAACCCATGGATAGAGTCCCATTTTTGTACTGAAAGTTGCTAGAAGTTATTTATGGAGAATCAACCTTGACACGCAAATATAACTCTTTACTGAAATACTGTCCAGTTTATTTAGGTCTTGCACGTACGTACATATGTAGCTAATCATACCGTAACGCTTTGCCCAAAGAAAATTTCCTGGATGCACTTTCCAGTACAGCATCCTCATTCCCAGCCAGCCCAGAAAAGCCCTCCGGAAAGGTGTGAGAGCCAGGAAAGACCCAGCTGGAGGGACCACAGGGCAGGTAGCATCAACCCACTCATAAATAGCAGGGCTGCCTGCTGGGCATTTGAGTCTTTTGTGTCTTTTTGAAAGTCTCTTGATTTTCAAATGAAATGAAAAATTTAGACCATAAGAAATAAAAATGAACTTGAGAATGTGAGCATCACTTTAGAAAAAGCCTCCCCCCGCCTTTTTTTTTTTATTGTGGCAAAATGCACATAACATAAAATTTACCATTTAATTGTTAACGTGTACAATTCAGGAGCACTAAGCATATTCACAATGTTGTGCAACCATCGACACTATCTAGTTTCAGAACTTTCTCAGCAGCTCAAACAGAAACCTTATACCCATTAAAGCCTTTGACTGTGAATGACCCTCGTCTTTTGATTCTTCTGTGACCTCTTGCAATGCACGGAACTGGAGTTTGAGCATGGCCAAGATCAGCAGCCTGCCGGCCAGTGCTTGAGGGACCAGTAGCAGAGAAAAAGAACTGGGGAATGAAGAAAAACAAAGAGAAGAGAAATTGAGACATATGGGGGTGTGATGGGGGAAGAGAGAGGGCAGACTCTCCCAACAGTTCACCCCAGAGATCTCAGGACTGTACCCAAGTCACTAACCCCAAAACTAACAGCCACTGTCTGGGTGCTTAGAGTGGGAAGGGGTCTCCATCCCCAATCTACAGTTTGCTGCTTATACTGAAGACTGCCTGACTATCTACCTTAGATAATTTTACACCTCCATCTCTTAGCGGAATGATTAAATGAGGTTTTTCTATTTCATGTGTCCAGAATTTACTTTGGAAACCCCTCTTCCCCCCAAATACAAACTTGAAACAGTTTAACCCAGACCAACAACGACAGACAGCAAGGCAGCTGGGGAGTCCCGATCCAATTAAGGAAAATATGCAAACAAACAAATGTATTTGCAGATAACCTTGTCCATGAATTTGCCATTGCTTACATGACTGAATACAGTCAGACTGAAAAAGTTCGTTCCTCCTCCACCCCCTATTCAAGTAATGGCTTCATTTTTGCATTATTTCCTGCTAGTAAGGAGCTTTAAACAATTAGATTGTAAATTAGTTTAGCCATCTCATTCAACTTCGTCATAATTCAACCAGCCATCACTGAAAAATAAAATAAAGCACAGCAAACGTATATCATGTACCCCAACACACACACACACATATACACACACAAGCATTCTGTAGGGGGCCAGTCTTCTGATGGAATGGATTTTGGTTTAGTCTTTTTTTTAAGTTTTTTAAAAAATATTTATTTGGGGGACGGAGGGGCAGAGATCTGAAGCGGGCTCCGCGCTAACAGCAGAGAGGCTGATGCGGGGCTCAAACTCAAAGACAGTGAGATCATGACTTGAGTTCATGACTTGAGCCAAAGCTGGATGCTTAACTGACTGAGCCACCCAGGCGACCCTGGTTTAGCCTTTTATTGCTTTAATTCAAAATTATAAATTGTTGTGAAGTATAAATCTACTTTTCTTGCTTCAAAAATATTTCATCATTGTATGAGTAGTCAATATTAAAGTTTTGCAAATGGAGCCCCTGCGTGGCTCAGTCAGTTAAGCATCCAACTTTGAACTCATAGCTCGTTAGTTCAAACCCTGCATCAGGCTCTGTGCCAACAGCTCAGAGCCTGGAACCTGCTTCGGATTCTGTGTCTCCTTCTCTCTCTCTGCCCCTCTCCTGCTCACACATTCTCTCTCAAAAATAAATAAACATTAAAAAAAATTTAAAGTTTTGCAAATGTTGAAGTATTTGGAGATTGTGTGTGTGTGTGTGTGTGTGTGTAATATACCTTTTAAACTTCCATTCAGTGACTCTTTGAAGATGGTAAAGAGGCCCGTAATTTCATTTTTTTAAGTTTATTATTTATTTTGAGAGAGAGCAAGTGCGCACGAGTGGGGGAGGGGGAGAGAAAGGGAGAGAAGCAAGAGAGAATCCTAAGCAGGCTCTGCATTGTCAGCGTGAAGCCTGATGTGAGGCACAATCTCATGAACCCCGAGATCATGACCTGAGCCAAAATCAAGAGTCAGATACTTAACCAACTGAGCCAGCCAAGCACCCCCATAATTTCATTTTTTACAATCTTTGTTTATTTTTGAGAGACAGAGATAGAGCATGAGTGGGGGAGGTGCAGAGAGAAAGGCAGACACAGAATCCAAAGCAGGCTCCAGGCTCTGAGCTGTCAGCACAGAGCCTGACACGGGGCTCAAACCCACGTACCATGAAATCATGACCTGAGCTGAAGTCTAACACTTAAACCGACTGAGCCACCCAGGCACCACCCCCCCATAATTTCATTTTTAAAACCATTTTTTAATTATATAATATGTGAATACATTTTCATTGCAAAAGATCACCAAATACGGAAAGAGCATAAGCTATAAAAAATGTCCTTATGGAGAATTAACACATGTCGAGTATTTGGTTTGTATTTTGTCAACAACTTTACCGATTTTGCCTATGTATGTGCATATATACAAATTTAGGGCATACATATATGTGAAGCAAATAATAAATGGGATTCAGTCATTCATTCCATTCAACAGCTATTCACTGAAAGCAAACTCTGTGCCAGTGAGAGAGAGAGAGAGAGAGAGAGAGAGAAGCCAGCATCTCTAAGATAAATTTGAGTTGAGATTATGCTATGTGTTTTATGACTTGCTTTGATCACCCTGTATCTTGGAGGTCTTTCTGTGTCCACACATAATGTCCTGCTTCATTCTTTTTAGCAATCCATACCTTATACTATGGTATATATTCCCATAATTTAGTCTTCTGATAGAAAACACTTTCTAGACTTTAGCCTCTATGCAATGCAGTACTAATACTTTACTGGTCATAGAAACACTCCTTCACTATACACAGAATGGCCACTTTGGATGAATGGTTCTGCAGTATCAATGCATCCAACCTCATGGAGGGGCTGTGGGAAATCGGAACATGTCACAAGAATGTGTTGAAGCAGGAATGAGTGCGTGTGTGTGTTTCCATGCGCATGTATGGGTTTATAATTTACAGATATTAACTATACAACCTTAGCTATCAGCTATGTATAACTATGGACTTAGCACCTCTTGACACATTTTGTAAGTGCCTGAATCATCTTGAAATACTTCATTAGAACAACAGCAAAGTTCACAGTCGAAGGGCACGAGAATGCTTTTCATTTTTAAATGTTTAGAAATACATGTGTTTTCGGCACAGTTTCAAGGCGCTCACTTCAACTATAACCCCTTCACGTCAACAGGTTTACAATTTCTTGACAGCTTTTGGAAACTATTCTGTTAGCATACCCCAGTTTTGTTAAGTTAGCGAATGAAGCAATAGACATTGTCCCAAATGAAAGGACCTTTGTTTATCGCTTTTTCCTTATTCAATGGTTTCATGAAGAGGAATATTATACAGCATTTCCCCCAACTGTTCTCAATCTTAATCTTTTCCAAGAGCAAATAGTCTCACCAGGGATCACATTGCCCATCAGATCTCCTTTAGACCATGTGTTTGAAGCATCTCACAATTCTCTTCCAACTTAACACATTATCATAAGGCTGCTTTTCACTGTCTCAAATTATTTCACCCTTCATCAACTTTTTTTTTCTTACATCTGTAAATGCTTTGCCATGTGGCTTGACCTCAGGGTAAAATTCTCAACAGAGAGAGCCACAGTCACATGGTGACCATTCGAAAACACTGGAATCATTTGCCTTTTTAGTGCCATTTAATGAGCCCACCATCCTTCACTTCCCAAATTTGTCAGCCTTTGCAGCATACTAAACTTGGATCTCTCTTACCCACAGTTTTCCAAACCTCCGAAGTTTGACTGGATATATAAAATCTCCTCTGTGTTCTTTGTAGGAAGTCGGTCAGACATCCAGTCTCTAGTGTTCTTGGATCACTTTAGCCATCTTTAATCTTTGTTTTGGCTCTTCTGCTTATGTCAGATATAGCTCTTAGCTAATCAGTTCCTTTAAGAGGTATGAATCTAGGGGCACCTCGGTGGCTCAGTTGGTTAAGCGTCCGACTTCAGCTCAGGTCATGATCTCACCCGTTTGTGGGTTCAAGTCCCACATCAGGCTCTGTGCTGACAGCTCAGAGCCTCGGAGCCTGCTTCAGATTCTGTGTCTCCCTCTCTCTCTGCCCCTCCCCCTCCCTCCCTCTCACTCACTCGCTCTCAAAAATAAATAAACATTTAAAAAATAGGCATCAATCTAAAGGTATGATTTACCATGTACCTACAACTGTATACATCATCATCCTCATAGCTACTGTTTATCAGAAATATATCATGTGCTAATTTCAAAGAAATTTTCATTTCGTTGGAGAGCCAACACTATCATAACAAAATTTACTTTTTAAAAATTTTTTAAAGTTTATTTACTTATTTTTTAGTATTCTCTACACCCTATGTGGGGCATGAACTCAACCTCAGGATCAAGAGTTGCATGCTCTTCCGACTGAGCCAGCCAAGTGCCCCCAAAATTTACTTTTTATTTTATTAAGCCTAACATCTATTAATTTCCTATTCCATGAGCCAGACATTTTGTCATATGCTAGAGAAAATGAAAATGAGCAAAACTTAATCCTTACCTTTGAAAAACGTACACATAATAGGTGCAAGTCGATTTGTAAGTATGTAATGTGAATGATATAAAATTCCATGAGGTACAAATTAGCACCCCTGATTGAAGTGATCCAAGGGGGCTTCGTGGAGGAGGTGTCATCTGACTAGGACTTTGGTGGTTGAAGAAGAGAGTTTTGATTATGATGATTAATTTGGCCAAATTGGATGGACATGTTCTCTAAGTCAGAAGTTCAGATGCTTAGCTGAGCAACAAAACAGGAGTCACTGATCAGACTAGCAGGCCAATGCAGGAAACAATACGTCAGATTTTTGTTTAAGGATCAGGAGAAAAACACATGGTATGCATTACTTGAGTCAAACAGGCTAATTTAAAAGATCTACAGATTGATTTACTCAATGATGAATTGGATTAAAGTTCTATTTCCTGCCCTTCCCTGGACAATGTGCTGCTTATATATAAAATGCCAAGATCGTCCTTCACCTTATGATATCAAGGAAAGAAATAAAATTAATTATAAATCCCTTGAAAATACAAAAAACTGAAGAGGTTGTATATATATATATATATGTGTGTGTGTATATATACATATGTATATATGTGTGTGTTTATAAATATATATATTTTTTATTTTGAGAGAGACATGGGAGGAGCAGAGAGGGAGAAAGAGGGAGAGGGAGAAAGAGAGAGAATCCCAAGCAGGCTCCATGCTGTCAGCACAGAGCCCGATGCGGGGCTCAAACTCCCAAACTGTGAGATCATGATGTGAGCCCTAATCAAGAGTTATAGGCTCAACTTATTGAGCTACCCAAGCACCCCGGGTTGTACATATGTTTAAATTTTAGACTGCATCCCATGGATAAATATATAGACCAGCATCGTCACAAACTCTGATCCTAAACCCCTGTCAGCAGCCAACACAGTAGCTGCTTCACGTCCCTACCTTGGGTGCCGTCACCAGATTTCCTTGGAGTTCAGGTCCCTGCAAAAACAAGTCCATGTAAAATTTTACTTGAGCCTTTGAGGTTAATTGTTTAGCAGACCTATGAAACTACCTGAGTTTACATGTCTAAGCTCTAAGATCTAAAGCTCTTTGAATCTTAAGATAATAAAATTAACTGACATACAGCTTTACAGACTGCGGAGAGTTGGTTATGTAGGTCGTAAGTCAATACCACCACACATGGACTCAGCGTTTACTACCTTCCTCAGCTTCATAATATTCAGCAAACGCTGCAGAGTTCGCTCCTTTCCTCACCCCCTCAATTCCATTTTCCATGGTCTTGGTTTATTTGCCCGTTTCCTCAATTACTGAGTGTCTTCTCTCTGTGGGCATAGTGCTAGACACTGAGGGCTCAGTAATGAATAAGGCAGTAGAGTAGGCACATAAGAAAGTCAGTAAATTTACCACAAAATGTTAAGTGTCGGAGTAGAGGCATGTGCAAGGTGATGACAGAGTAACAGAGAAGGGGCCCAAGAGCATCAGAAGATGCTTTCCAGAGCATCTTGGTTAGCGTTGAGCTAAATACTAGTAAATGAATGCTAACTGTGGTGTCTGGGCGGCTCAGTTGGTTAAGTGTCTTATTCTTGATCTTGGCTCAGGTCATGGTCTCATGATTCGTGAGATTGAGCTCCACATCAGGCTCTCACTGACAGCACGGAACCTGCTTGAGCTTCTCTCTCTCCTCTCTCTACCCCTCCCCTTGCTCTCGCTCTTAGTCTCTCTCTCTCAAAATAAACAAATAATCTTTAAAAAAAATTTTTAAAAATGCTAATCAAATGCCAGGTCAAGAAAGTACCATGCAAAGTCATGGCGGCTTATCATGAACTGCTAACAGATCAGTGTGGCTCATACCAAGGATACACTTAGAGACTTAGCAGGGTCAGAAGCTGGAAAAAAAAAAAATAGGCAGGATCCAGATCATGGAGGTCTTTGACTCATTAAATAGAATAGTGTCATCCCACGTACATCCTCTAAGTCAAAGCTGTGTCTAATCTCTGCAGCATACACATTTCTATCAGCCCTCATAGCAAATTTATGTAAATTGATTTGGTTGCCACCATTTAGAAATCATAAGCTTTAACTTGAAAAATCCAGATTTCTGTCTTCTCTTTAAACCTTCAAAGACAACACTGGACTCAAATCCCCAAATTCCAATCGGTTGGAGCTAAGTTATTGCTTCCACCTCTAGATGGGAGACAGGCCTTCAGCGTTCCACACACACACCCCGTCTCCCATGATCTCATCCCCAACTCATTTCTGTTATGTGCCCTGCCCCTGAAGACATCCACTCTTGCAAATCCTACTCTGTGCCCTGTTGGTCCAATATGATACAGCTTCTCTCAGTAAAGGGAGATAAATCATGTTTTGACAGGAATTATTATTTTTAGTGGTCAGGAATTACTTAGATAATCCCTCTAGAAGCAAGCAGGCCTACAATTAAATGATCTTATCTCAACAACACCAAGTAGAACATCATGTTTCTAAGTGAGTTCTACATGTTCTAATGATTCACACCCAAAGGGGAAAAAGAAAATTCATATACAGTGACTCTTGAAAGAACCCCATACCATTTTGCATCACAGCAAAATTACAACATATCTAGGAAAAAGTATACCTGAAAAGTAAGATATTTAAAGAGAAAATCATAGAAATATCAACTGACCTAAAAAAATCTCGAAACAACCCAAAGATATTAGGTATTCTTGGATGGGAATATTTATTGTCAGTGGAACCTTTTTGGAGCCATTTTTGTAGGTCAAAAATATTGGCAATTTCATGTGTTTCAACCTCAAAATAAATATGCAAATTTTCCCCAAAATTATGACATAAATTCAATGGAATTCCTGTCCACATCCCAACAGCATTTCTCACAGAATTTGACTAGCTAAAACTGAAATCCATATGGACATATACAGGGCCCAGATAATTATGAAGTAGAAGGGGTTGTACTGTAGCAAATATCAAGATGCATGTTATCAAACAGTCATAACTTGTGTGCATAAATGGGTCACTGTGAACTAATAGAGAACCTACAAACAGAAACACAAATATATGGAAACTTAGTATCTGACAGAACTGTCAGCATAACTCAATGGGAGAAGAATAGATTATTCAGTAAATGCTGCTGGAGTAACTGGCTATTTATGCAGTAAAAATTAGATTCTTAAGTCACACCGCACACATACCACTCCCCAAAAGAAAATCCAGATGGATTAACCACCTAAATGAAAAATGGCAAATCTCTAAGTAAATCTTATCAAAAGATTTTTTTAGAAGAAAGTATATAAGGGAAATGCTTTATATCAGAGTAGGAAACCATATTTTTAAAACAAGCAACAAGAGGCACCTGGGTGGCTCAGTTGGTTGACCGTCCAACTTTGGCTCAGGTCATGATCTAATGGTTCATGAGTTCGAGCCCCGTGTTGGGCTCTATGCTGACAGCTCAGAGCCTGGAGCCTGCTTCAGATTCTGTGTCTCTCTCTCTGTCCCTCCGCTGCTCACAGTCTCTGTCTCTCAAAATAAATATAATAAAACAAGCAGCAAAAAGGATAATGTAGAATATTAATAAATTTGACTACATTAGAATTATAAAAGCTTTTGTATTAAAAATTCACCAAACACAAAGTTTAAAAGACTGTTCGTAGAATGTTGGGGGGAACTTGCAGCATATTTAACCAATAAAGGATTAGTACCGAAAACAGAGAACCCCAAATCACTGCAAAAAAGACAAATAGGCTAATAGAAAAATGGGGGGAGGCCATGAAGAGGTAATTCACAGGAAAAGAAGCCTTCATGAACAACAAAAATGGAAAAAGGTGTTTCACCTAACTGGTAGTCAGAGAAACATGGGTTAACATCACAGCGAGATGCTATCTCAGACTCATCATTTTGCCATCAATTAAAACATCTGGTAGCACCAAATTATTTAGAATTTTTAAAGCTGCAAAACAATATTACATATTCTACGATGGTATATACCTATGTGGAAAAAAACACAAAAGCATACATGAGAATGATAACACACCAACTTCAGGATAGCGATACCTCTGGAGAGAGAAAGAAGGGGATAAAGGATCTATGAATTTTATTCATATAACAGAGAGAGGGGAGGGGTCCAGAGCAAATATGGCCAAAAGTTGACATCTGACTATCTTCATGGTGAGTACATGGGTTCTATTTTTCTTGCACTTTTAAATGTTTGAAACCAATCACAATGAAAAAGTTAAAAGAAAGCCCTTTGCGGAAGGTGAACTCCTCAGTAGAATAAACAGCGCCTGTATCGTAGAGACCAGGTCAGGTAAAGTGAGTTAGCGACAAGGTAAGACATTGAAGAAACTAGGGGACACAACTACGAATAAGTACGGGCAGATTTGAGCGATGAGGAAGAATAATAAGGGTAGTAACTGGGTAGTAACCGCTGCCATGAATGGCTGTTGCCCTTGACGACCCACTCTCCAGCCATGCTTTTACTTCCCGTGACTCCCACAGGTGCTGTATCTTCCCCTTTCCAGAACTTTCAGTTAGGTTATCTCAATTGGTCCTCATGGCAGCATCATAAAATAGGCAAAGCAGGTATTATTCTCATCATACAGATGGGGAAACACACCCAAAGGCCAAGGTTGGGAGCTGAGTCTCATGCTTTCCCCCATTTCCTGGGCTTAGATGATCAGAACCATCTTGTGCTCGTCTCTGTCCATTCCTGCATCCAGGAGGGAGCAACTTGTGTAGGTTGTTTCTACCAGGTGTCTGTTTGCATTTCTTCCTCGCTGCTTCCTTTCCCACCACCCAGATTTGGGTCCTCAGTGCTCCTGTCTGTATTACAGCTGGTGAGCTGGACTCCAGATGCCCCTTTTCCCGCACTACAGCCTACGCTGTATCCTCCTTCTAGACTAAATTTCCTCACACATCGCTTTCCTTGGGTCATTTCCCTGCTCAAAGATCACCGTGAGCCCCTCTTTCCTTCTACACTGCAATGGAAACTTCTTGGCCAGGGTTTCAAACTCTCCTCACTCTGCACTCACCTTTTCTAGTCGACTACTCCAAACGGGTGCTTTGAAAATAAGAATGGCTTACAAGTCATCTCTCAAATCAGCAAAGGTTTGTGTTCTGTATTTTTTTTTTTAGATGATCCTGCCCATTCCTGGCAGGAGAGACATAAAATAGTCTCTTTTCCTCTGCTGGTAGACACGTTAATGGTTATAATCTTTTTGGAAGGCAACATGGTTATAAGAATCATGAGCTTTTGACCTAACACATCTGTTTCTGAAAACATATCCTAAGAAAATAATCTGAAATATAGGGTAATCTTTATGCCTAAAGATGTGAGCTGTACAGTTATTTATAGTCAAGGGCAATTAGATATAACCGTCCAGTGGCTTTTTTCGGCACTTAGAACAAAACCCTAAATCCTTACCATTCATGATCAGGCCCTGCTAACCTCCTCTCTCCTGCTTGCTAACTGAAGTCTACAGTGGTCTTTTCGCTGTCCCTGAAACTCATTCCTGCCCCAGGGACTTTAGAGTTGCTCCTCCCTATACGCCTCAAATGCCCTTTCCAGGTCCTCAAATGGCTCATTTTCCCCCATCTTTCAGGTCTCTGCTCAGATATCATCCCCCAGAGAGCTTTCCCTAAATCCCTCCATAACCCATGGTCCCCTCCACCTGGGTTAGTTGCTATACAGACTTTATTGTCACTCAAAATTACTTATTTGTCATTCTCCAAAACTACAATTCAAGCCCTTTGTAGGCAAGGATTCATTTGTCTTGCTTATTACGATATCACCAGATCTAGAAGCATGGCTAGTATATGGTAGGGGCTCAAAAATATCACACGAATGAAAGAACGGTTGTTAAAAAGTCCACTTTAAGAAGAATGAAGGGAAACTATCTGGGAGGAAAGATGGTAGGTTTGTTTTACATTTTCTTTAGGCTTTCCAGTATTTCTCAAGTTTTCTATCTTGGGTGTCTTTTGTAATCAGGGGGAATAGAAACTATTTAAACTTAACAAAATATAGCCGATAGTCTGGCCAGGGCCATTTTTATCAGTGTTGCAGAACAAGCATTCAATACACATTCATTTCAGCGGCATGGCTATTCTCTGGCCGGCCTTCTCCCCGTGCCTCTGATAATCCCTTTTTTTTTTTAATGTTTATTTATTTCTGAGAGAGTGACAGAGCATGAGCAGGGAAGGAGCAGAGACAGAGGAAGACACCGTCTGAAGCAGCCTCCAGGCTCTGAACTGTCAGCCCAGAGCCCGATGTGGGGCCCGAACCCATGAACCATGAGATCATGACCTGGGCCATAGTCAGATGCCTAATTGACTGAGCCACCCAGTGCCCCTCTGATAATCCTTTAAACCTTAGCTCAAGGCCCAGTTCCTCCATGATGCCTTCCGGTGTATTCCGGTTCTCCTTAGTCTCCCTACCACCCCAGACTTCGCATTTAATTGGGGACACTATGCTACATGTACTCATTCTCATTCATGAAACACTTCCTGTTTGCTGATGTGTGTGTGTGTGCGTGTGGAGTGAGGGGTGGGGGAGGGACAATACATGTGTGTTTGGTAGGGGTTCATTTTCCCTCCGCAGCAGGAAACATGACTTCGCCTCCCCTCCCCCACCAAAGTCTTTAATACAGACTAATAGAGTAAGTACTCAATAAATACTTGGTGATAGTCCTTAGTGTCGAAGCTACTGGATCTTCCAGCTGGGCTCTGAAAATGGTGCTCCTTCCATTCCGTGATGCTCTGGGGTAACACATCTGCTCGTATTTACTGAGCCCTGCGCTTGCCACTCATGTTGTCACGTACCTGGTGGGAATCGCTTGCCTTTTCGCCATAAGGTAGAAGGAGCTGAAACAGGAGGCTTGATAAGTAGGCTGCCTAAAGTGACAAAGCGCGAAGCAGTAACGCCTAGATTAAGACACAGCCCAAGCTCTTCCCCACTCCGGCAGGTGAAGCAGGACTCCCTTTGACCCCCGAGCCCCAGATGTGTGTCAGCCCGACTGTGCGCTCTTGGTCAAGTTACTTAACCTCACCAGGTCTGTCTCCACATTTGTAAAAGGGAGACACGAAGCCCCGACGGGCTGGTTGTACGTGTCAGGATGCAAAGCGTCAGCACTGAGTAAATGGCGTTGTCATTAGATGTGCTGCCCCCTTGACGTTCGCTCTTGAAAGCTGGGAGTGGCAGCCCCATCTCCTTTCTCTCTGCCTGGGTCAGATTTACATCTCCAGAACTGGGGATACGACCTCTGCCGCGTGGTGAAGGTGCTCTTAAAAAGCCTGGACCCAGAAAAAACAAACAGGCAGCCAGGCCCAAGGTTACTGAGAGCTCGGATTTCCTCGTCTGAATGCATAATTAGAGGAAAGGGGTTGTATTACAGAAGTAGCTGTTTTTGTTTGTCACCCAGGCCCACTAATGTAAACATCTCTCACTCCTCAGGAATTATTTTAGGACCAGGAAGCAGCACGCTGTTTCTTGAAAGAGTCACAGAAGACGATGAAGGTGTCTATCACTGCAAAGCTACCAACCAGAAGGGGTCTGTGGAAAGTTCGGCGTATCTCACTGTTCAAGGTAAACAGCGGCTTCAGAAAGCAACAAGAAACAGTTCAGACATCTATTTCCCTGTTTAACTTTCCACCTCCGGGTCTCCCGCTGCTGCCCAAGCCTGTTCCTTTCCCTGACCTCCACACCCCTCCCCTGTCGCTCTGGGAAGGGACCTGCTGGGCAGCCTGGCAAGGCAGAAGGGGAAGACCCCGGGCCGGCCGCCCTTGAGAGCCCCCATCTGAACATGGTCTCTGCAGGGAGGTAGTTTCCAGAAGAGAGGAAAGCCAGCCGCCACACAAGGACGGCACTGACCCATAGAGTGACCGTGGTGGCCACACTTGTGACAGAGAAACCCAAGAAGGAAGAGGGGCGTAGATAGAGGGAAAAGCCCACATGTTGGAAACGAGTTAGTTCTTTTTCCCTTTCTAATTCCCGTGAGCTAGACCTCCATACGCTGCTCTTCTGAATGTTTTCGTAAGCTGGTTTTTTTTAACATGAAGGAGGCTGCAAAATATTATCGGGGAGAAGCAACACATAAAAAACAGACCACATTTGAGAAAAATATTCCAAGTGCTTCCTCTTTGGAGGCCTCAGATAGTTTGCTGAGCAGCAAAATCCAAAGCGGCCTAATTCTACTCGGGGCTGTGGCCATGTGGCTCCCATTTGGAAGCCAGTTTAGACGGCAAGTTCAGTCCTCTGATGCCAGGAGTCATGCAACACGTAACAGTTTACAGCATCATAAAATATCAAATTGACACCTCCTTAGATGTAAATATCTCTGGCCCACTGAGTTTTTACATGAAAAGATGCGGTTTGTTCGGTAGGCTGTTTCCAGCGGGTCCCCGGGAGACTTCAGAATATGGAAGTGTTCCTGGCAGAGGAGCGGAGAAATACATCAGTTCTTCCGCCCTGGAAACTTACATCGCTTAAAGATTGTAATTCTGAGAATTGAGACTCCTTTAAAACAGAGTATCATCCCCATTCTTTTAGGAGGAGAGGATTTTATTTATTTTAATTTTTTTAAGTTTATTTTATGTATTTTGAGAGAGAATGAGAAAGTGAGCATGAGTGGGAAGGGGCAGAGAGAGAGAGAGAGAGAAAGAAAATCCCACAAGCACGCTTCATGCTATCAGCCCTGAGCCTGACTCAGGGCTTGAACCCATGAACCATGGGATCATGACCTGAGCCGAAATCAAGAGTCCAATGCTTAAATGGCTGAGCCACCCAGGTGCCCCAATGAGTAGATGATTTTAGGCAGTCTCCTGAAAAATCCAAAAAGTGTGCTCCCACAACTCTATACTTTCAAAAAAAAGTGGAGGGTAGCATTCCCCAAATACTTACAGTCATGGTCCTGTTTCTCTCCCAAATAATCCTCATCTCAAAGTATTCTTTCAACTCGTCTGCTTATACCTGGAGAGAACACCTCCCTTTTTGAAGGACTGTTCATTTACTTTTTAAAAAAATTTTTTTAACGTTTATTTATCATTGAGAGACAGAGAGAGACAGAGCATGATCATGGGAGGGGCAGAGAGAGAGGGAGACACAGAATCCAAAGCAGGCTTCAGGCTCTGAGCTGTCAGCACAGAGCCCAACGTGGAGCTCGAACCCACAAACCGTGAGATCATGACTTGAGCTGAAGTCGGACGCTTAACCGACTGAGCCCCCCAGGAGCCCTTGTTCATTTACTTTTAAACAAGGACTCCGGATGTGGCCCTCAGGGGAGTAGCTGCATTGGGCCAGGGAGGGCTGCAGATCTGGGAGAGGGGTGGCCGCAGACAAGGAGGTACCCGACCCTTGGTCCAGAAGGCATTTCCCCCCAACCCCTCTGGTGACAATGGAGCAGTTATGAAGTCCGGACAGGAGTGAAATGGCTGACCTTAACCTTGCAGCCAGGTAATGGCAGATGTGCATGAGTGCTAGGTTCTTCTCACATCCACTCCAGCTCCATCCCCGCCTTCCTGCATGCTATCCCCACTCTCCTGTATCAGGGACTGGGGTTCAGCATCTGACCCAACGGCCAGGCAGCTGATGGCTTGGGAGAAAGCCCTTGCCCAAGACAGGGATATTTACACAAGTTTACAGGTCTCCACAAAGACTTTCCTTCCTTTCCCTTCTTTGCCTTTTCTGCCAGGATCTTCTGGGTTTCCTAGAAGCCACATCATTCATGACATCAGTGCGTTTCTTCTGCCCCCAGTCATGACTGCCCCCCTTCCGTTTGCCATAAGTCTACCCTCTGGGAGTCGTCTCTCTTTCTGGGATGCATTTTCTGTCCCCAGGCAGAGCCATGGCACCGTGGAGGCTCCCAGGCTGGCCTGGAGCCACACTCTGGCCATCGGAGAGCCTGACTCACATGAACTGCTAAGGGTGGCCCCACAAGAATGCAGCCCAGAATGTCTTTTGTCCAGGTGCCCTCCTCATTTCAGCCTAATGCTCCTTGTCCTCTGTGTCCAGTTTAGATTAGATCCTCCAGGATGAACATCTGACTCAGATACTCGTTCTCTCCCCTGCCCTCGCCCACCATGTTCTTGAGTCTTTCAATCAGTACTTCTTGCATTCTGCCTTGTATTGTTATTTAGGCATCGATAGGCCTCTCTCCCTACTGAACTGTAAATGTCGTGAGGCAGGAATGGTGTCTGGCATAACTTTGTACCCCACGCCCATGCCCGGCACTTTGCAGGAGACTGTTCCTTCAGTACCTTTGTGTGCAGAAACTGCTAGACAACGGGCGCACCTAATCCCATGAGCTTCATAAGAATCCAGAGAAGTAACCAGTATTATCTTCAGTCTACAGATGGGAAGATGGACACTCCAAAGGATTAAGTTATTTGCCCTAAGTCACACGACACACACGTGGTGAGGCTGACTGTGGCCCATGTCCCGTAACTGCAAAACGTTGCCACCCTACCTCCGTTCTTCTGATCCCCGAAGTGCTGTGGGGACTTGTCCTCGAGGCAGTAGCCTAAAATTGAGCTCTTAGACTTTTTCCGTTACGTCCTGTTATTTGGATTTCTCTCTACCTGGTTCTAATTTCCTACAGTTATTCTGTTTCCCACTACATGCTTCTCTGAAAAGTCAGACAGCGTTAAGAACGCGGCTGCCACTGATCATTTCTACACGCTTCCATCAGCCTGGATCATTTGCTTCTGAGGAAAAGGGAGACAGTTCTCGCTTCAGTTGCCCACATGAGCTGCTGCTGCGGATGTCCCAACGCTGTCATTTCCCAACATCATCTCTCAGCCTCCCAAACAGCCCACCTACTTCTCTCTCCTTCAATCCTCTTCCAATTCTAGAGGATCTTTTTTAATTTTTTTTTAATATGTATTTATTTTTGAGAGAGAGAGAGAGGAAGTGAGCGGGGAGGGGCAGAGAGAGAGGGAGACAGAGAATCTGAAGCAGGCTCTGTGCTGACAGCAGTCAGCCCGATGTGGGGCTTGAACTCACGAACCGTGAGCTCATGACCTGAGCCAAAGTCGGATACTCAACCGACTGAGCCACCCAGGCGCCTCTACAGTGATCTTTCGAAATGACTAATCTTAGGACAGATTACTCCCCTGCTGCAAACATGTAGCGATTCCTGGTCGCCTGTTATACTCACCCAGGAACACAGGGTCCTCCCTGGCCTCCTTCTGCAGCTTCATGGCTTATCCCTCCCTTCTGTCACACCTGCGCTCTCCAGCTGCATGCCTGCCCATAACCCCCTGAATACATGATGTCCCTCATCTTCTGCCCATACACCGCACCTTCCTTTAGTCTCCAGAGCCTTCCTTCCCACCTCATTCTCCCCCCGGACACCCCTACTCATCCTGACAGTTCAAGTTTGCTCTTGCTGCGGGTGTAGAGGAAGGGACCTCCTGCCTTACCATCACTTCCCCCTCTGTGCTCCCAGAGCACTTGACGTGTACCTTTCATGCAATGCTTCCCACGGCGTATGATTCACTCCTCTTCCCAAAGCATTTGATAAGTGTGTTTGTGGATTGATCTACTTAGAAAACCACCACTGAATGTCTGAAAAAAAAAAAGACATACGTCAATATATTGCTTAGGGCAGCAGAGATAAGCCAAATTCAATCCACTGGCAACCCAACAATGTAGTTATGCGCCCAGGATGGTGCCGCATAGGGAAGTGGAAGCCATGTCCCCAAGCCTCAGTGTGATTTGAAAACCTGGCTGGAAGGAGATGAAGGTGCACATGGAAACGATTAGAACCAGATCAATAGGCACTTTGAGCTCCTCCCCAGGGTGAAGGAGGAACACTAGTTTGTATCAAGCAAACCACCCAGTGCTGCTGCTAAGAGCCCAGGGAGTTCACAGAGGCAAGAAAGGACACGAGTAGTGAACTGAGGTCTAAAGGAAGCCTCGTGGGATGTTGGGTTCGCAAGATGAGCGGGACAGTGAGCTATGAGACAACAGTGGGCCTCCTCCATCATGTCCCTTGGCAACAACCAAGTCTAGGTGATTTTAAATAGTTCCTGTTGGCTAGCCCACTGCGTTTTCTGAGGAGCTGGTACTTTGGATTCGGGACCTCTTTTCCCTCATGTAGCATTAATCCTCAGTAGCACCTGGGGAAATGATAACATGTGCAAGGAGGCGGCAGACTTTATGTACATGGCTCTTTCTTTTCACTCGTTACTGTCCCCAGCTGCCATGCTTTTTGGGTTCTCGTGTCTGCTTTTCATGTTTCTCTGCCTTCGTCCTTGCTCTCTTTTGTAAACCCCCCCTCCCAGCCCCTGCTCTCGGAGTGACAGCTATATCCCACCTCTCCACTTAAAAATGGGTGACCTGATCTGCAGTCGTCAGACTACCTGAAATTCTGTACCCATTTAGTAATATAAGAGGGACCATATCCTAATAGGGTAATGATAAAGCAGTGTAAGGAAATGAGGATGTTTAGTCTAAAAACTAAGGGGTGATATTATTGTTTTCCTCAACTATTTAACAAGCTTCAGACCGGGGAGACATTCTAACTCCTTCTTTGATACACCAGAAAAGATTCCTGAGACCTAGGAAGAGAGATGGTGGGGACGTGTCAGGAGGCAGATTTCAGCTCCGTACATAATTTGAGATAAGAAGATTTCTAAAAAAGTAGGTGTTATGTGGATCTTGTTAATTAGATGCAGTATCTTGAATGGAAGTTCTTGAGGCTTGCCGAATAAAAAATTGACCCTCGGATATTCTTCAGAACAGCTTGATGCAGTACCTGCTTCATAATTGAATCCCTGAAATTAGATTCTGGCTCTCTGGTGGCTGTGAAACATTCCCCAGCTTCAGACTTGATTTCCTAAAATATGCATATAGACCCTGCACGCTGACCATCTTGTCAGGTGGAGTTTAGGAAATGAAACCAAGCAAATGAGTTGTGTCTGCGGCTGTGTTTAACAGATTTAAAGAGGTTCACGAATTAGCCAGGAAGGAAACTGTCTGCTCTTTTTATTTCCCTTGAAAAAGGATTCTTATACTCATAGATAAAACAATGTGTTATTTTTGTATCTGAAAAGGATGAGTGGACTGTGGAGTCAAACTCACTTCTTTAAATAATCCCAGGTCTTGTTTGGTTTGGACGGTGCATGAGCACACGTGGACCTCTCAAAGGGGAAGTTCTAACATTAAAAACAACAACACAAAACTGTTAGGAACCAAAATAATTTCTGACATTGACCTAGCACTCGGTAGCCCGTGGGACTCCGTGGGGCTGTTTCAACGAAAGCGCGGCATATTGTCACCCAAGGACTTAAGATAAACTGTACTTAATCGTTATTGCAAGTAAGAACCACACTATATATGTAAATACATTCTGATGACAGATTTAAGCCTTGCTCTTGAGATACTGTGTCAATAGCATTTATAATTACACAGGAGAAAATTTCACGGTAAACATCCTTTCAGGGATGACGGATGGATAGGGAAATCACGGAAGGCACCAAAGGACTGCCTCAGGGTCCAGCAGTCTAAATGGAATGGCATTAGAGGTGAGATGTGTAAATGTTATGCCATAATAATTGCACATTAACACATTTCAGGAAAGGACCCACACAGCAGGAAACATACGCTGTGTTCCTTAATAAATTCTGAGAGTAAAGAATAGGAAAAGCTCAAAATTATCTCAGGCATGCAACCCTGCCTTTTCTCCCTTTTGGCCAGGCCAGCTCTCAGGTTTCATTTCTTTTTGACACTCCGCTGAGGCTGGATGGCCCTCTGGTTTGGCTCCTCTCTTCCTGAATCCTGCCCCAAATTCACTCCCCGCCGGCCATCCTGGCACTAGGAAGGAGGTGATAAACTCATTCACATGAAGATGTTGGTGACTGATGTTACTGCTTTCCTGGGTGTTGGCCATTCAGAAGGGTTCCCAAGGAGGGACCGGTGCCGGCCATGGAGAGATGAGCTCCCTACTCACTGATTTCCCCCAGGAGGGCCAGAGGATGGGGTATGCATGCCTTCATACTTCGAGTCTAAACAATGACATCAGGCTGGCCTTGATCAAGAATTCAAAAAATGGTGATGGAATGCAGTTATAAGATCTTCTGCTCATTGAACATGCATTCGTCTAGTTAACTTTGGGGACAACCCAGTGGGGATTTTTTTTCCCCATCGGCGGGCAAGAATCTGAAGCACAGAAAGATTTAGTACTTGGTTCTGGGTTACAGGGCAAGGAGGGGTGGAGCTGAGGACTGGGTGTGCGGAGCAGAACCATTCGGCTCTGGCTGGAAGGCAGGAGAGGACCCCCTCTGACACTGGGTCTTCACTGCTCCTGAGCTGTGTGCCCTTGGGCTAGTTACTTTCCTTCTTGGTGCTCATCTGCAAAACACACATTAGTAATGGTATGCCAGACTTACCAGGTTGTAAGGGTTAACACACTGAAAACAATATCTGCTATATAATAGGAACTTTTTAAATATTAGCTAGCATTATTGTTTGTGAACATGTTAAACCACATTAACTTCAACAAAACTATCTGCATTACAGTTTTCTTACACTTCACCAGTGAGTCACCCAAATGGTGTTCCAAACTACAGAATTCCTATGTGACCGAAGGAGTTTAGCTTTACTAGGTTTGATAAAAATGTGTTCTCGAACTGATGGCAGAGGATGGCAATCTTAAATACGTTTTACCTGCGATTATTCTTGAAAGCTTACTTCTAATTTAATTTGAATACAGTCTTTCCATATAACTCTGCCCTTAAGAGGGGTTCCAAATTGGTGTCCAAAGATTCCTAAAAAGCTTTATAAATAGCATGAAAGCCAATTTTAATATTCCAATAAGCCTTAGAGAAATTACATAAGAAGGTGAGCTGGGTTATTGGTTACTGGATTTTAGATAAAATGGGATAGTGCTGTTTGCCTGGTTCATGGTGGAGAATCAGGTCGAGGTATGTCTGATTCATTTTCTTTTCATCCATATAGAAATATTTATTGAGACTTCCACTGGGCCGGTGCTGGAGATGCGAAATGAACACAAAACACCCCCTTCTCTTGATGTCTTAAGAACTTAACCCACATAAACAGTTACCTCAAATTAAAATAATGATAGAACCAGAGAACAACTTTTATGCCACGCTGGTGGGTACGAGGCGAATTTCTCAGCGAAGGCAGTGACTCAGTTGTCTGCAGAAAATGATCGCTATTTGGGTCAAAGTCTGAATAGTTACAGAAAAATAAACAAATTGTGATGTATTCAATAGGTTTGGATGAAAACAAAATTATCTTGTATCGTACTTGAAGTCCAAAAGATAAGGATTATTTTATGAAAAAAGGAAAAGGGAGCACTGGGGAGGGACGGGGTGGGGGGGGTGAACCTTCAAAAGAAGAGCTCTCAGGGTGCCTGGGTGGCTCAGTCAGAAAGCATCCGACTCCTGATTTGGGCTCAGGTCATGATCTCACTGTTCGTGGGATCGAGCCGCACGTCGGGCTCTGTGCTGACAGCACGGAGCCTGCTTGGGATTTTCTTCTCTCTCTCTCTCTCTCTCTCTCTCTCTCTCTCTCTCTCTCTCTCAAAATAAATAAGTAAACATAAAAAAAAAAAAAAAGAATAGCTCCCCCTAGGTTCATACATTTCACCTGTGAGCCAGGGTGCTGCTGCGACGGCCACATTTGAAGGATGAAGCTGGGGCCCAAGGTCCTGGGTCTAAGATATAGCCGCTCGCTTTCTGCCCTTTCCTGGGGGAGGTTGTGCTATTTCAAGTCAAGGCAGGTCCCAGAGCCAGAGGTCCTGGTCTTCTCCCTGGGAAGTTTTCCTAACCTCCTGGGAAGGACCACCGGTTCTACGGGGAAAGCCGAGTCTCCTAGCCCTGCTGCCTGTTGATCCAGGCAGTCTGGTGCCACACAGTGCCACGTGTCATGGTAGGCGTGATGCTGCCAGCACACAGAGCCTGGGCCCTGTGCAGAGTGAGCAGCTGTCACCATAAGAAAGGTGCAGAGCAGGGCAGCAAGACATGGCAGGTGCACAGACTCTGGACAAGCTGCATCACCCCCCAGAGGAACTAGTTCATCCCCCGGGTGGCATCTGTCCTTCCTGTCCCAAGAGGGATGGTCTGAAGCATGAAAGGTAATCGACATGGAACCAATGTTCTGTGCCACAGGGTTTGCAGAGTCTGTAATAAAGTACAGTTATCCTAACTCTTCAGATTGGCCACACTCTTGTCACTGTCCCATATAAAAATAACCTTGCACCGTGCCTTGCTGCTGGCTTCCACACATCCCCTGAGAGAGTAACGTCCCTGAGACCCAGTGCTAACTCCTAGTTATGGTCAAATCCCACCCACGTTTCCTCTGGCCTTCTTCCCCTGCCACGGGCAGCTGGGCCGTCTCACGGGCTGAGCTCATCAGCTGTCACCAGCAAGTTGAAGCTGGGTCTCGCCAGGCCAGAGTGTGGATGTTTGACCTCTGAGAAAACATCCAAGGGCCGTATAGGAAGAGACGATGAGGACTTGAAGTCCATCTACTCAGCATTAAGACTGTCCTCGTGGTTACTTTCAAACAAAGACAAGAGATTGAGCTCTCAAGTGAGACAGAGATAGAGCACAGATACTACGTTATATCTGGTTAAATTCTTAGTTTTCAGAAATCAGGAATAGAATGTTAAATAGACCTTTCCCCTGTAAAAAATTTTTGTCGTGAAGAGGGTTGCTAATGAGTTGGTTCTCGAAATGTGTTAACGCACACAAACACATTTGGTCCCACTGAAAGGAATTTTGCCTGAGTAAGGGCTGTGGAATTACTTTGGGGGTCAACTTCCTGCCCCGTGGAATGCAGTGGGAATGTTCCCACAGTGGGAGGGGGCCTGTCCCAGGGCCGTCCAGGCAGAAGGCATCTGCAGAGTTTATAGGCAGACAGTACCGCGTCTCAAGATGCTATCAGCATCTCCAACAGCCAAAGGCCACTGAGGCCTGAGACGCCCCAGTCTGTGAGTGTGTGCATGTGTGTGCGTGCGTATGTGTAAATACAGCAAAGCAGCATTAGACCTTTCACATGGGGGAGGAAATCCAAACCCCTATGAACTCGCGCTTACAATATTCCCATCGAGAGGATGCATACTGAGAGAAAAGCTGATCATGCTTTGAAACTTCTTCGAGAAGGCTGTTTCTCTTCCTCATGAGATTCAGGGAAACTTGGCCACCAGCTAACAAAACTTGGCTTCATTTAGCCAAACTCATTCATGCCCTCACCCAGTACTTTCAGGACGCCTTCTAGGTGCCAGGCACTCTTCTAAACACCAGCAATGTAGCAGTGAACAGGAGAACCACGGTCCTACATTCTGCAGCTCCATCGGAACTTTGAACATATTTATCTGTTCAGACTGAGCTCTAGACCATCCAGACCTTTCATCCACCACCATATACTAGTATCTAGAACAAAGCGTGCAGCATAGGTGGGGTTCCGTGGGTTTCTTGGATTAATACGCATGAACAGGAATTTGACCCCAAACCCTTTGGAATCAAAGCCAATCCTAACTTATCCACTCACTCACCTAGTCCGATGAGTGGGGATATAAAGATGAAGAGGATGTGGCCGCAGCCCCCAGAGGCTTACATTCTGGTAGCGAAACTGCGAGTGCAAAGCACAGGAGTGCAGAGGGCTGGTAGATTTAAGAAACTACAAGTATTTTGATGTGTTCGGAGCACGTTGGGGAATGGCAGGAGATGGAGGTGAGGAGATAGGCAAGATGGGGTACGAAGGACCCACCGATGTGGGTTTTTATCCTGACAGCTGTGGGGAGCAGAGGTGGTGGTGATGAAATTTAGACAGAGGCAAGATCACACTGAGCCAGAGTGGATGAGAACCTGGGGGGCGGGGTGTCAAGGCTGGTCAGGAAGCTAGTGCTGTGGTCCAGGTGACAGCTGGCCGGGCCTCGATGTAGGCAGCGATAGGGGGGCAGGACAGGAGGGGGCCGTTTCCTGAGCCATGGGAGGAGAACTGGCAGGACTTTGTGTTGGCCTGGATGTGGAGAGAATGGATTTCCCCTCTAGACTAAAGGTGTGCCGCAGCAGGGACTGTGGCCTGCAGGAAGCGCATGCGCTCGGGGGCAGGGTGGGTAAGAGGGGAGAAGGAAATGGCTCAGATTTCCAGCTTGTGGGTTTGCTGTTCTACAGAGACATTTCAGCGGCTCCAGCTGCCTGAATGCAGCATGTGGTTTAAACCCTGCACAGTGACACTCGAATTCTCTGTGGTCTGGTCCTGTCCTGTCCTTGCCTTCTACGGCCACCTCTGCCCCACCCCCCACCGCCGTATCCCGGCTCTGGGTCTTCACTCACGCTGTCCCCTCTGCCTTTATGCCCTCCCCTGCCTCATCTCCGTAGGCCACTGTCCATTTCCATGTCACCTCTTCCAAAAAGCATTAGATTTCCACAACCCTTGAACCTCTTATTTCATGTCTTTGTATCTGCCCTAAGTCTTGTTTGGGTTGCGAGTGATGAGCCCCTGGAGAATGACAACTTTCTCTTGCTCACCTTCCCATCTCCTCCAGACGGAACATCGCCTGGAGTAGGAATCGGAACCTTCCTGTTGAATTGAAACAAAGAGCCCACGAGATGAAGCACTCATCTAGGAAACAGGGATATTATTGCTACCGACTCCGTGGGGTGGTTGTAAGGGCTTGGCACGTAGTAAGTGCTCAGTAAATGATACCATTCATTGGGGCGCCTGGGCGGCTCAGTCAGTTAAGACTCTTGGTTTGGGCTCGGGTCGTATGATATCGCGGTTTGTGAGTTCGAGCCCCGCATCGGGCTTTGTGCTGCCAGTGTAGAGCCTGCTTGGGAGTCTTTCTCTCTGTCTCTCTCTGCCCCTCTCCCACTCGCACTATCTCTGTGTCTCTCAAGATACATAAACTTAAAAAAATGATACCATTCACATCATTATTTCTAAAAAGAATAAGTCCCATTTGTTCTTCCCTAGCTTGATATTAAACCTCTGCCTCCTTGTAATGAGGTTGAAGGATAAGGCAGTCCTCTAAAATTCATGGGAAATTGTCCCCTGGAATCGATAAGTAGGAGCCCACTGTTCTGGCCCCCTGGGGCATTCCTTTCTTTACAAGTCCCAAAGATCTTCCTCTTCAGATGCTTCTCTTGAACACGTTGGGTCTTTTCTGGTGGTGGAGGACCTTCTCAGCCTTAGAGCTCTGTGTGATTCCGGGAAATGAGGTGATTGGGAAGAACCCCCTTCTCATCGCGGTCCCTGGAGGCTGGCTGCTGCTGCGAAGGTCAGAACGGGAGCGAGAGGGGCACCTGGGTAGCTCAGTCGGTTAAGCGTCCGACTTCGGCTCAGGTCATGATCTCACAGCTCGTGGGTTCGAACCCCATGTCGGGCTCTGTGCTGACAGCTCAGAGCCTGCAGCCTCCTTCTGATTCTGTGTGTCCCTCTCTCTCTGCCCATCCCATGCTCATGATCCATCTCTCTCTGTCTCTCAAAAATAAATAAATGTTAAAAAAAAAAAAAAAAAAAAGAACGGGAACAAGAAGCCAGGAGCAGGAAGTGGGCAGTTTGGCCCGGCTCTTCCAGAAAGAGCGAGCAGGCAACAGTGATGGTCCTTGAGTTTTAGTTTTATTTTTAAAATCAAAGTAGGAGAGTTTTGTGAGTCCCAAAGGAGCTCTTTTGTGTCGTTTTTATTATTAGTTTTTTTTCTTTAGAATTTCCTCTAAAACTCATTAGGGAGATTTCACATATTCCAGATTTGGCACTTTAATGGGCTTTTGTTCCTGCCCTAATTTTTTTCCTTTTTAAAAATTTCTCTTCGGGGAGGCGCCTGGGTGGCTCAGTCGGTTAAGCGTCCAACTTCAGCTCAGGTCATGATCTCAAGGCTCGTGAGTTCGAGCCCCGCATTGGGCTCTGTGCTGACAGCTCGGAGCCTGGAGCCTGCTTCGGATTCTGTGTCTCCCTCTCTCTTCTGTTATCTCTCCCATTTGCACTCTGTCTCTCCCAAAAATAAAATAAACATTAAAAAATTTTTTTTAATTTCTTCTCAGATTTTTAAGTAGCTATTTCTGGGGTTACAAAGTTTGTAAACTCAGCCACAGAATTTCTGAAAAGCCTTTTAACGTGCTCGCTTCGGCAGCACGTATACTAAAAATGAAAAGCCCTTTAATTTCTGCGTGCTAGTTTAGGACGCATGTACCCTGCTGGACTCAAAAGGTGAGGGAGGACCTGTCCCAGAGACCAGCCCTGGCGCTGGCAGGTACGTGCACCACGACAAACCATTTAGGGGCACTGCACCTGTTTTGTTTTGTTTTGTTTTTAAAAAGACACATTTATTCAGCGTCATGATCAGACTATTACATTTAGCAATCAACAGCATGGGTGCAAAAAAAAAAAAATCTACATTAAAACCCTTTGTTGGAATGCTTTACACTTTCCACAGAACAGAAACTAAAATAACCTGTTATACAATTAGTCACAAATACAGTCCTCAAGTTTTTTGCCCATACACATGAGTATTGTCTAAAACATGTCTTCTTTGTAGCAGCTAGGCCCTGCCACCACTGTGC